>JBAMBO010004101.1:600000-954121 GCA_037044535.1 Lordiphosa magnipectinata
AATATTTTTATATATTGGTAATAAAAACGTAATAGTTAGGTGACTCTTCTGGGCGACTGTATTGCGACTCTTTCAATTGAGTCTTTGGCGACATTTCTGGGAGACTCTTTTGCGACTCTTTAAAAAGGCTCTCTTGCGACACTTCCAGAAGAATGTTCCGCGACTCTTCTGGAAGTGTCGCTGAAGTGGCTCACTTTCTCCCAACAGACGATCAGAAAACGATCAGAATGCGACATCGCGGGCGATTAATTTAAACTTCTTGGCGAGTCGCCTGCGACTCTTCGGCGATTAAAAATGTTTGCTGGGAGTGCTCCCACCACACTCACACCAACACACTTATGGACCCACCCAAAGGAATGAGCAGCCTTCCTGGGGCTGGAGCTCGTGGACTCGACTCCCCCCCCCCCCCCCCCCCTATAACCTGCTACACTATCCTCACAAATTTTGCACGTTTCTCACCTTTCTAAAATCACATTTGTCTCTCTACACGTACACACCCAATTCACACATATAGCCGCTACAGCAACAACAACCATCTTGTGTTTGTGTGTTTGTATGAAAGCGTCACGTGACGCTGAAATCAAATTTTACTCCTACTAAAATCTTTCGTACCGAAATTAAAGATGTTTCACATCAAAAGTTTTTCTCACTAAAACTACTTTTCGACCGATGCACAGTGGTCCATCCGCGCCCCGCCTTGGACAGAACCCTAATTTCATTTTTGTTGAAAAGTTAAACTTTTTTTTAGATAAATCGACAGTTTAAATACATATATTAAGGTAGCCAAAATATTGCTTTGATATTGCCTTTGATAGCCTAAGCTTAGTCAATTTTTCGCAATCCTAAAAATGCATAAATTTTGGTTTATTAGTCAAGTTTGACTTATCATATCTTCGGCTTGAAGCTGTTAAAATTTGGTTGGACACGTGTACTATTTCTCTTTTTATTACATTTCAAAATCAAAGTTGTAGTTTGTTAATTGTTCATCAATTGCTTTTTCCGCAGGTATCTATTTTACACCAATTTTTTAACTTTCCGAGACTGGCAAAAGTTGTCTTCAAAAGTCTTAAAAAAAATTGATTGGCTTATTATACCCTTGCAAAGGGTATTATAATTTTGCCCAGAAGTTTGCAACGCATAGAAATATTCATTTCCGACCCCATAAACTGTATATATTCTTAATCAGGGCGACGAGCTGAATCGATTGAGCTTTGTCCGTCCGTCTGTCTGTCCGTCCGTCTGTTTCTACGCAAACTAGTCTCTCAGTTTTAAAGCTATCGAGCTGAAATTTTGCACAGAGTCTTCTTTTTACTGCACGCCGACGTCGTATGTCGGAACCGACCGGATCGGATGACTATATCTTATAGCTGTCATAGGAACTATCGGTCAAAAAATGGGTCTTAGTGAGAAAAACTTTTTTGTTTTTAATGTTAGCGGCCTTAAACTCGACCCTTATTAATATTATACACTTTTAAACAGATTTGCAAATTTTGGTCAAGATCGGATTACCATATCTTATAGCTGTCATAGGAACCATCGGTCCAAAAATGGGTCTTAGTGAGAAAAACTTTTTTGTTTTCAATGCTAGCGTCATAAAGCTAAGCCATAATTAATATTATATGCTTTCAAACAGATTTGCCAATTTTGGTCAAAATCGGATGACTATAACATATAGCTGCCATAGGACCGATTGGTCGGAAAATGGGTCTTAGTGAAAAAAACTTTTTTGTTTTCAAGTAAATCGTTCTTAAAGTCGTTGGGTTTTAATATTAAACGCTTTCAAACTAATTTGAAAAAGTTGATCGACATCGGGTGACTATATCTTATGGTTGCCGTAGGACCGATCGGTCGGAAATAGAGTCTTAGTGAGAAAAACTTTTTTGTTTTAAATTTTATCTTTCTTAAATTCGGCGTTTGTTAACTTGATATGTTTTCAAAAAGATTCGCGAAATTTGGACGAAATCAGATGTTTATCTGTCGGAAAATGGGTTTTAGTTAGAAAAATTTTTGATTTTTATATAAGTGTTTTAAAACTCTGACATTTCAAAAACAGCATTTGCAAGGGTATAAAAACTTCGGCGCAGACGAAGTTAACTTGGCCTTCTCGTTTTATAGTCTTATATGTCCCCTTTAAGAAAAATATCATTAGCCGACACCGATAGAGACCCAACTCGAGAAAAAGTAACTTATGTAAAAAAAGTCAAGGTTTCATTGTGTACGCCATGGACATCCGTTCGCCGCTGACAACTACTGATCAGAACAAAGCTTACGAATTGGGAATATCTCCACTTCATACTAGAATTAGATTTATGGAAAACCTACTTAAAATCAGTTATGACATAGACTTTGGAGATTCTGGCACTAAACGAAATGAGGAGAACAAACAAAAAAGAAACTTCAAGAAAAGGCAAGTCCAAGACACTTCTAGAAAAATCCAATGATGGTAACACCGCGCGTCGTTTTTTTTTTCAGATTACAGGTATTGATTTAGAGCTCATTAACATGTTTAAAATTGTATTACAAGTTCTTTCTTGCAGTAAGTCTATTGATGGAAACAAATATGAAGAATATGCTTTGCTAACTGCTGAACTTGGAGGAAAATGTCCACAAATTTTGTATCACGGCAAGGACATTATTGAAAATAATCTATTTCCACTAGGAGAGCTGTCTGAAGAAGCACAAGAAAAAAGAAACAAAGATTATAGATTTTATAGTGAACATAACACCAGCAAAATGTTCGAGATATGCCACAAATGAAGATCTATTTCACATGCTTTTATCTTCATCTGACCCATTTGTTTTCAGTATACGGCATATGTGTAAATCGGATTCCATTGACATGGATTTAGAAGCAGAGGAAACATTGTATGAAACATTCTATGAAAAAGTATCAGGGAATCAAACCGGAACCAGAATCGGAACCGTATACCGAAAAGAACCGATTAAAACTCAGAACCAGAACTGGAACTGGAACCAATATTTAAAATTTTTTATATACCGGTATTCGAGAACCGTTATTCTTGGTACCGAAAAGACCGAAAAGAACCGTAACATTGTACCGGTACAATTTCGGTTCTGAGCGTAACAACTAGACTGCACAGCGAGCACTTGATTTTAAGAAAGTTACCCTGGCATTTTATCGGACCCACATTATAATACCACAAAATTACCTGGGTAACTATTTTGGTGGATATCGTCTGTTCAAGTCCAACTAAGTGTGGAAATTAGCTCTGACACTTTATCTGAAAGTGGAAACGAAGTTCAGTCATATTTCTCGCACTTGCAGCAACATTATCATACCTCAAAATGATCGAATTTGTATTCTCTATGGAAAATACACTTTTTTGTTTATATTCAATCCAATTCGAAAATATAACGTCTGAACAGTAAGCCGAAGGATCTGTAACGATATCGTCTGTAGAACAACTCAGATATGTCGCTCTTGTTGGATCATGAAAATGAACCTGTAAAATGAAATAACATATTTCCAGTAGAGCTAGCAAATAACCCTCAACAGTTTTTTCAGTGCGATCAGCCCACTGACAAAACAGAAAACAACAAAGCCGATTTGGTCTCTCTCTGAGCAAAACACAGGCATCCCAGTCACAACCACTCTTACATTTGTAAAAGCCACTTTGGAAGTCGGCTCTCGGCAAAACGGTCAATGGAAGACATGAGCAAAACAGAAAAGATTAAAGCGCTCTGTGGTTGAGCGAAAACAGCTATTGAGCAGACCCAAATTGAAAGTGTCTTTTTGCTAATTCTTTTCGTAGTGTCTTTAACAGACCAGTTTTATGGAGACACGCTGATAGTGTTAACATTTTTTTGCGAGCTCTGATTTCCAGAGAATAAATTATATCAATATGAAAATTGTACACCATATAGAACACAATATGGGGAATATTTCTGCATCATTAACTCAAAAGTCGTGACAGTCTTAAAGTAACTGAACGATATATATTTATATGAAAAGAATTGGGACAATACAAATAGTTCAGTATCTTCACAAATCAGTTAAATGTCATTAAACAAGGTTTTCTGAGCTTAAATCGTTAACAAAGCTAAAAGTCGACAAAGTTTTCGGAATTGTTAGAGCTATCAAAAGATTTTCCTGCTATTCCGACTACCAAAGTGAGCGTAAGCTCGCTATAATTTGAATCATGTAATAAATACAAACTTGAAAATATTTTATACAATTGAAATTTGATGTAAATCGAATACATCAGTATGTGTGTCTTAGGCTAAAAATTTCTTTAAATTTTAACGGTTCATACCGGTACGTACCGGTATACCGAAATAAAAATCAAGGTACCAATACGGAACCGAATATTGAAATTATGTTAGAACCAAAACAGAACGTTTTACCGAGACATAAGTTTCGGTACGTATCAAAACCGGAGAACGATTCGGTTTGATTCCCTGAAAAATATTGATTTTGTATGGGAGCTATATCTAAACAATGTCCGATTTCCTCGAAACTTGGTAGAAATCTAAAAACAGCTAAAGAAAATAAGTTTGCCAAAAATTTGGTAACCTACACTAATTTTTGTGGATATCAGATGCAATAAAGGTAACAACTGTAGTATAGGAAATGTACCTAAACCATGACCGATTAATTTGAAGTTTTGAAAAAACAGCTGAGCATTACATTATATAGATTCTGACCAAAAATCAGCACCCTAGCTTTATTAATATGGCTTACAGGTGCTTGAAAGGAAACATGTTTTACAAAATGTTGACTTTGGCTGGATCTATTTTAATAAACTCTTAACTATAAAACCCCTTCAACAATTTTGAATCAAAAAAAACGAGAAGGCCAAGCTAACTTCGTCTGTGCCGAAGTTTTTATACCCTTGTAAATGCTGTTTTTGAAATGTCAGAGTTTAAGAACGCTTACATAAAAATCTAAACAATTTTTAACTAAAACTCATTTTCCGACAGATAAACATCTGATTTCGACCAAATTTTGCGAATCTTTCTGAAAACATATCAAATTAACAATCGCGGAGATTAAGAAAGATAAAATTGAAAACAGAAAAGTTTTTCTCACTAAGACTCTTTTTCCGACCGATCGGTCCTATGGCAACCATAAGATATAGTCACCCGATGTCGATCAACTTTTTCAAATTAGTTTGAAAGCGTTTAATATTAAGAATCACCGACTTTAAGAACGATTTACTTGAAAACAAAAAAATTTTTTTCACTAAGACCAATTTTCCGACCGATCGGTCCTATGGCAGCTATAAGATATAGTCATCCGATTTTGACAAAAATTTGTAAATCTGTTTGAAAGCATATAATATTTATTATCGCCGAGTTTTATGACGCTAGCATTGAAAACAAAAAATTTTTTTCTACTAAGACCCATTTTCTGACCTATTGTTCCTATGACAGCTATAAGATATAGTCATCCGATCGTGACCAAAATTTGCAAATCTGTTTGAAAGCATATAATATTAACAATGGTTGAGTTTAAGGCCGCTAACATTGAAAACAAAAAATTTTTTCTTACTAAGACCCATTTTTTGACCGATGGTTCCTATGGCAGCTATAAGATATAGTCATCCGATCCGGTCGGTTCCGACATATGAGCAGCGTGCAGTAAAAAGAAGACTCTGTGCAAAATTTCAGCTCGTTAGCTTTAAAACTGAGAGACTAGTTTGCGTAGAAACAGACGGACAGACAGACGGACAGACAGACAGACGGACAGACGGACAGACAGACAGACAGACGGACGTACAAAGCTCAATCGACTCAGCTCGTCGCCCTGATCAAGAATATATATAGTTTATGGGGTCGGAAATGAATATTTCTATGCGTTGCAAACTTCTGGGCAAAATTATAATACCCTTTGCAAGGGTATAAAAATAATAATAATAAATTAAAAATTTTGAGCGGTTCAAAAGTTACAGAATTTTGTCCAAGCCAAAGTGATTCTGGACCACTGTGCGATGGTTCCTCTGGCAGCTATATGATATGTCATCCGATCCGGCCGGTTCCGTCAAATGTACAGCAAAACTGACGGAGGACATAGCAAAGAAACAGACGGACATGGCTGTATCAACTCAGCTCGTCATGCTGATTAAGAATATATATACTTTGTGTGGTCGGAGATGTTTCCTTCTATGCCTTACAAACATCTGGACAAATACAACTACCAAAGAAATAAAAATCCCCATTTCAAAGTGTCAAGAAAGTGTTATGTACATACCAGTTAGTTCTCCTCGCTGTACTTCCTTCCTTTGATTCATTTTCAAGTTATTTGATCCCACTGTGCCAACGGTACATTGGTGGGCAGCCCAATCAGCATAAGCAGCAGAGTACCGCTTTTGCATGCTGCGCTTCGCTGTACCGTAAGACGTTCGCGTCGCGCCGCATCGTCTCATTCAAATATTTGGCCTACGCGTCGTCGTTGTCAACAGATTCAGCATCGCAGCAGGAGCAAGGTGCTTAGATTCAGAGCCAGAGCAGGTGCAGCGACTTAGAGCTCTCCTGCGTCGGCGCAACCAAATAGCACTTGCTCTCACTCTCTTCGCTCTGCTCTCTGCTCTTCTGCGACTGGGGCGCTGTGTGTTGTTCTGTTTTCGTTTTTGTGTGTCGCGCGGTCGGTAGTCGGTTAATGCGCTTCGTTGTAGTCAGTTGGCGGCAACTGTTCTAAATTTAGTCGCCAGTCGTCGAAGGCAGCGAGAGACGCGCGCGTATTTTAAATGTTAATTAAAATTTAATACATTTTCGGTAATTGTTGTTTTTCTTTTTTTTTTTTACGTGTGAACCAAATCAGTGCTTTCAGTGTGTGACCTTGGTGACCAAATACATCTTTTGCATACTTTGGACCTTGCAATTTCTATAGCCAAATGCATTTCTACCAAAATGTTGTCCGAAATCTAAACATTACTCTCTCGTGCTGTTGAAAATGTGCCAATTAAAATTCTGAAATTAGAACACACACAATAAAAATTTGAAAATTTTGTTTGTCTACGCATACGTATACTTTGGCCATATTTATAGATATTATGTGATCAGTCTAAGGGCCTTTGTTTGCCCGTTAGACATTTCTATAGAATACAGAACACATAGTTAATTAGCCAGCCTAATCCCCGAAAGACTAGACAAAAGACACCAATCGAATGTGTCGCCCATAAAAATAAAATGCAAGAAGAACAAACGCATTTCCAATAAAAGAGAGACAGTGAGAGAGAGAGAGAGAGAGGGGGGGGGAGAGAAGGAGAGAATGGGTAACGGCATTCAAGTCAATGACACCTTTGACACATTCAAATTGAACCCAAAGGGTAGGCAGGTTAATTGTGTCAACTGGTGACTTCTTTTTTTACCATCATCTTGGCACAATCTTACAATATGAATTCCATTTGGTACGGAAGAGTTTTGTGTTTTGCTTGTGCCTGGTGCAGCTTATCTAGCCATGTGATACAATTATGATAAACAAAAGATCACATAATGAGCCAATCTTCTTATCGGTCGTTGGTAATCAGTTCGCATGAGCTTAAAAACGAATTGCAATTCAAAAAATAATAATAATAATCAAGGTTGTAATGACCCTTCGAGCTGTGCTTAAGTTTCCAAATACTCAAAAATATCAAGTTGTACTGCAGTCGAGTGTTTAGAGTACAAAATACCCTGCATCCTGGATTTGAGTGTTCACCATGTGCCAACGGTGGCCAAAGTCAATAGAGCATTTCACACATACACGAGCCGAAGCTATAGTGTGTGAGACAAACACACAAACACAAACATGCCAAGCGGCCGTGGATTACATCAGGATTCCCCAAGAAGAGAGCTCGGAAAATGTGACCATCTCTCTCTCTCTGACTTCGGCAATCAATCGGTGTGAACACTGGCTTACAT
Organism: Lordiphosa magnipectinata; assembly: GCA_037044535.1. Classification (NCBI taxonomy): domain Eukaryota; kingdom Metazoa; phylum Arthropoda; class Insecta; order Diptera; family Drosophilidae; genus Lordiphosa; species Lordiphosa magnipectinata. The sequence continues at coordinate 607,864 of JBAMBO010004101.1, forward strand.
CAGGGTTCCCCAAGCAGAGAGCGCGAAAATGTGACTGTGTCTCTCTCAAACACACAGTGATGCATGACTTCGGCAAGCATTCTGTATGAAATGGCGAGTATGTTTGTGCCACAGGGGCTATCGCTGGGGAACTCTGGCTTACATACAAGTGCTTATTCTTTTCAAGCTAAAAAAAAAGAGCTAGCAAAATCGTTTCGTGCATAAATTATGCGTTTTGTGTTCGATCTTTTAGAAATTTTCTGAATAGAATGTGAAATTTTTGGTGCCTTTTGTACAAACTTAAAAAAAGTTGCCCCTGGAACAATGTCATAAGTCAATTTATGAGACTCAACCTGAATCGCTAAACGCTCTGAAGGTAATACTCGTAGAGTAAAGTTATACTAAAGTTGTGCAAATGTATGTAGCAGGCAGAAGGAAACATTTCCAACCATATAAAACAGGCATGCCCAAAAGCAGCATACGTCAGAGCACTCACCAATACTCACAAAGAAAAGCACCAATACCAAGAATGAAACTGTTGTTGGTCAGTTTGCTTGCGCGCGCAAACACCAATCAAAGCAGAGAACAAAACCGGCAAACGAAATCGTTTGCATGTGTGTCGTTTTGTTCCAGCAAACCAAGTTCGGATCGCCCAAAATTATGTGTCTGAAAAGAGCCGAGCTTAAGAGCGTTTTTGGAGTAAAAACATAAATTTGAGGGTTTTCGTAGCATATTCAGTGTTATCTAAGCACGGGCTCGTAAAAAAAACACTTATTTCTGATCATTTTCGGATCTGCACCACAATAAGCGTCTGGAAAGAGCCTTTAAGTAGCCCTTCAAGTGCCTAGAAAAGTAACTTTTATGTATATTTTATGAGGTTTTTCTATGCTTCATTGGGAGGGCGAAAGCACTTATATCTGTGTCAGAAAAGAGTCAGATTGGATTCAGAAATCTTCCACATTAAGTGCGACCGGTTTCATAGAAAACAAGAAAGAAGGTCGGTCAAGCCCGACTATAACATACTCGCTGTTGATGCTGATGAAGAATATATATACTTTATAGGGTCGGAGATAATTCCTTTTGGCTGTTACATACTTTTGCACAAACTTAATATACTCTGTGTACCTTTGGTACAGAGTATAAAAACGCCCATTCCGGACTCTTTTTTTGTGCACATTATGAAGGTGAATGATCATAAAAAGATGTCAGAAAAAGCCCATATTGTTTGCTGGGTTGCTTGCGCGCGCAAACACCAATCAAAGAAGAGAACAAAACCAGGTTTTGTTCTACGCAGCGCATACACACGAAATCGTTTGCATGTGTGTCGTTTTGTATAACTCGCGGCCTGCATGTCCGATACGATCATTGTTTTCCTATCTTCGGTGCAATTACAAAAACAAAACGTACTCAAAGAGCATACGTCTGAGCATCGCTGATAAAAAGCATATGTATTCTTGAACAGTCGATATTGCCCTGTCCGTTCGTCTCTGAGAACCTAGATCTCAGAGACTAGAAGAGCTAGAGTTACAGTGAGAGTTTGAAATGTAGACTCCTATTGTCAGCACTCAAATTTTTGCCACTTCTGCCCCCACAATAAAAAAATGTTGAATAAATCACACAATATTTTAAGATACCGATCTTAAACTTAAAACTTACATTGGGCATGTTCAGCAGATTAATTGATCCCTGAGCATCAGAAAAAAAATTATGCATTGAATAGTTTCTGCCATTGGAGGGAGCTGGATCACTTTAAGGTTGTCTCAAAAATCGTTCATTACTTTGTTTTAAATACAAAATTACATCCAGTTACTGTTTTTAACTCACTATTGGAGCGTTCAAAGCAAATCGTTTCTTTACATGTTATATGCCCAACAGTTCGCAAAGAGCACCCGTTCAGAGTGTATGAGTCTGTATGTGCGCCTCGGCGCCAGTGACTCTCTTTGGAAAGCAGGACTGCTGCAGATATCGTAAGCAAATTAAGAATGTCAGCGACCAAAAAACCCTAACTTTAAAATCGGTACGTATCTCTGGTGTCACCGGAATCGAAATGTCTTAATTGTTTCTTAAGTCGATTTTCTTGATAAATTATAATGAGATTCATGATATCATGAACTCATGATATCATGTTACGGTTCTGTTCGGTTCGGTTCAGAACCGGTTTGCATCCCTGACTTATAATTTTGAAATGTAATCTCTTTTAGACCGCAACATTGAGGTTAACGAGTCAGCCGACAAACTGGCAAGGCAGGGTACTACCACTAAGCTCCTCCCGGAGAAGAGCTTGATAGGGATGCCCTTAGCATCCCTTAGCATCACAAGGAATGAAACCTGGCCCCTGGCTACGGAACGATGGAATTACCTTCCGGTTTGCGCTGTAGCTAGGGTCACGTGGCCCTCGTTTAACCTGAAGCGAACCAATAGTCTTTTGCACCAAAGTAGGGAAAACATCTCACTTCTGGTTGGAGCCCTAACGAGTCACTGCCTCATCGGCAGGCATGCAGCACGCTTGGGCGTCGCTCACAACGACTTCTGTAGAAGCTGCAAGTGTCAGGAAGAGGAGGAGACGTTACTGCATCTTCTTTGCCCTTGCTCAGCTCTTACTAGAAAGACACCCAAAACTCTTGGTCACCCCTTTCTACTCAACCTCTCGAAAGTGTCCGAGATAGAGATTCCGTCTCTACTGAAATTTTTAATGTTGTCACAATGGTTCAGTCGGGAGGAACCGCCCCTGGCTTAAATAGGGAATTATATGGTATCGCAATGGGCCTATCTTGGCCTAAGTGTAGGGACAGTCTGATTGTCCCTAGCCATCTTAACCTAACCTAACCTAACCTAATCTCTTTTATGTAATTTATAGATATAGATATAGACATCGATATAAAATGCTTTTGCTAAGCAACGCGTTCGATTTTAAAAGGTTTGAAACGCCGAACCAAATCTTCGGTAAATTTTTTAGCAATTTTTATTGCAAATATAGGTGGATTTTCCGCATTTGCTTGGCTCATGGTCAAAATGAGCAATGCAAATTCACCAAATCCAGCTAGATTTGCGAAAACAAGAACATGAGAAAATCCTAATAAGCCTTTCATATCAATTAAAATAGAATTGAGTTTCCAATCAAATATATACATGAGGCATATGATGAAATTTGAGAAATTTGACGGGGGATATCAAAATAATAATTAATATGCATATCTTGGGTTACTTAAGGCCTATACTCAGATGAGATAAAAATTTAGTTTGGCACTATATTTCATATAAATAGGACTGTCGTTCAAACGCAATCAGATTTCAAACTGTTCAAAATTGTTTCTATTCATGTGAAATATCGTGCCGAACTAAATTTCTATCTCGTCTGAGTATAGGCCTTTACGTTAATAAACGTTCCGCATAAATCAATTCAAAGTCTGAAATCTAGGGGAGGAATAACTTGAAAAATACTTATCCTAAGAGTTCCCGCGACTCCACTAACTTTTACGATATGCAACTTTCATCCATACATCTAAAGGTCCTACGACAGTTTCTCAACACGGTCTCCAAACAAAAATCGATTCGCAGTGAATAACACTAGGCAACAAGGTTCAGTATATTAAAACGGTTGGTGGTGATACTAGATGATTTCCGTGTACTAAACACGAATCTGTTTTCAGAAATGGTCTATCACGTCGATTTTGACTAATTTGAGCTTATAGTTGCAAAAAATGCCTATTTGGAGCCTTATTTTGAACATATACTTTTGTTTTGACTTTTTTTTAGCATTTCAATATACTGGAAAAAGTCTCATTCGCAGTCGTTATGCGCAGATCATCTTCAGGCAAATTCTTGTTGATGTTTCTTAATCTATTCATGCAAAATATGGAATATGGAATAATTAAAATTTACCCTTTCCCATAAATCCTAGATTTCAGACTTTTACTTGATTTATGCGGAACGTTTTTTTGCTTAAATGACCTAACTATATGGTGTGTTGCTCTCTTATGTCTCCATCACAGCACGGGTTTATGAAGCGCCGGTCTACATCAACAAATCTTCTCGAGTTTACTTCCATAATAAGGGACGGATTCAAGCTGAAAGATCAGTCAGATGTTATTTTCACAGATTTTAGCAAGGCATTTGATTCAGATTATCACTTTTAGTCAACTGGATTTCAATGTACTTGGCAAACCGCACACAGAAAGTCTTATTAAACAACACTCTCTCCAAGTGTGTTTACGTCACTTCTGGAGTTCCACAAGGGAGTCACCTAGGACCGTTGGTTTTTGGATTATTCATAAACGACCTACCTTCTGTCATTGAAAATTCTCAGGTGTTGATGTATGCAGACGATGTTAAAATTTGTATGCAGCTCACAGACCACGATTCTGTGACCACATTCAATCTTGGTGTATTAACAACTTGCTGTACCTTAACCACTCTAAATGTAGTGCTATTTATGAGTAACTATTCCCTGGGCCCGCACAACCTGGAGCGCATACATGCTGTAACAGACCTTGGCGTATTATTCAGTCATAATATTAACTTTTCTGATCACATTGGGACTATCGTTAGCAAAGCCAAGGGGGTGTTCGCATTTGTTAAACGTTGGTCTAAAGAGTTTGATGACCCATACAACACTAAGCTTCTTTACGTCTCACTTGCTCGTCCTATAGTTAAGTACTGCTCCAGGGCCTTATTGAGTCGGTGCGCTCCACCTTATGTGGACTAAACTGGGAACAACACCGTCGACTGCCATCGTATGTGGACAGACTACGTCTATTAAGCCCACCGTCTCTGCAAGATCGTAGAATCTGTCATGGAGTTATGTTCCTTCATAAACTAATAAATGGCCATATTGATTCTTGTTTTCTTTTGAGCCATATTAAGTTTTCAATCCCAGTTAGATCTACACGACAATTCCGACGAATTTTCTCATATATAAGTAAATCTAATTTCGAATCTCACGACCCGTTTCGAATTATATGTACGAATTCTCAGGGTTCGATGTTGGAAAATGTTTCTAATATTTTGATATACTTTTCTTCCCAGAGATTGTAAATCTTTGCCTCCGCCCACCTGATGTGAGTCGGAGCACATCATAAAAATGTTTTCCTAAATCGGACGGAGGAGGGATTAGGATTAACAATATTTTTAAAAAATTTGTATTATTATACCCTTGCAAAGGGTATTATAATTTTGCCCAGAAGTTTGCAACACATAGAAATATTAATTTCCGATCCCATAAACTATATATAATATATTCTTGATCAGGGCGACGAGCTGAGTCGATTGAGCTTTGTCCGTCCGTCTGTCTGTCCGTCTGTCTGTCTGTCCGTCTGTTTCTACGCTAACTAGTCTCTCAGTTTTAAAGCTATCGAGTTGAAATTTTGCACAGAGTCTTCTTTTTACTGCACGCTGCTAATATGTCGGAACGGACCGGATCGGATGACTATATCTTATAGCTGCCATAGGAACCATCGGTCAAAAAATGGGTCTTAGTGAGAAAAACTTTTTTGTTTTCAATGTAAGCGGCCTTAAACTCGGCCATTATTAATATTTTAGGCTTTCAGACAGATTTGCAAATTTTGTTCAAAATCGGATGACTATATCTTATAGCTGCCATATTAACAATTGGTCGGAGAATGGGTCTTAGTAGAAAAAACTTTTTTGTTTTCAATGCTAGCATCATAAAACTCGGCGATTATTAATATTATATGCTTTCAAACAGATTTGCAAATTTTGGTCAAAATCGGATGACTATATCTTATAGCTGCCATAGGACCGATCGGTCGGAAAATGGGTCTTAGGGAAAAAAAACTTTTTTGTTCTTAAGTAAATCGTTCTTAAGGTCGGTGATTCTTAATATTAAACGCTTTCAAACTAATTTGAAAAAGTTGATCGACATCGGGTGACTATATCTTTTGGTTGCCATAGGACCGATCGGTCGAACATGAGTCTTGGTAAAAAATTTGTTTGTTTAGTTTTGTTAGCGTCCTTAAACTCGCTGATGACTTATTTTATATGCTTTCAAATAGATTCGCAAAATTGGGCCTAAATCGGATGACTATATCTCAAGGCTGCCATAGGGCCGATCGGTCGGAAATTGAGTCTTAGTGAGAAAAACTTTTTTCAGACGTTTATCTGTCGAAAAATAGGTTTTAGTTACAAAATTTTTTGATTTTTATGAAAGCGTTCTTAAACTGTGACATTTGCATTTGCAAGGTTATAAAAACTTCGGCACAGACGAAGTTAGCTTGACCTTCTCGTTTTACTTACTTTTCTGGGACTTGAACTCGGTACCTCGAATAACAGAAACATACACTGGCGACGGGCAGCTTAGCCCACTCGACTATCATCCGTAAGCTAAAAGGCGCGACGAAAACATAATTATAAATAAACACCGTTGGCATTCAAACTGCGCATGCGCTCTCACTCTCTCGGCGAGAGCGACTCCAACGCCATTCTCTCAAAGTTAAGTTGTCCTCTCACTCCCCTTGCCTATAAAAAAACCAAATTGAGGACGTTTAGAACGAATTTATCTCGATTCCAATATCGAAATTCTCGAAAATTCAAGAACGACTAAGGTTTTTTTTGTTCTAGTTTTTTCTTAGTGTAGTGAATAATCGTTTCTTTTCTGTTATGTGTAGATCTTCTGTAGGCAAAATGCTGTCACTTACATCAACTGTTATTTGTTGATGATTTTGAAACTATTCATGCAAAACGTAATGTGAAATGAAATTAAAATTTAAACTATCCCATAAATTCTAGATTTCAGACTTTGACTTGATTTGAACAAGATTTGAATATTTATGATTCATTTGGTATCCGTGGTCGCCGCTTCTTTTAGCCGGCTCGAGGTCAACACGGTTAATTATAATTCAATATAATTAACACAAACCAACAGAGATTAATTACAACATTTTGGAATAGCAATGGGATATCTCATCACCACAATCCTCTCATCAGCAGACTTGATGCTTGCAAACTTCCTTTGTATATAACTTGTATTGGCGCATAAAAACTTGGGGATTCCAATGGTGTAAAATTCCAGACCGAAATTATGGTATGGGATTGTTTACCAATTGTTGTAATTAAATCTCATTGTTGCATTGGCAGCTGGTAGTGCCTGGAGAATCTGTCCAGCGATCATTTTAGCAGTGCCAAAAGTTCTTTTGTTTGTATACAAAGAGGGTATACTGCTCTTTTTTTTGGAAATATACAAGGTAGTTTTTTATTTGTTTAATAGGGCAACCGTTTAGGTTTTTATTACAAAACCTTATATTCAGGTATCGCAGTCTCGACATTCTCAGTCGGAACGGGGTTGATAGCTCAAAGTTGTAAGCTGGTGTATCGAAGCGATATCGTGTTGTAGCAAAAAGCAACTGAGTGGCCTTGTCTGTTTTAGCCCTGTGCTACGATAAATTCTCAAAAAGGCACTTCCAGTTGCGCTACCTTGTTGTGATTGTATCATGTAAATAGATCAATTGAGTTTTAGTTTTAGTACAAAGGCTGACAAAACGTTTCCTTTTGGCCGTGCAGACACCAACACAAAAGAGTAGTAGAAAAGCCCGCCTGCATGCATTCCAAAAACAAAAGTGCAGTAAGGGCTTAAATTCCCTCCTAACATAAACTAATAAACATAAACTTTAATTTTCATTGATTCATTTAACATTTACTTATTAATTGAAAGAAACCTGTGCCATGAGGCAATCATTTTGTGGTTCCACAGGTATCTTATGCTGGCAATTCTTAGAGTTGTACGTGCCTGTTGCTATTTACTTGCCATTAATCCCCCCAGTTCATGATACGAGTATCTTTCAGTCACATTTATCTCATTTAATGTCTAGAATAATAAACAAACTGCCAAATTCAGAAAGCATACGACTTCCTGCCCTTTGCCACCGAGTTGATCTTGCAAACGTTTTCTTATAAATAGTGTTAGACATTGAGAGAGAGAGAGGGAGAGGAGAGCGAATACGATCAGACACCTTTTTATTATACATTGTAGAATGTGTAGGTATTCTATGGCTTTCTGTTTCACTTAAATAAATATTTTCACAACTTATCAAATGCGCCAAATGCGCAAGAAATAACCTTAATGAGGCAATGAATTAACATTTAGAATCTCACCTAGAAAACAATTTGTCAAGCAACAACAACAACCATTTTCACATCAATCAATTCTATTCAATCATGAGGTTTTGTTCAAATTCATTTAAAGGATTAAGTATCCCAGTCAACTATCCCATCTCTGTACAACATTTTGACCTTGGCATTGAAGTTTATGGGCATTAAAAACGCCTCGCAAATTATTGTTTCTTCTTATTTATTAATCATAAATTGCCATAAAAGACGAAAAAGAATGCCGCCCAATTGTGGACTGCAATTGCGCAAAAGAAACTGAAACGCTATTTATAGACTGAAGAGGAGCCCTACAGGTACAAGATGAAGGTGCCTTGGCTGCTGTCTGATTGTTTTCATCTGTCTGGCAAATAATTTATGTTATTTGACTTTTAAACCCCGGTCCGGGGGTACCGGGCGGACGCCATAATTGCAGGTTCTTCTTCTTCTTCTGCTCCTTCTTCATGCGCTTCCAAAGTGGAAGTACAAGTTGAAGTATTTTCTTCTCAAGCGGCTTTTTAGCTAAACCCGCGCTCATTAGTTGGATTGTCTTTTGACTTGTCACACACTCCACTTCAGCTGGCTGCACACTCCATTAGAGGAAACGTGACATATCGCAGACGAACTTCCTCCACTGCTACAAAAGGGGGTGTGTGTGTGTGTGGGGCGGGGAGGGGACGGTGCCTCCCTGCTTCTGGGTAAATGCTATTAGCTTATAACAACAAACAACCTGTAAAATGTAATTAAATTGTTTTACTTACTACGGTTTCGCACGTTGGAAAAAAAAAAACTGTAACAAAGGTGGAAACGAGACGAGACTCTAACCCGAACCCAAAGCTTACATTACAAAAACAGTTATCAACAACAAGCATGAAGCTTAATGAGGGCCACGTTCTCCTCTTTGCTAGATTCCAGACGGAGACGTCGCTGGCACGTTACCATCCCCCTTCCCCCCATAATGATTTACATAAGTCAAAACATTTGATTCTAATAGAGAAATAACGAAGTATTCTTGTAGTTAGCGAGATTGTAGTGTGAGCACCTACCGGTTCGGTGTAGCATTATAGTTTTGAGTGAGTTGACTGGACATTTTCCTAAGCACTAAGCACATTGTGAAATTCACCAATTTCCATCTTTGATTTTTAACCAAAAGTTTTTTCATTTCAAATCATTTCCATTCCAATCAATTCCATTTCCTAAAAATTACTAAAATTTTATTCAATATCTCTTAAAAGTTGTTTGGGGTAAATTAAGATCCTCAGGATGATTTTTATACCCCTGTAGAGGGTATATTAAAATTGTCCAGATGTTTGTAACGCATAGAAGGAAGCATCTCCGACCACAAAAAGTATATATATTCTTGATCAGCATGATGAGCGGAGTTGATATAGCCAAGACCGTCTGTTTCTATGCCATCTCCTACGTCAGTTTTAAAGCTATCGTAACCAAAATTTGCAAATACGCTGCACATTTATCGGTACCGGCCGGATCGGATGACTATAGCATATAGCTGTCATAGGAACGATCGGTCGAAAAACTAGTTTTAGTGAGAAAAACTTTTTTGTCTTCCAAGCAAACGTCGCCAAACCTCGTATTTATAGGTTTTCTATGCTTTTACACAATTCCACCAAGTTTTATGAAAATCGGCTAACTATATAGTATAGCTGCCATACAAAAGATATGTCTGAAAAAAAGTCTTAGTATGAAAAACTTTTTGTTTTTAATGCTATCGCTCCCAAACTTGTAGCTGATCAATATTATATGATGCCACACAATTCTGCCAAGTTCGATCAAAGTCGGATGACTATAGCATATAGCTGCCATAGGAACGATCGGTCGAAAGGTAGTTCTATGTTCTCAATGGTAGCGTCTTTATACCTTCCACTTTTGAATATTATCAATTTCCACACAATTTTGGGGAGTTTGGTCAAAATCGGATGAATATATCGTATAGCGGCCATATAACAAACTGGCAAACAAATGGTCAAAGTAGAGGCGCCATTTAATTGCTGAGTTTGGGAAATAACTCAGCTAAGAATGCTCGACAAAAATCATTTAACTCCTTTATTTATATAAATTATACAAGCTACAAGGGTATATAAACTTAGCTTTCCTCTATTTTTCGATATCCATTTGGACTGGATAGTTAACTATCTTTTTTTGGGATCCATTGGATCTTATCGATTTCGATTTATTTTCGAAAAAAAAGAATATTAAAATATCCAAAGGATATTTAACAACTATCCATTTGAACTGTTAAAAACTATACTTTTTTTCATATCCATTGGATCTTTATGAAATATCCTTTTGATCTTTTTAGAGTATATAAAGATTGTGCAAAAGTATGTAACATTTTTGTTCAGCATCAACAGCCGAGTCGATATAGCCATGTCCGTCTGTCCGTCCGTCTGTATGAACGCACTGATCTCAGAGATGGTAAGAGATGGAGATTTGACATGTATGGGACATATACTTCCTTTAGTTGCAGGCAGATCAAGTTTATTTTCAATTTTTGCCTGCCCCCCTCCCGCCCCCGCAATTTGGAAATAATGTCATATCTTCCACAGTTTTCATTGATAGATTGTTCGTACCTTCTAGAGATATCTAGTGAATCACCATATAAAGTACATATATTCTTGATCAGGATCAACAACCGAGTCGAGTCCGTCTGTATGAACAACTAGATCTCAGAGACTAGAGGAATTGGAGCAACCAAATTTAAAATGTAGGCTTCTATTGTCTGCACGCCGATCAAGTTTGTTTTAAATTTTTTCCACAATAATAAATGTTGAATAACCCACAATCGATTTAAAAATTTACAACTTTCATATAGATCCGCAATATGGGCATTTCCAAACTGACGTGTCGTTACGTTCGTACGAAAAGATCTTTTTGAAAAATATGAAAATCTTGGATTTTTAAACAGATTGTTCTATATTTGGGTAGCCATTAAGTAGCACTATAATCAGCAAAAACAATGACATCAATCGATCATAAGGAGTTAAAGATATAGGCAATCATATATGCTGGCGTGACATTACATAAAACGGAAATGGGTTTTGACTTGTTTTGGAAAAATGCAAAATTCTGCGAATTGGGCAAAGCTTTTTGTATACATTTTTTTTTAGTATGATTTGAAATAACACAAGTATATTTAATAGGTTATCTTATTCAAAAATGTTTGCCCAATTTTTTTTTATTTGCATAAGTATCTGACGTAACGTTACCTGACGTTACGTTACTTAAATTTCCTCATTATATTTATGTTGTTTTTGATTTAATATAAAGCAGAAACTTACAGTTAATTGCAATCACATAGTTTCTTATGGTGTCTTATGTAATATTTTGTAACTCTTTCTACCCTTAGAAATATTTTAGAGAAAAATCAATGCAAGCTAAAGGCATTTTTATGACAATAAAACGTATCCAAATGAGAAAAATGCCGCTAGCGCAGCTTTGCATTCGCGATTCTCAAAATGGGTTATGAATATATTTAAAATTGGCTCATATTAGTTCATTTTAATTATTTCCACATGAAAAAATGATAACAAAATGGTGTTTTTAAGCGGGGCTGCAAACCGGTTTTGAACCGAACCGGTTCGAACCCGGAATTACGGCTTTTTTTTTTACTGCGAACCAAACCCTAAACCGAACCACGAGGACGAAAATAGATGAACCCGAACCCGTTCCGAACCAAAACCATTGGTTCGGTTAAAAAAAAAAAAGATTATACACATTAAAATTTATTTGGGTACCCTTCGTTGTACGTAACAGCAGAGTCGACAATAAGAAACAACTTCATTAAGAAATATAACAATACGGAAAGTCGGTCAAGCCAGACTATATATATGAATACACTGCCCGACAACCGATTAGCACACTCTCTAGCCTATCAGTTTAGAGGCAAATAACTCAGAACTCTGAATAAGTTTTAATGCGCATTATTTTTTTCTTTTATTCTTCATCATTTTTTCTCATTCTGAGAATAACTGTGAGTTCTGAAAGTGTACCGTTATTTTGTTTTGCTGTTTTCTTTGAAGTGCGACAAAAATGTATGCATATTTTTTGCGACAGTCGATTAGCACATTTTTGCTTTAGTGTCAATTTTCGCGTGTAAGTTGTCGTCTTTGGCTGATTAAAATTATTATTTGTTTATTGTGACCAATTATCAATTTAAAAAATAATAATGGGAAAAGCAAAATCGTTGAATGAGTCTGAAAAAGCCAAAATAAAGGCTTACAGGGAGTGCGGTCACTCGATTCTTCAAATATCAAAAAATATTAAACGCAGCCGTAAAGTTATTACCTCATATTTAAGCAATGAGGATACCTATGGGAAAAACATGAAAGGTCGGCCCTCATCAGTAATAACAGCAGCTGACAAGCGAATTATATTAAGGCACGCATCTAATTCTCACGACTCAGCCGCCAAAATAAAAGAAAAAACTTTTGTTAAAGCATGCGTTCGGACTGTACTAAACCAACTTCGAAAGATGCAACGGCTCGATTTCTGTCGATCGAATATGTCCTGGACCAAGGAGTGGGAGCGTGTAGTCTTTTGAGACGAAAAAAAGTTCAATTTGGAGGGTCCTGATGGATATGCCTACTACTTTCATGATCTCAGAAAGGAAGAGCATACTTTAGATCGATTGCACAGCCGTGCCGGTGGTGTCATGGTGTGGGGAGCTATTACTTACTATGGCACCATAGAACTGCAATTTCTAACCAGCCGTATGAATGCCATTGCGTACAATGGTGTACTGAAAACGGCTTTCCCTGCAATCAAGGATATTTTTGGATTCTTGGAATGGAAGTTCCAGCAGGATAACGCACCTATCCACACAGCCAGGATCGTAAAGTCCTGGATTGTGGGTCAAAACGTGGAATTGCTAACTTGGCCGACATACTCGCCCGATCTGAACATTATAGAAAATGTTTGGGGATGGTTAGCACGCAAGGTGTACGAGTCAGGCAGGCAATATTCAACTGAAGCTGAACTCATTGAAGGAATAAAAGAGTCCTGGGAGGCTATTTCACTCAATTATATTAAAAAATTATATGACTCCTTACCCAAGCGGATGTACGAAGTCATACTTAACCGTGGAGGCTCAACACATTATTAATTATTTTACACATATAATCGAAAATATTGAAATTAATGTTAAAAAATAATTTGAATGAAATTTGAATCCATTTTCTTTTGTCATTTAAAGTTTTCAAGTGACTGTGCTAATCAAATGTCGCAAAAATAAAAGTTAATTTTGTATGTTAAGTTTGTTTAAATTCATTTAAAATGTTATTAATAAAGTTAATAAACTATCTATCATTTATTCTTGTGTATAATTTAATATTCTTTTAATGGCAAAAAAAACTCATCTTAAAAGCTTTATTCGTTTTCCTGATATTAAGCTCCTAAGACTCGGACCATAGGGTGTGCTAATCGGTTGTCGGGCAGTGTATATGTCAGAGATGCTTTGTTCTGGCGGTTACATACATTTGCACAAATATTCTTTGTACCTAAATCAGACACTAAATCAAATGAAAACTGTCACAAATTTTTCATCTTATACATATGTATACATATCGAAAAACTTCATTGCCAGCTTGCCATGAAGCTTTGCCTGCTTCATGAGAGACTTCTTGAAGTTTGCTTCATCGTGTAAATGAGGACTAACAATGTATCTAGTCGTCAAGTGTATAACTATTGTATTGTTATTTTAAATATATTGGGAAAAACGTGCAACGAGCCAAGGTTCGAACCAAAATCAACTCCCAAAAATCTCGAACCTCAAATTTCCGAACCTTAACCGTTGGTAAATTTTATTCGAACCAGCAAACCGAATGTTCCGAAAAATTTTTTGGGTTTGCAGCCCTGTTTTTAAGTACTTTTCATTTTTTGATCTCGGTGGACTTTTCTGTGGAAATGCCCATATCTGTAATCCCTTAAATTTTCAAAAAGATCGCAAAACACTAGTTTACAAAATAATACAAATTTAGCGATCCCGAACATTAGTTAGTAATTCATTATGTAAATCCCTCCGCTGAGTCCAAAAATGTTTTTAGTGCGGCCGTTTTCGAGAAATCGCGAAAAAGCTAGTTTTTTGATGTGGAAGAAAAGTAGATTTAAAAATATGTGTATATCTTAGGCATCGGTTTTATTTATTTATTTACAAATTTAGATATAATATTCAATATTAAATCTAAGAGGTTTGAGTGGTGCTTAGAGTAAGGCATCGGTTTATTCATTATGTAAAGGTAATATTTTCTTGGAAGGTAATTGAATACCCTATAACTCATTCATATACCACTTTTTTTATCTGCTGCTTCACTTTGAAGTTATAAAGGCTTTTAGCGGCATCTATGCATTAAATTTATCATTATTTTAAAAAAAGCTAGATTTTAAGTGCGATTTTCACCACGAAAGAAAAATTTATAAAATTTTAAGGCTCATCTAATAAAAATACAACGCCATATATTTTATTAAAATCCAACGAAGAATATAGAAGTTATTGGCATTCAAGTAAAAAATGTAAGGTTTCAAGGTGATGCAAATTGACTTAGTTTGATTGTTTTTAGGGGAATAACTAAAATATATGCAATGTCGTTGAAATTGTTAGTGCCCGCAAGCTACTTTTCTTTCCAAAAAAAATCTAGCCTTTTCGCAATTTCTCAAAAACGGACACACTACAAAATTTTGGACACGGCAAAGGGATTTACATCTGTAACATCTGTAAACTAGTGTAATTAATAGCCGAGTTAAAAAAATGTTGCATACCTTTCGGCTCTTCCCCCTCAGGAGCACAGAAAGGCTATTAAACATTTCTTCCCCTGTGTAACGGGTATATCGAAGTCGGACAGGGTCGACTTTAAGAAGGTCGTTAAAACAGTCACAGTCTAATGTGCTGTCCTCACTACAACAACATATGAGCAATTCCCAGAAACAGTTCACCACGACACTAAAATTAAAAGTCGTAAAAAACACTATGTTTTCTCATATTTTCATAGGGAAACAATTTAATTGAACTTGAAATGTAAGCAAATCGTACATTTATTCAAAATGCGACAAAATGGGAAAATGTTCGGTTTCAAGGTAGCGCTAGCTGAATTTTTCCCATTTTGGCATTAATTTTGTTTATTTTTTTTTGATAAAAGTGCCCGTAGATTAAATCTACTTTTGCTATCTAAAATCCTTCTGAGGGATAAGAAACTATGTGATTGTGCAATTAACTGTAAGTTTTGTTTTGCATTATAACAGAAAACACATATACAAAATGAAGGAAAAAATATAGCGTGCGTCACAAAGGATTCACGGATTTTGATGAAAAAA
The DNA here is from genome assembly GCA_037044535.1 of Lordiphosa magnipectinata. Lineage (NCBI taxonomy): Eukaryota > Metazoa > Arthropoda > Insecta > Diptera > Drosophilidae > Lordiphosa > Lordiphosa magnipectinata. The sequence continues at coordinate 623,266 of JBAMBO010004101.1, forward strand.
CGACAAAATGTGTTGGCTGTAAATAAGGTTTTTTAAAGTCCCCTCTAACATTCATCTTTCCTTAAGCTATAAAATATTGTAAGCTTTATTATACAAAATTCGCTAAAAAAAAAAATTACGAAAACACACTTCAACTTTCAAAGTTACTTCCATTTTTTTGTAGCGTGCATCACGAAACTTTGTGATCAATTATTTCGCAACAAATAACAATTATTAAATTATGTTTTATGCCATTCGAAAGTACAAAAATCTCACTAAACACTGTGTATGTATAAGTTGAAGGTATTTCTTTTGAATGACCAAAAAATGTTTATATTTTAGTCCGAAAACGAGTACGAATATAGCGTTTCTCACGCGGGAATTGCCCATAATGTACATTTTCCCCCATACAAAATATATTTGGGCACAAAATGTACACTTTGAGAAAAAATAGAGAATTTCACTCTAGAGCATTCGTTTTCAAAAGTACGGTAAGAGTGAAAATGCTTGATCCAAGAGCAAAATTCTTGATCCAATAGTGAATTTTTGATTCCGACATTCCTGATTCAAGAGTTTCAACTGATCCAAGTATGAATAATTCTTGATTTAAGAGTTTCAGTACTTGATCCAAGCACGAATAATTCTCAAACTAAAAAAACTTAAAAAGAATATTTGGGGTGGATGTGTGAGAGACACGACCGATCCGACCCGACCAACGTAGTTATTTTTGTGTACCTAAAATATCCGTTACTTTTAAGAGTTTCACTCGCTGTTGAATATTCTACATTTCGATACTTCTAACCAAGGTATACTTAACAAGGTAGCCGCACTCGCTCTCTCACAGCTTCTTAAATAACAAGAAAGAAAGTCGGTCAAACCCGACTATAACATACTCTGTACCCTTACACTCGCATTTGCTCAGGAGTCAAACGGCCAGTTAACACCCCGCGTACAACGCGGTGCGCTCTCTAAGTTTCTCTCTCTCTCTCTCTCTTTCTCTCTCGCACTAAGATTGCCTGTGTTGAACGGTTAGGGTATGTTGCTGTGGTTGTTGGTGGGGGGGGTGGGTGGAGTTGACTGGCCGTTTTTTGCCCATAACTTGAGTATCGTTCATCCGATCTTTATCATTCCTTCAGCAAATCGATAAGTAATTTTGTTGACAAGGTATCTCTAGAAGGAACGAACGATCTATCTCGAAAACTGTAGGAGATATGAAGTTTTTTCCAAATTGCGGTGGCGAGAGGGGGCGTGGCAAAAATTGAAAATAAACTTGATCTGCCTGCAAGTATAAGAAATATTTGTCCCATACATGTCAAACCTCTATCTCTTACCATCTCTGAGATCTCTTCGTTCATACGGACGGACAGACGGACAGACGGACAGACAGACAGACGGACAGACAGACAGACAGACAGACAGACAGACGGACGGACGGACAGACGGACAGACGGACATGGCTATATCGACTCGGCTGTTGATGCTGATCAAGAATATATATACTTTATAGGGCCGGAAACGATTCCTTCTCCCTGTTACATACTTTTGCACAAACTTAATATACTCTATGTACCTTCGGTACAGAGTATAAAAAGCTGAACACCAAAAAATTCGTCGGAGGAGATGCGTCGCTCACAAGGGTTGTTTACAGAGTGACATTTAAGAAGTAAGCAAAGAGAGCGAGAGAGCGAGTGCGGCTACCTTGATAAGTATATCTTGCTTCTAACTATTTGTTTGGGTAGCTATTTTTTGGCATACTAGTCGCAAGTCTTAAAAATTTAGTAAAGTCGTTTTATTTTGGCATCTTCAGCTGGCTAAAGTAAAACACTTGTAACTCAATTACTCGTTACTTTCAAGACTTTCACCTACTTGCTATGGAATCTTAGACTTCTCGCTACTTCTTGCTATAGAATATTCGTTACTTTAAAGATTTTCACTTACTCGCGTTAGAATCGTAGACTTATAGCTACTTGTAAACATTTATTTAAGTAAAGCACTTGTTACTTAACTATTCGTGGTTTTAAAGAATTTCATTTGGCTTATTAGACTTTTTAACTTGATGTGCAGCTATTCGTTACTTAAGAATTTCATTTATTCATTCATTTACTCGCTTTTGATGTGTTTGGCAACTGTAGCCCGCAACTCGCTACTCGTTACTCGTTACTTGTAAGTGGCGGATGCTTCAAAATTGGGAACTCCAACTCTCCAATTACATTCTCAAATTTTGTCTTTCTTTTATTGACTCTAAGACCACGATAGAGCATTCGTTAGTCGGGTTTGTCCCTGTTGCTGCGTTCAGCATAGATTCAAAACAACAACAAGAAAGAAACAATTATGTGTCTTAACTCAAAAGTAAATAGTTCATAAATAAATGATTTATATAATTACCAACACGAAATGCTAGTCAAAAGAGAAAGAAGGAAGGAAAGAAAGAAATGATCATCATCAGTCGCCGCTGCCACCGAGTAGAGATATGGGCACCCCCCCCCCATATGTATGTACGTTGGCACGAGTATATACATACATGCATACATAACTAAGAGAGCGCCCCAAATCGATGTTGAGGGCGCCACGGGCGGCTGTGGCCAACGCGTCGATTTCTGCTTCTGTTTCGTTTCTCCTTCTTTGGCGCATTCCTCCTGTCCTGCCCTGCCCTGCCCCACCCGTTCGTTGCGCTTCACTAAACAATGCAAACAAAACGTTTTGTAATCTTTACCTGCACATGGGAAACTGGAGCAAATGCAGCATATGTGTGTACATATGTGTACACAGGAGACAGAAGACAGAGGAAGGGTTCGGTTCGGTTGTGTCATAGTCACTTGCCGGGGGTCAAAACAAAAACAATGCTGCATAACCGACCGGGTCTACCTCAACCTCAACCCAGCTGCACCTGATTCTTATGCTTGTTTCCCCCTTCTCCTCATGTGTGTTTGTCTTATCAGTTTGTTTATGTAGGTGAACATCGGCTTGGCCCCAGCGTGGACTGATTTTTAGTATAGGGTATGATGATGGTTTATTATTGTACGAAAAGTGTAGGGCAGATTGGTTTTTTTGTAAAGCAACATGTTCTTGTGGTTGTTGTTGTTTGACAAATGATTTTCTTTTGCACTGTAATAAAGCATTTTGCATCTGGAAAATACCATTTAGATAGAGTCATTTGATCTTGGAGTTTTCAGAGTATTAAAAGCAGGGCTGTAAACCCTACAAATTTTTCGGAACCTCCGGTTTGGGTTCGAAAATTTGAGGTTCAAGGTTTTTGGGCTTTGGTTTTGGTTCGAACCTTGGTTCGTTGCACGTTTCACCCAATATATACAAAATTACAGTACAATAATAATATGCACCGGGTTGGTTAGATTGGCGCATATGTACGTATATGTATAAGATAAAAAAGATGTGCTGTATATAGACTTCCTTCATTGCTAGTGTATAAATCTTCAGTCCGCCCTCTAAAAAAATTCGGACATTTATGCCAATTATCGAGCAGTCGAGATGACTGACACAATGTTTGTGTGCATGAATGTAGATATGTAGAGACATATTTTTTCCAAACTTACTGATTCTGCAAAATATTGATTATGCTTTCTTGTAAGCACTTTTATCAGTCTTTCACTCACGAAATTGAGCATCGATTGGTGTTTATTCGCCACACTTGGATTTTTTTTTCATAATGATTTGATCAAAAATGCCTTTCAGCCATGCTCCCAGTTTTGCTTTCGCAAAAATTTTGCAATTTGAGTCAAAATGTGGTACAAGAACCGGTCTGAAATCGCAAAAGCTTAACGACAGTGTTTATGTCTTCCAATTTTTGGCGCGTGGCTAATGTTGCCAATTTAGCTATTTTTCCCACCAATTATCGACTGTTAAAAATGCTAAAACTTAACAGAGATTAATTTAAAATAGCTTAACAATGTCAAATAATTAGCTAGAATTGTAGGCTCCGGCAAAACTGAATAGATTCCGGCTTTCGAGCTTACAAATTAGCTATATCTGGTGGGAAAAATAACTAAATTGGTAACGCTGAGTGTGGCACACACTTCTGTTGGTATTCATCTGACATGTTTCTGTAGTAGCATGCTCCGGGTTGGTTCACCAACCGGTCTTCAAAACCGGTTTTCAGTCCTGACTAAAAGTGGTTTGGTTAAGTAAGACTTACAACGTTGGCTCGATTCACGAGTCGTGTGTCTCGCTTTAAATGTTATCAGGCCTGTTTCCGAATTTCCAAACATTATAGTCTCGAAACTTTAAAAACACTTAATAATCTTTCTACAAACGCTGACTTTTTAATTACACAGAAAAAAAATATGCAAAAGTTACACGAAAATGTGGAATTTCTACACGTTTTGACCGGGATTTTCAACCCATAACGTTTGTGTAGTTTTTCTGCAATCCGCGTTTAGATATTGAAATCCTACACGTTACACGTTATAAAGCTAAACGCGGCGTGCGGAAAAGCTACACGCCACGTGTTGAAAAGAGAAAGCAAACGTAATGGGTTGAAAATCCTGGTCAAATCGTGTAGAAATCCTACATTGTCACTTACAAAAAAACAAAAAAAAAAGAAATGACTGCGCACTTTTTATTTATTTATTTTTGTTTATCATCATTTCAGGGCAGAAGAGGATTTTGCATTTGCCCACGCATCATTTAGCTTCTACACGAGGCGTTTAGATATTGAAATCCTACGCGTTACGTGTAGTTTTCTGCACGCCACGCTTTCTGAATTCTACATTTTGCGTGTGCAATTTAGCAGGGCGCAGCACGTTTCGTTTAGCTTTAACGTTTCTACACGCGCCGTGCAGCCAATTTTGTTTTCTCTGTGTAGAAAGAAGTTTATGTATATTCTGGAAGGGAAGAACAATTTTGATAGCTCGCTCTCTCACCAAAAATACTCTGATACTGATACCATGGAAATTCTTAAAAAGTTTCCCTCGTAAAGATTCGGTTCGCTGACCTGTTTTCAAGGTTTTGGTTCTATCCCACCTAGCATTTGGAAGATTATTGGGCGGTTCCTCACCTCGGTGAGTCTTTTTCGAGAACATTTGATGATTCAAAAGAGATTAGTTTCAAGTGTGATTTAAGGAAGACTCGAAATGACTCGAAAATTAATCGAAACTGATCAGAAAAACGGGTTAAAAACTACTCTTCATGAAGAGTCGCGGCTAGGGTACCATTTTCTCCCGACAAAAGTATCATTTCTGCTCAGAAAACGAGCGCACTTATGACTATTTTAATCAGACTGATTACTCGAAAAAGACTCGAGTGTGATCAGAAATTTCATAAAATGCTTGCTGGGAAATTGCTTTATAAAATTTTTAACATAATTTCTAAGTCGTAAAACCACACCTAACTAGATGAGCCACCACTCCAATACATAATTTACAATTGTTTTTAAGGTGAAATTGTTGAAAATATACTCAGTTTGTCGTCCGGATTAATAGACCCAATAACTAGGTTTAGGTAAATCAATTACTTACCGAGTTTTTGCAGGTTTGAGGTTATAAAGTTATGTTTGCTCGGCAAAAAAAGCGACTTAATTACTTTTTTTAACCGAATTTAGAAGGTTCGGTTAATGCGAGGAACCCAAGGCTGTCGGTTCGCAGCCTTGAAATGTATTTCATTGCTCGGCTGCCATTGGCAACTTCTCTGCTCATATTGCCGACCACTTTTAAAAATTCTTTAAAAATCTTTTAAAATTGCAATAATGTTCAAAGGAAGATATCTGCTCGATTTCAGCATATTCGCTATATGAAAGTTTGATTTAGCCGGCTCTAGGTCAACGATTAATTATAATTCAATTATCAACACATATCAACAGAAATTAATTCCCAGCCAACCAGCGGAATCCGCCAGGTGCTCCATTAGGACTCCCTCTACGGTGCGTTGAGCCTCCTAGGGAGGCTCCGAAAAGTGTCCCAAAGGAGCATATCCGCCGGAGAAAAGGTCCTATTCAATATATATGAAAAAAGTGTGCCTACCCAGCCAGCATTTTCTCAAATTTTTGATCACATTCGAGTCTTTTTCGAGTCCTCAGTCTGATTAAAATAGTCATAAATCCGCTCGTTTTCTGATCATTAATGATACTTTTGTCCAGAGAAAATGGTACCCTAGCCGCGACTCTTCATTAAGAGTCGTTTTTAACTCGTTTTTCTGATCAGTTTCGACTCATATTCGAGTCATTTGCGAGTCTTTTTCGAGTCGTTTTTTCAATGAATCAAATTTTGAGCAAATGCACGAGTCGCACATGAAACCAAACACTTCTTAATCAACAAAAGGGCTCAAAAAAGACTCATCAAGTTAATTCTTGTAAAATGATCGTCCAAATGCTAAGTGGGTAAAGAACTCCTCAACCCACCTAGCATATGGAAGATCATTTTAACAAGAATCACCTTGTTGAGTCCTTTTCGAGCGCTTTTGATGATTAAAAAGCGATTTATTTCCTGTGCGATCTAAGACAGACTAGAAAATGAGTCATACATATGCTCAAAATGTGATTTGCTAAAATACTACGAAAAAGACTCGCAAATGAACTGAACGAAAAACAGGTTATAAACGTTTCGTTTGGAGTAGAATGGCTAAGGGAAATTAAAATGAATATAAAGAGTATAAAAAACTTTCATTGAACAACTTACTGGCATTCTCGGAGCGTGCATGTTTCAGCTGAAAGCTGTTACAATAGTCACTAAAGTGATCATAGTTCAGCCAAAGTCCACGTAACGCTGAACTCTGTAGATATACGGTGGGTGGCAGTGAGATAAGCATCTCCAAGGTAGGAAATTCAATCTCATTGTGAGCCGATTGTTCACCTATGCGAGCCTTGGGATTGACAGCTCTATAAGAAATGTCAAAAAATGAAAAGAAACAGCTACAATTTGTCGATACACTCACATTTGGGCATCTTTGGAGAAGGTCCAAATGAAACTTTGAAATACATCCGAGCTGTAAATGTGCTTGGAAACGCCGGGTCTGTCGATTCTGTAAGAGATTTTTTTGTACAGAAACTGTGGGTAAGTGGGTTATACTCACTCCATGTCCCGTTCAATGTGTGACATTGTTTTGTAGGTAAACTCATCCAGATGCTGCTTCAAAAATAAACTCATTTCAGTTTTCAACTTGAGTAAATCAGCGGCCACATGAACCGAACGCTGTATATAGGGCAATGTTTCGTCTAGTTCGTTGAGAATCTACATAAAATGAGAATACTAACGCCTTTTCGCTAGTGAAATCGCTAACTACTTACCCCCAAAACCTCCTTAATCCGCTGTGCATAGACATCACCCAAACTTCCCTGCTGTTGTCTTAGCGATGCTCTCGTTAGATCCGGCACTTGTGCATCCGGTGTGAGCAGTGTCCTCTCATCGGTGCATAACAACCAATTTCTGGATTCCTTCGAACGTTGTGCTATATCCGCATGCCACTGATGAATGTACTTACGCAGATCACTGGGACTGGCCGCATTCGGTAGACCATTGCAGCGCATAAACTTCTCCCAATCCCTTTCATGACGTTATAAACGACTCTTCAAGAAGAGTCGCGGTGGTACCCTATACCATTTTCTCTCGACCAAAGTGTCATTTATGATTAGAAAACGAGCGTAATTATGACTATTATAATCAGACTGAGGATTCGAAAAAGACTCGAATGTGATTAAAAATTTCATCAAATGCTGGCTGGGAAATGAGCGATTTCGGCGTCCCAGAATGCTCACTCAGATAACCCGCAAAGGCTCCGTGCGGACTCCGCTATTAGCCTATGGTTTTTTAAAAAGGACTCCTTAAATCATCCAAAGATAACCTAAACGGAGTGTTACGGGATTGGTTTCGGTGATTCGATAATGGTCCGAAGAGGAGTCCCTACGTTTTCTCAAAATGCTCCCAATTTTATTTATAATTAATAAATATTATTAGCCATGCTCCCATTCTCGCTTTCGTAAAAATTAGGTACAAAAACCGGTTTGAAACCGTAAAAGTTTTGCGAAAGCGAAAATGGGAGCATGGCTGTATATATTTATACCCTTGCAAAGGGTATTATAATTTTGCCCAGAAGTTTGCAACGCATAGAAATATTCATTTCCGACCCCATAAACTATATATATTCTTGATCAGGGCGACGAGCTGAGTCGATTGAGCTTTGTCCGTCCGTCTGTCTGTCTGTCTGTCTGTCCGTCTGTCTGTCCGTCTGTCTGTCCGTCTGTCTGTCCGTCTGTCTGTCCGTCTGTCCGTCTGTTTCTACGCAAACTAGTCTCTCAGTTTTAAAGCTATCGAGCTGAAATTTTGCACAGAGTCTTCTTTTTACTGCACGCTGATAATATGTCGGAACCGACCGGATCGGATGACTATATCTTATAGCTGCCATAGGAACCATCGGTAAAAAAATGGGTTATAGTGAGAAAAACTTTTTTGTTCTTATTGTTAGCGTTCCCAAACACGGTCATTATTAATATTAAAAGCTTTCAAACAGATTTGCAAACTTTGGTCAAAATCGGATGACTATATCTTATAGCTGCCATAGGACCGATCGGTCGGAAAATGGGTCTTACTGAGAAAAACTTTTTTGGTTTCTATGTTAGCGTCCTCAAACTCGTCCCTTATTAATATTATATGCTTTCAAACAGATTCGCAAACTTTTATCAAAATCGGAAGACTATATCTTATAGCTGCCATAGGACCGATCGGTCGGAAAATGGGTCTTACTGAAAAAAAATATTTGTTTTCAAGTAAATCGTTCTTAAGGTCGGTGATTATTAACACTAAACGCTTTCAAACTAATTTGAAAAATTTGGTCGAAATCAGATGACTATATCTGCAGGCTGCCATAGGACTTATCGGTCGGAAAATGAGTCTTAGTGAGAAAAACTTTTTTGTTTTCAATTTTATCGTTCTTAAACTTGGCGATTGTTAATTTGATATGTTTTCAAAAAGATTCGCGAAATTTGGTCGAAATCAAATGTTCATCTGACGGAAAATCGATTTAAGTTAAAAAAAGTTTTTGATTTTTATCCAAGCGTTCTTAAACTCTGTCATTTCAAAAACAGCTTTTGCAAGGGTATAAAAACTTCGGCACAGACGAAGTTAGCGTGGCCTTCTCGTTTTTTTTATTTTGTTATTATTGAACAACAGAAACATCAACAAGATCATAAATTGACATGACCATGCGGTGCTCTTTTGGACTCCATTTTCACTCCTGCTTTGGAGCGCTCCGAAAACGCTCCTTCGACGAAGTGCTGCTTTGGGAGTCTCTTTTCACTTCTGGCTGGGTTAAAACATTTAAAATAGCAATATTATGTCGAGAGTCACCAAAATCCTCTCTCCAACAGACTTGTTGTTTTTCACGCTTTAACAACCTGCAAATTTCGTTTTATATACAATTATATTGGCGTATAAACACTTGGCGCTGCCAATGGTGTAAAATTCCAGCTCGAAATAACCAATTGTTGTAATCAGATCTCATTGTTGCCTTGGCTACTGGTAGTACCTGGAGAATCTTTCCAGCGATCAGCTTAGCAGGGCCAATACAAAGAGTGTATTACTGCCTTTTGTAAATACACAAGGTATTTTTTTGTTAGTTTAATAGGGAAAGCGTTTAGGTTTTTATTACAAACATCACGGCGAGCCTTACGTTTATAAAATGTATGTATATGGGTTTTAGCGACCCGTTTTGATTTTAGTCAAAGTTTAATTTAGCCGGCTCTAGGTCAACGGGTAATTATAAGTTAATAATGAACACAAGTAAACAGAGTTGAATTACATGAACGTTACATTTAGAATAGTAATGGTATGTCCGTACAGCGCTGTTTCGAGAAACACCACAATCTTCTTATTAGCAATAACAATAACACAAGGCAACATAATACAACTTTTTCCAGTAGATGGTTCTAGATGATTTTCGTGTGCTGAACACGAATCTGTTTTCAGAAATGGTCCATCACGTCAAGATTTTTAGTTATTACCGCTTAAAGTTGCAAAATATGCCTACTTTGACTCTTTTTAGACGCGTTTTGTGGGGAACCTATACTTTGGTTTTGACTTTCTTTGATATTTTCGGAAGGTACTACTCCTTAACTTTAGAAAAAACTATCCCAAACAATTCTACGATTTTTTCCAATAAAGATATACCACATTTAGTACTTATATCAAAATTCACAAAACGGAATGCAATGGGAGGTGATGACTCTAATATGTTTCCGTTTGTTAAAAATAGTGAAGTACTGACTTGACTGCCGAGTTGAAACTCAGCATTTCATTTCTAGATGTTGCCCCAACAATCTACTAACTTTTAACATGAATTGATTTTGAATTATTTAAGAAAAACAATATGTTGCATGATGTATGTATGTATTACATATGTGGCAAGTTCGCTACGAAGAAGCAAAGGCTAAATATTACAGAATCAATAAGACTAAACTATACGAATTATTTTGGTATGGCTATAAAGAATCTGAACAAAACATGGGTTCCCAATTCAGTTTGCAGTAGTTGCGCTTTTACACTAAACAATTCTAAAAGAATGCCGTTTTCCATACCTGTAATGTGGCGAGAACCTCAGTCTCTTGAGGATTGCTACTTTTGTCTGTGAAATCGAAAATATATAAAATATCCTAATGTAAATTCCGTCTCAAAACCAATTTTTTACGAAAACGACAGTATCCATCAATCTCTACCTCCTTATAAGTTTGACACAACATTCAATGATAGTGATGGGGGAAGATGTTGAAAATGATTTAACCTACACAGAAACCTGTTCTAAACCTCAACTTTTTTCCCACAATGAGTTGAACGACTTGGTAAGAGATCTAAATCTTACGCTTAAGGAAAAAAACTTACTTGCAGAAGACACTACTATTTGTTTGTATAGAAATAGGGGAAATGAATATGTTGATTATTATTCCCAGAGTGAATCATTAGTGTTTTGCAAAAATGTGCCAGGACTATTAAAATGTATGGGAGTTGAAAACTATGACCCTAAAGATTGGAGACTTTTTATAGATTCCTCTAAAATAAGTTTGAAGGCTGTTCCATTAGACAATGGTAGTAAATATGCATCTATACCAGAGATGGGCATTCACACATATCGTGACACTTTTCACACGCATACAAGCACAATTTGCGTGCGCCGCATTCGTACGAGCGTACGTGTGATTTTGTGCAGTCGGCCGCGGCAGAGGTCCTATGCACACGCTGCCTCGTGTGCATTGGAACGTCGCGACGCGCCCATCTCTGATCTATACCTATTGCACACTCTGTACAAATGAAAGAGACCTACGAGAATATCGCTACTCTGCTTAGGTATGTTAAATATGATGAACATAACTGGTTCATTTGCGGATACTTAAAAATAATCTCAATAATATTAGGCCAACAACCAGGGAATACAAAATTTCCATGCTTTCAATGCAAGTGGAATAGCAGGAATAGATCAGAGCATTGGAAAAAAAGGAAAGAATTGATACCTGGGCTACATAATGTTATTCGATCTCCTCTTGCGCAGCGTTCTAAATTAATTTTACCTTCTCTGCATATAAAGTTGGGACTAATTAAACAATATGTTAAAGGTTTAAATCGATAAGGACGAAAACTTTGAGCACAGCATGACTTCTGTTGAAAAATATGCATGGAATGCATTTAAAAATGTGGTTGAAGAACACTGAAATAGTGCAACATATGCTGAATGCATTTAAAAACTAAAAATTCATTTCTTAAACAGTCATTTAGATTTTTTTTCCTGACAATTTGGACAACATGAGTGAAGAGCAAGGTGAAAGGTTCCACCAGGACGTCAAAGAAATGAAGAAGAGGTACCAAGGAAGGTGGGACATTAACATGATGACAGATTACTGTTGGTGCCTAAAGAGAGACGATTACAATAAATTTCAAATGCGAAAGTCTCGAAAGCGCAGATTTTTAGAAACTGATTAACCGTGTGAGGTTTTTTTTAGAATTTTGTTGCTAGTTGTTTTTACAAATGAGCAGCCTATTTCACTATTTTTAACAAGCGGAAACATATTAGAGTCATCACCTCCCATTGTATTCCGTTTTGTGAATTTTGATATAAGTACTAAATGTGGTATATCTTCATTGGAAAAAATCGTAGAATTGTTTGGGATAGTTTTTTCCAAAGTTATGGAGTAGTACCTTCCGATAATATCAAAGAAAGTCAAAACAAAAGTATATGTTCCCCACAATACACGTCTGAAAAGAGTCAAAGCAGGCATTTTTTGCAACTTTAAGCGGTAATAACTAAAAATCTCGACGTGAAGGACAGATTCGTGCTCAGCACACGAAAATCATCTAAATCCACCACCAACGCTTCAATATACTGAACCTTGTTGCCTAGTGTAATCTGTGAAATTTTCATAAAGATCGGATCATTAACAGCGAAGTTATAAAAACCGTTGCATACTATGTATTTGTCATATAAATGAGGTCAGCATACGCTGTCTGCTAACATAATGTTAATATGATTAGATGTCTGATATTTAGATGTCAAATATTTAACGAATATTTAGCGAATGTTAGCCACTTACTTGATTGGCTTTAAGGCATTAAAAACATGGCTACAAACCCGTTTTAAAGCCTAAGGTTCGGTTCGCGGACCGTTTCCTGGAACCCCTGAACACAAGGTTTTGGTTCGAACCTCGATTCGCTTGAACATAAAAGAATAGTTTCGATGTATTCCATGTGTAGAAGATTTGTAGAACACATGGGATAATGAGCATTATCTGTACATGTCCTCTTTTCTATGAAACAATCAAGAAAATCCGTATCAAACCTTTAGTTTCCACTTACTCTTTACTCGACGGATTCAAATTAAAACATTTGAATCTGATTAACGCAATTTTATACAACAGCATTTTTCTCGAAAGTGAAAACCGGAACAGGCCTGTATATTTTCCAAGAGCTGTTCATCTATACTAGCTCTTAGATTAGAAAGATCAAACTTAAGTATTGAAAAGGCTCGTTCAACTGATACCTGAGTTGCTGGAACAGCAAGTATAGTTAAGTCAATATCTTTTTAGTCCTCGTTTTCTTGACCTTTCCAAAATTTTAAAACATTTGTCAATACTATATACTATGCGTTCTCTTGGACAGATTTCGAAGAATTCTTTTACATCATTTAACGATTTTTTATTGGATATTTGTTTATTGCTTTCATGAACTTCTCTTCTTCACAATCAGACGTTGAGTCATTTAAAGTTGAATTTGGAAAACTCTCATTAAGAATTTCTTTTAACATGTCTATCAGAAGTTCACTCAGATATTTTTAGGTGTAACTCTTTTAAAGAACTCTAAATGCATAAATCTAGAGATTGAGAGAAGCTGCTTGGCCCTGGCCCTCCTGGAGGTGCTGTTTGAGCCAATTTTACTTTTACTAAAATGCAAAAATCTTGAAGAGTTAGAAACACTCGCACATTTGGTAGTTTGAGTCGCGTCACACAGTCTAGCTTCTTTCAATTTTTCTATATGCAATAGATTTCATATAGTGTCCGTACGGAGTTTGGGGATGCGAGCTTTAGTAATGTCAAACTATACTTCCTTACAAAACATCGTTAACTACTAAATTTAGCTCAACAAACTGTAATTATAGAGTCGTCCCGGGAATCTATTGATATTACTTGGTCATCGTCTAAATCAAGAAATGCTTTTGATTCACATCAAGAACCTTCATCAACATTACATTCTTTTCTGCTCTGCACATGTCATTTAAAAGTTCTCCTTTTCGAACCAGCTTCGATCTATTATTGACGGTGATAGTATAAATCTGACCTATAGCATTCCGATTACAAGGAATTTCTATATTTCCCTGTATGTGTCGTTGGAAAAACTACTTAATGTTGTGAACCGAACCTAATTTTTCGAAAAAGTGATCCGGTTCGGATTCAGGTTCGAGGAGTCAAAAATAATAGGGATTCGGTTCATGGTCCAGTTCGTCGGACACAAAAATTTCGAACCGAACCGGTTCTTAGGTGTTCGGTTCCTGACCGGTTTCCAGCCTTGATTAAAAAGCTTCTCTTAAATTGACTAGACGTTGACCCAAGCCTGTTCCGCCCTGCGATACGAAAACCCGATGGAAGTCACCTAAAATAAGGTTAAATACGGGCTACATAAGCTAAATTAGTGGTTATTAAAGCGTTACTCAGTACTCGATACTCAATATTCGATACTCAATACTCAGTACTCGATACTCTGTATTGGAAACTCAGTACTCGAAACTCAGTACTCGATACTCAATACTTGATACTCAGTACTCGATATTCAGTAGTCGATACTGAGTATACTCAGTACTCTAAACTCACTACTCGATACTGGGTACTTGATACACAATTTTCGAAACTCTGTACTCGATACTTCGTTACTCAATACTCAGTGCTCGATACTCTGTATTCGAAACTCATTACTCGATACTCAATACTTGATACTCAGTACTAGATACTCAGTAGTCAATACTGGTATACTCAGTACTCGATATTGGGTACTTGATACACAATTTTCGAAACTCAGTACTCGATACTTAATATTCGTTACTCAATACTCGATACTCTGTATTCGAAACTCAGTACTCGATACTCAATACTTGATACTCAGTACTCTATACTCAGTAGTCGATACTGAGTATACTCAGTACTCTATACTCAGTACTCGATACTCGGTACTTGATAAACAATTTTCGAAACTCAGTACTCGTTACTTAATACTCGATACTCAAAGCTCGAAACTCAGCACCCGATACCCAGTACTCGAAACTCAGTACTCTATAGAGTCTATATTCAGACAAAGACGTACCCAAATGAATCTGTTGCAAAAACAAAGTTTTTCTAGTCGAACGTCCGAAAAAGAGCTTCGCGCTAAAAACAGTTTCAACTTTTCCCTAAACTACACAGTAAACCCCAGTCGACTCTCTCTTTTTCCTCGTTCTCTCCTAACCCTCACACACACACACACCCTTCTCACACTGAACAATGTTTATTCTTCGACCATTGGGGGCTTCCACTGCGCTTTTTTTAATGCACTTGTATCGAAAGTATGTAGTTTGCCTTCACCCGCTGATGGGACACACACGCGTAATATGAACTCCACAAAAAAATATTAAACTTAATTTCAAAATCAATTTCCTTTCACCAAAAACTAAAAGCGATGAATCATTTGCGGGTGCACAAATTCAAACTGGGCGGCAAGAATAATGCGGCTGTGGCCGACATACCCCAAGCCGAAAATGCAGTCAACAACAACAACAACAACAACAACAACAACAACTCTAAGGGGTCCTTTCTGAATCGCATCAAACGCTATTCCGTATTGGGCAATAAGCTAAGTCGTCGCCATTTGGGTAGCATGAATCTACCTAACAGTGGAGGAGATACCCCCGGACGAGATCGTTCTGTTTCACCGGGTAAACTGGTTACGGGTAGCTACAATATGACCGGCAGCAATTCGGAGGATCATCGTTTGGAAATTGGTGCACCAGTTTTGATATCAACCACCACACTGGACACAGATCGTTTTGATGTGACGGAGGCGAGACTGAAACAAATTGGCGGTGGCATAGCACAGACTTCCAATATGGTGCGTACGCTTACGCCCAGAAGTTCGGATGAGGATGAGTTTGTGGATGCGTTGGGTACACCGAAAAAGTTGGAAAGAGAAGAGGATGAACACTTTGAGACACCCAAACATGAACCAGACGCCATCGAAAATGTGTGCGAACTACTTCATCAACCGGTGGAAGAGTTGGAGGAGTTTAGGGAGCCACCCAAGCGTCAGGCTCGCCTGGCAGGTACCCAACAACAATCGAAATCGGTGCAAAATTTACATCGCACCGAACTCAAAGTTTACCTACATAAATCTCCTTCCATGAACTTGGATTTGAATGTAACAGCTCCCGCTCAGCTGGATCTGAATCTGCCCGAACTGCCGGAACTTTATGGGAAGGAGAATTCCATGACAGTGACACCCACCCCACAGCATTTCAAGCACAGCATAGAGTCCCTCTCCCACTCCAAGCAGAGTCTCATGAGTTCCCAGAGCAGTTTCAATGAGGAATTCGACTATGATCTCAAGTCGGTGAGCTATCAGAGTCTGAATGTCCAGAATCTGTTTGTGTCCATAGACGAGCTGCAGGAGCTCACCCGGCAGATCAATGAATCGGAGGACTTCAATCGTGAAATCGATTTGGAATACTGCACCCATCGTGATCAACTGCGTCCCAGTGAGCGTCGCATTACCCTGCTGAAGAACAAGAATCAGGCTCTCATTAACTTTAGCCATAACAGGGAGAAGTTGCGCAAGGGTTGGCACGGCATGAAGAATTGGCTGGGCGAGGAGAGTACACGGCTGAAGGAGGTGGTGCGTCAACAGACGCCGCTCAAGCGGCTGGCCCAATCGCGCAGCAATCTCAATCAGTCCGTTACACTAGAGACAAGTCGTCAGCAGTCCATGTCACCGGATCGAAGTGAGAGCTGTGAAGATGTCACCGATCCTACGGAATTTGAGTCGTCCCTGTCACAGAGAGCCAGCGAGGAGGATCTATCGCCGCATGCCAAGAGATTCAAGGATGAGGTATAAGGGTCTAGACTGGGCGGTAGGAGCAGTAGGAGAAGCAGCAAATCCTTTTACCAGGCTGTTTTTACAACAAAAGTTTTCTATTATTTCTCCCTAGGGACAAAATGGCTTTGAGGAACTGAGGCGTTATGTGAAGCAAGGCGGCGACTTTAGCAAAGAGTTGATATTTGTGCTACAGGAACGGTAAGTTTTGATCACCAGCTCTCAGTATTTGTCTAACCAACTAATCCACAGAGCCGACTCCGAGCTGATCTACTCCAAGTCCCTCTCCAAGCTGGCCAATAAACTAAACAAGGCTGGTCGCGAGATACCTGGCAGTGTGGCCGATGCCTGGCGTGGTGTGGCCACCGAAATGGAAAGTCGCAGCGACATCCATCGCCAACTGGCTGCCTCTTTAACGGATGAGCTGGTGAAACCGTTGAAAAATGTGGTAGACAGTCATCACAAGGCCCGAAAGGCGGTAAGTACGCCAGCTTCCCATTCCACCCCAAACGCCGTAAGCCCCCTCTCTCCCTACCACTCTAGGTGGAAAGCAATGTGGACAAGGCCGCTCGAGTCCTAAGCGAATGGCGTGTCAGCGAGGCCAAAGCCAAGAAGGCCTCCCACTCGGCCGCCCGTGAGAATGAGAAGCTTCAAGATGCCATGCTGGATGTACGCATACAAAAGTCACCCTCGATCGCCCTACTCCATCAGGGTCCCAATAAGCAGGCAGCCGAAAAGGAACTCAAGTCGGCGGAAAAGGATTGCGTTAAGCTGGACAATAAGCGTAAAAAAGCCGAGGAGGCTGTCAAGCGCGCCGATGTCGAATACTATACGCTCTGCGTGCGAGCCGAGCGTGCGCGTGTCGACTGGGAAATGGCCGTTCTGCGCGGCAGCTCGCAACTCCAAAGCAATGAACAACAACGTTTGGGCAATATGCATAATTTTGCCCAGCAATATGCTCGTCTCATCACCGATATGAATCCCATTGTGGGCACTCTAAGCAGTCGGCTGCAACCGCAGCTGGATGCCTGTAACGTGGCCAAGGATATGCAGGTGGTGCGTAATATCCGAAGAAATTCGGAGGGTCCCAGTGAGCAGCTATTGCCGGATTTCTATTGTGAACACACCACACTGGCCATGAATCGGGAGAGACGTAAACATGCCCTGATCAAGCTACTGCAATTGGTGAAAACCGATTTGGAGAGAGAAAGACGTTCACGAGACGGCCTAAGGGGTCTGTCACAATCGCTGAATCACCAGGAGCATCAGAATATCACCGATAAGCTGTATCATGTGAGTACTAGGGGGATAATTGTTTCGGTAGATGGAGTTTGCTCAGGGAGTTGTAACACTAATCGGAGTACTTGGCTAACCAGAGAACACTTGACTCCTTTTATAAAGTCGGAAGTTTGTGAGCTGCTTGAGCCGACCGTACAAGTACAGTTTGCCCTGTTCTTCAAAGTGATGCAATAAGTCCCACGCGGCATAGGAACTACATAGGAGAGAAAAGATTTAAGCTTATATCAGGAATTGAGAAAGTCACTCGTGTTTTCCTCCCAGAAGTGAGCCGAACTTGTGGTTGTGTAAATCGGTGAGCACAGAAAAGGCTGTAGTCCAGCGATTGTCACAAGAACCCCCTGGGGGGGCGAAGACATTTCGTTATTTACACGTATACAAGCCGAACGCATGCCAAAGCTGAGGATAAGAGAGCTAGAGTTCGAAGCGAACAGGTCGAAGGGGGAAAAAGTTATATACTTTTGATTGCAAAGTCGATAAAAAATTTTTGATTCACTAGTTGGAGCTTGCGATTGCTTCGATTTTAATAAACGTTAGAAACTGATTACTTTTTTTCATTAAATATTACACAAGATGCACCATGCATTTATTGCAACCGCATAATTGGAAAGAAAGAGAAATATAGTTTGCAGCGACACTATGAAACTCACAATGATTTGCATAGAATAGTTGGAGATAAGAGGAAAAAATTGCACTCAAATTTAAAAAAAAATGTAATAAAAAAAACCAAAGAGTTTACTACTCTATGAAAAAGATTGAAACCACCGAGATATTCGATTCCGATCGACAAAAAAAACTTTATTTGCCATTTTATTGGCGTTGGCAAAGAAAGGTCGTCCCTTTGTAGATGGAATTTTTTCAAGGAATTATGTCTTGATGTTTTGAGCATTTTCAGGCAAAAAGACGAAGATCTTTACACCTTGATTGAGGAAATCCCACTAAATATAAAAACTATAGCCCGCCGGGCAGAAGAAATTGCTAAATGTTTATTTCGAGAGACTAAGCAAAGAATAAAGAATTGCGCTTTTTTTTCTATTTGCTTAGATGAAAGTGTGGATATAAATAACATAAGCCAAATGATTGATTATATGTGTAAGAACCATCGATGTTAAATTTAACACGTTCGACGAATTTTTAAATTTGCATTCTTTTCATGGCCATGTAAATGAAAAAAGTACCTTTGATGCTGTTCAGGAACATGTACATACTATCCTCTTTTGGCTTTGCCAAACTGGCGTCAGTGTGTACCAGTGTTGCCAACGCCTCTACACAAAAAAAAAGGCGGTTGAACCCAGAAAAAAAAGACAAAACGGACAGATTTTTTTCAAAGGGCTAAAAAAGCAAGACAAGCTATGTGTCCTTATTAATCTAAAAAGGATTTAATGAATATCAAGAAGTTGATAGTTTTCGACCTTTCTAAATTGTAGAAAATTGAGTTTAGCCGGCTCGAGGTCAAATGAAACACACAGATGTATATGCTGTTTTTTCAGTTATTTCGGTTGCTGACCGGCAACCATCTTCAGGTATACAATTTTGTACACGTCTGTGCCGTCTGACGTGAAGTTTCGAATATCTTTATTTTCGTCTAATTTATATCGAGAGTGGTATTATCAGCATCAATTTCGTGTGCATTCGTCACAATTAACCGATGACAACTATCAGAAACTTGATAATTGTGGCCACATGTTGGGCACCAAACATTGCTAGTGCCGCCTTTGTTTACCTTGTGCGAACGGCACTGCATTTTGCAGGTTTTTTTTTGTGCGGCCATGTGCGCGGACCTGGTCAATCTTTCGATTTAAACTGCAATTGCAGTATTTTCAGTATGTCTCCGGCTCCGGATCCTTGATATTCCAAGGACATCCAATTCTTTAATTCAGGTTCTCTTAACCAAGATTCGAGAAATTTTTCATAGTAATCGGCATGTTGAAACTTTAAAGCGCAGTGAACCGATATTCGATTCTTCTGATTTTGATTGCATACAAATAAAACAGGGCTGCATCGCTTTGAAAAATGCTTATCGAAGGCGGAAAATCAATATGAAAGCGATGCCACATATGTACTTGTAATTGATAAACTGTATGAGCGCCTTAGAACAATTAAAAAAGGATGAGTAAAGGATAAAATAAAATAAAAAGGGAATTTTTTCCGGATAGGGGACATTTCAAAATTTTTCCGGAAATCGCAGAAAAAGAACAAATTGACAACACTGGTGCGTAGGGATGGTGCTGCGACAATGACTGGAAAAAAAGGAGGGGCTCGTCGGTCATTTGCACAGAAATGTTGCAAATGTGCCGAAATTCCATTGCTTGATTGATCAGCAAGCATTGATTTCCAAAATGTTTGGGTTAGGTAACCATAATTCGCATTTAGGGTGGTCACAATGCACTTTCGCATAGAAAGTTTAAAAGTTTTCTTAATGAGATAACAGCTGACCTTGGGCACTTGTGCCTATTTACGGAAGTCAGATGGCTGAGTCGCAGCAGAAGACTCAGAGATGAAGTTGTCAGTTATTTGGAAAAGGAAAATTTGCAAAAAGACCAACCATTATTAAGTTTACTTAAAAGCCCTACTTTTCTAATGGACCTGGCCTTTTTGACAGATATTGTTTTATTAGTAAATCAATTAAATTTGCATTTACAGGGTCATAATAAAAATATATCTGATCTTGTTTGTTGCGTTAAGAACTTCACCCGTAAGATGCGCATTCTTAAACAACAAATTTTAATGAAAGATTTGTCGAATTTGAAAAGAACCCAAGAAAAATATAATATATTTCTTGATAGCAGTCGCCTGCAAGAATATGAAATGGCAATTGGCACACTTTTGGCTGAAATCGAGACGAGATTTAATGATGTTAAGCAGATAGACTGGCTCATTTCTCTGTATTTTCTCTAAATTTCTCTAAATTTTCATTGTAACATACATGTGTATCGAACTTAAAAGACACGTTGAGAGATATATGTACTAGAGGCATGGTAAATAAACCGATAGCCTAATCCTTTTTCCATCACGGCTGCCAAGCTCGTCCCAAGATACCGCATCGTTTCCAGCATAAAGATAGATTAAAGATACAATTTTTTTTTGTTTTTTATCTACTCTATTACTATTTAGATTATACATTTCGGCAAACTCCTTAGGCTAGTATTGATTATTATTATTTATAATTTGTAAAACTCCTCCGCTACAATTCTGTGTCTGTACCTTAATGCTGCAGCAATATAAGCGGAGAGCAACGTCCAATTTGATCCATTTAGGAGATCCAAAATCATCTCCCTTCCAAAAGCAGTTCCTCCGAAGTACAATTGCCTGGTCTCTGCTATAATGGGACAGTCGACAAGAAAGTGTCCTCACGCACCCTCATATTCCAGCCCTTATATGTGGTATGAAATTTAGTGCCAGGATCTCACCACGCGCCATAGAAATGCTTCTAATTTGGTCAATCGTATTTACATCCGATAAGTAGCTGACTGTACCGAGCTCATAACTTAGTTCCCTTTCTAGCAGGCGAACCGAGCTGCGCTGCGCCTCCCTTAAAAATTCGTCTCTGTAGCTCTCACCCATCCTGCGTACAATTTTGTCTGACCAGAGCACCCATTCCATAGTGTCGTCCAAACGTAAAGTATCTCTGTATAAGAATCCTCTCTATATACCTAGCGCTGACTTACCGGATGACTTACAGGCAGAGATTGAAAATGAAATATGACATAATGTTGCCTATTGTGGCGTAGATTTTTTTGGAAAGAGCTGCCTGCTGAAAAATATCCCATTACCAAAAAACACATTTTGAAACTTTGTTTTATGTTTTCTACCACTTACATTTGCGAGTCCACATTTTCATCAATGATGCTAATTTAAAATGCTAATAGAAATAGATGGACTCACCAGCACCTGGAAGACTTATTGAGAATAAAATTCTACCAAAAAGATATTTATTAAAAAAAGGAAAAAAAGAACAGCGTGAAAAAGTTTCCTTTTCCCACCAGCACACTCTCACTTTTTGTCTCTCTTGCTCACCAACACAAGCACACTTTTTCTGTCCTCTTTATTTGGTCGGCCCTGCTCTAGTGCAGTAATGGACACGCCTGAACCGATCACATTTCGATATTCACACCGACAAGAGCCAAACGCATTCCGTGGCTTTTGCCAAGAGAGCAAATAGCGGTATACACTCTCACTTGTTGGCCTCGCTCTTGTTGACAAACGCTGCTCTAGAGCCATCTGCAAATTTATTCCACCTTTTTTTTTATCTTGCAAGAAACTATTTAATAGTCGAGTTTTGGACACTGGGAGTTTATAGTCCACATAGGAGGAATCACGGCTAAACGTGCGCGGACTAAAGTGACGAACTCCAATGGGATACATCCATTCTGTCCTCCATTGACAAATAAACAACATAAACAATACGTCGGTAAAATTCCAAAACTTCTTAAGACTTTTGGATTATATTCTACATTATTCGGATTTTATCAATGGGTTGCACTTGACCTAAGGAAATGCTCACACAATTAAAACCATCGGGGTAACGTCATAATTCTGCCAATATAAATATAATTATAAGACACTTTGTTATTTTTTTCAAGCTATAGGATCATTCAGTAAGAACAGAAACAAATTGATTCCTTTTTAATATTGACCAAATATTTTCTTTCCAGATCCGCTCTATGTTAACCTACTTGGAGGGTGCACGCCTCAAGTTACATTCGGCTTTGCTAGAGCTTGATCACAAGCCCCGTACCACTCATCCCCTAGCCCAGCACATACAGGTGAGGTTAAACTCTTATAATCTTAATAGCTAAACCTAAAACCAACGCTTTTTCACGTAGATCACACGCGATCGCACTGGCCTACAGCAGAGCATACTCAAGGTACCCAACTGGCTGAAGAACAATGACGCCTCCAAGCAGGAGCAGCAGTCCTCCACACCAAAGGACCTCAGCGATGCTGATGATGTGGACATCTCGGCTACCGACAATTGCTCCCAATTGCAATTGCACAACAGCTCCTGTGCGGACATCAGTGTGGTGGGACCGCTTATGAAGCATTTCAATCGCAGTAAAAGCAACATCGAGACCTTCACCAGTCAACCAAAGATAATCTCCACGACAAATGCTTCGTTGGCCACCAACAAGTCCAAGACCATACCACAACAGCGGCAGCAGCAGCAGGATTTTGATCGGGGCCAGGCCGATGGTGGTTCCAATCAGCAGGATTCGGACTTTGATGAGTTCAGTTCGCAGGACGAGGATGCAGAAGAGGAGGCGGAGATGGACGAGGTGCCGGCAAAGACGCAGCATTTCTATCAAAATGCGCAGGAGGTGCAGCAAAAGCCGGCTACCCAAGTGCTGGGCAAATGTAAGGCCCTCTATAGCTATACACCAAAACTGTACGATGAACTGGAACTGAGTCCCGGCGATATCATAGAGGTTCATGCCAAGCAGGATGATGGCTGGTGGCTGGGAGAGTTGCGCAATCATATTGGCATCTTTCCGGCCACCTATGTGGAGGAGTGCAAGTAGGCTAGACTAGGCTATATCTATATATGTATGCGTGAGTGAGCGTGTGAGTGTGTGAGTGACAAATTGCTGAAATTGTAAAATCTAATTTAATCTCTTTATCCAGTTGAGTCATTTAATGTTTTTTGCTTTGTAATTTTAATAAAAAAAAACACAAATTTTTTTATTGTCTTTTTTTTTTTTAATATATTATTGCATATACACATAATGGAACGATATATAATATATTCAACATACATATGCAGAATCACAAATGTTTTTTTTCCTTTTTTTTTTTTTGTATCTTTAATAAATTATATTTATGTAAATAAAATATTTAAAAAAATATATATATATTTAGTGTGTATATTTAAAAAAAATATATATTTAAAATTTTAATGTAATGTATTTAAAATCGTGTTTTCATTTTTTTGATTGCTAAAGCTGCTGTAAGGGGGAGGCAGGAAGGGGCAAGTGAGAATGAAACATCAAAGGAGTATGGATCAATGCAGATCTCTGCAGCCTCGATATAATCAGTTGGACTTGATTCCCAGAGCTGTCTGCGGCACCGAAATGACAAACTTGCTTACTCTCTCAACAGAACACTTGATTTTGTTTTTCTCTTGTTTGCTTTTTCATAGTTTTTGATGAGAGAAACACACAAAGCTGTCTTATGATAGCAGCTTTATGTACATAAGCTACTGAGCAAAACCAGCAAAGTGTCTTTTGTTGTTGTTGTTGCGCTAAGTTTTTATTCTTGCGTTAGACACTTTATATTAAGGGGGGACCTGCAATGACCTAAAAAAAACTCAAGTTGATTGGGCAAAGATACAGGTGAAATGTCATTTCGTTTCCCTTATTCATCGTGTCCGAGGGTGACCGTTTTGTTTTGGGACAGCCTGCAAAAAGGAACCACTTTTTGCGAGTTTTGTTGGTTCCATGATTCATAATTACAATCCTTTATATCGATTCCCTGGCTTCTAATTGTTATAGATAACGACTCTGGTGACCCCTGCTTATGGGTGTATTCAGCTCAGTGGTTTCGATAACTTCTTCCGTATGCGAAAAGTCATCTCCGATAGAGGTAAATCTAGTTTTTGTTGTATCATGCAAGTGTGTAACTAAACAAGACACTGTAGTAAAAGTATGTTTAAAAATTGCACGAAATCGATAACAATCTACAAAATATATGTATATGGCTATACCATAAAAGAAAATCTTTAAGAACGTTGCATTTAGTGAACAGTTCTTTTCTAGGAAATCTTACTACCAGTTATAAAATTTATTTTATTTTGTTATGATTAGAATAAGGGGACGAACTGCCAGGCCGCAAACTGTCACTAAGATCATGAACCAGAATAGAAATAGAGCTTGCTCCAAATTTTAAATGATCTGGGAAAATTGTTAAGTTCTGACCTGGTACCGGCACGATTTGGAAGTTTCAGAATTTCAGCCACTGCCATAGTAAACCAAGCTTTTGCAAGCTCTCTACCCTTACTTGGTATATGTATACTGTTATTTTCTCAGCTGCCACTGGCAATGGCCGACCATTGCTTTAGAGTCTGGTCACTATTAACAAGTTATGGGCCATTTTGACTGAGCAACAACTAACATCTAGAAGCAAAATGTTTCTATTCCACATGTTACTCATGAAATTAGGTAATGGCAGAGAAGCTTGTCATGCTTTATTATATATTTTTGTTTTATACATTAAGTCGGCAAGAAAAACACTTAAATACGGTGGCATGAGAACCATATTGATGACATGCGACAAAATCATGATGGTGATTATTGCCCCCTTTACGGACATGTTGCACATCTTTTCACCTTCTACGCAGAGGACCCAATTGACATTAATTCAGAAATTTCGAGCAGCTATTGCATCGGTAATCCCAATGCCCATATACCAAAATGCCCAAGATCTGAAGCTGATTAATTAAGCAAAAGCATTAGAACTCGCAAACACCCAAATTGTCTTCCTTCGGGAAAAGGATCAAGCATAACAGGCTGCCAATCATCATCATAAGATTCTTAAGCCTGATATTGTTGAACAAATGTTAAATAAATTTCATGCCAAAAATTTTTGATATAGGCCAATTCTCAGATGAGATAAAAATTTAGTTCGGCACTATATTTCATATAAATAGAAACAGTTTTGAACAGTTTGAAATCTAATTGCTTTTGAACGGCAGTCCTATTTATATGAAATATAGTGCTGAGCTAAATTTTTATCTCATCTGAGAATAGGCTTTATAACACTTTTTTGAGAGCATTGATAGACAGATGTAAGATGTTAGATGTGGCCAATGAAATTTTCCATTTCACATCATCAGATTCCATACATTCCTCTAAAATGTGCTCAGTGTGCAGAGACTATTAAGATAGGTCCGGTGGCATTATCCAAACTTCTTCTTATGATTCAGGTTGGTATGACCCTACAGTGCGTTTCAAGGGACAATGCTTCAACCGGGTTGGGTCTAGCTGTGGGGGCTGTTAAACTGAACCTTAAGTGTTTTCTAGTCTTGGGACTAAGCTCAAAGTAGCTGAAGCTGTCGTCTGCTTGAGTCTTCATTGTTGTGGTAGATCAGGGTTGGTCAGCCAATGGCCTTTTGCTCCCACAATGCCTAGTCCAGATGTGGGATTGTGTTGAACTCTATTAATGTTAGAGCCGATCTGTTTGAAATTCGGTTTTGTAAGTGATCAATAAATTTGGTAATTGCTATCAACGAAATCAAATGCTGAGACTTCGCACACTTTAGCACAGTAAAGTCGTTTAGCCAGGGTTCGTAATATGCTCAAAAGATTTTTATCAGCCATGATAATAAACATCAATAAAAAAAATTTGAATTTGAAGAGAATTTAATCCCGAATACAATAAATTTTGTCTCGTTTCGATAGGACGTTTAATTTTTTCCCTATCTTTCCCGCCAATTAGGAAAAATCGTAAAAATGAAAAACCGATAAATCGCACGTCAAAGTTCTCGTATATGGAAAATCGTATTTAAAAAATCTCGACGCTTGCTCACTATTTCTCCTTGATTTTGCTTCTGAAATTTTAGGGACACATTCTTGGATAGTTTGGGAATTGTATGAGATTTCAAAAGTCGTGCTTTCTGTTCCAGCTACGCAGGTTAGCGTGGAACGACTATTCTCTGGCAGAAAATGTATAATGGATCCGCTCTTACTGACGTGGACGTATAAAATTCAAAGTTAAATTCGAAAACTTAAAATATATAATATAATAATATAATACACACCTGATCATATTAATAGGTACACACCGGAATTTGTATAATTATAGATGGTTTTTTCGTACTTTTAGTGTTGACAACTTTTTAATTTTTGGTTTTTTGTTGTTGTCAATGTCTCGCCACACTGTGAGAAAGAGTTGAAAGAGGGGCTGCCCCGTATATCAAAGCTTTTCTATAAATTGCGAGTCCACCACACATTTCGCCTGATCATAATAATAGGTACAGTCTCCGTTTCTCACAAGTATCAAGTGAATAATTTTATAATCAGTGATCTTTTGGTAACTAAAGGTAAATTAAGTATAGCTCCTGTCAATACAGAGAATTAAATAATTATTTTTTTTTAGAAAAAATGGGTTGAAATTCTCATTTTACTAAAGAAGAAGCTCGAGTGGTTCTTAGTCTGAGAAAAGAAGGCAAATCTTTACGAGCCATCGCCAAATTAATGAACAGGTCTCATAATTTTGACAGGAAACCCGTGGAAGGCCACAAAAAACAACAGAAACCCTTGACCACTACATAGTAACTTTGAGCTAAAAGGACCCATTTAAGTCATCGAAGGCTATTGCAGCCGAAATTGGGAATTCAGTTAGTGCTCCAACTATCCGAAGACGACTACAAGATGCCAACCTACCAGGAAGAACTGCCAGAAAAGTCCCACTTATGCGCAAAAAAAATATCACCATGAGGCAAACTTCTGCAAGGGACTGCAAAGACTGGGTAGGATGCACCGGGGAGAAAAAATGGAGAAACATATTATGGAGCGATGAAACCAAGATTAATTTGTTTGGGAATGACTGTGAAAGGAATGTTCGACGCCCTAATGAAAAGGAATTCCATCCACGGTTTACAATGAAAACAGTCAAACATGGAAGTGACAATATAATGGTATGGGGTTGCTTCTCCTGGTACGGCGTAGGTCCAATTTATCAGACTACGAACAAAATGAATGCTGAAGAGTTCAAATCCATATTGGAAACAGTTATGGTACCGTAAGCTGAGGGAAATATGACATTACGTTGGGTATTTCAGCAAGTTAATGATCCTAAACACACATCAAGGCTGTTATCTAAATTTTTCGAGGACCAAAAAGTTGACGTTCTGAAGTGGCCAAGACAATCCCCCGACCTTAACCCCATTGAAAACTTGTGGGGAGACTTAAAAAAGAAATTGGCAAAGAATTCATTTTCAAATAAACAAAAATTATGGGAAGGTGTCTAAAAACTGTGGTATGAGACACCAGTAGAGACCTGCCACCCTTTTATTAAAAGTATGCCAAAAAGAATAGCAGTAGTGGCCAAAAATAGAGGTGGATACACTGGATGCTAAGTTAGGAAATACTAATTTACCTAAAAAAAGAACACAAAATGGAAATCACAATTTTTTTTCTTACCAACACATGAAGTGTACCTATTATTATGATCACACTGAAAACGTATCTGAAACACAAAATGATCTCTTTTATGTTATATTATTATTCTATGTTACAATTAAATTTATTTTATTAAAAACAAATATTGGTTTAAGAACCAATGAGAACAAATTTTAAGTTTGAAACAATGAATAAAACTGTTTTCTGTTACCTTAAAGTCAGAGTTGATGTGTGTACCTATTGATATGATCAGGTGTGTATATGGTGACATGATATAAAGCCCACGATCACAACTTTGAGATATAACTCAGAACTTTCCTGGGCCTCAGGCCCATTAAGCCCCTGGGCGTTAAGTCCATATTTGGATATGAATTATTTGACAACAAAAATACCACGTAGAGAATGTAACAAAAGACTGAGGCTTAAATTTAGTTGCCATTTAGTGATATTCCATCTTATATTGGCCAAAAAAACCGCGAATAACTCACCATGGAGAAAATTTTTATAAGCATAACCAATGTCTAATAAAAACGCAAATTGGAGGACCATGGATGGTGGTTTTTTATGTTTACATATAATCCGAAACCCTTTTTTTTCTCTGAACCGCAACTACCGCCTGTTTTTAAGTCAAATGTAGCAATTAAAATAGACCGCTACAAATTCGAAGAAAAGTTCTTAAATATTTCTATGGCGGTTGGTGCAACATTTTGCAGATTCAAGACATTATTTTAAACGAGAAGGCAAAGCTAACTTCGTCTGTGCCGAAGTTTTTATACCTTTGCAAATGCTGTTTTTGAAATGTCACAGTTTAAGAACGCGTACATAAAAATTAAAGATTTTTGTAACTAAAACCCATTTTCCGACCGATAAACATCTGATTTCGACCAAACTTCGCGAATCATTTTGAAAACATATCAAATTAACAAACGCCGAGTTTAGGAACGATAAAATAGAAAACAAAAAAGTTTTTCTCACTAAGACTCAATTTCCGACTGATCGGCACTATGGCAGCCTTAGGATATAGTCATCCGATTTCGACCCAATTTTGCGAATCTATTTGAAAGCATATAAAATAAGTCATCAGCGAGTTTAAGGACGCTAACAAAAAAAACAAAACAAAATTTTTACTAAGACTCATTTTCGACCGATCGGTCCTATGGCAACCATAAGATACAGTCACCCAATGTCAATCACCTTTTTCAAATTAGTTTGAAATCGTTTAATATTAATAATCACCGACCTTAAGAACGATTTACTTGAAAACAAAAAAGTTTTTTTTCACTAAGACCCATTTTCCGACCGATCGGTCCTATGGCAGCTATAAGCTATAGTCATCCGATCTTGACCAAAATTTGCAAATCTGTTTGAAAGCATAAAATATTAATAATGACCGAATTTAAGAACGCTAACATTGAAAACAAAAAAGTTTTTCTCACTAAGACCCATTTTTCGACCGATGGTTCCAATGGCAGCTATAAGATATAGTCATCCGATCCGGTCGGTTCCGACATATTAGCAGCGTGCAGTAAATAGAAGACTCTGTGCAAAGTTTCAGCTCGATAGATTTAAAACTGAGAGACTAGTTTGCGTAGAAACAGACGGACAGACGGACGGACAAAGCTCAATCGACTCAGCTCATCGCCCTGATCAAGAATATATATAGTTTATGGGGTCGGAAATGAATATTTCTATGCGTTGCAAACTTCTGGGCAAAATTATAATACCCTTTGCAAGGGTATAAAAATGGTTACACAATTCTAAATTGAAGATACTGCTCATTGCGAGTCTCAAATTCACATTTTCTGACAATAAGATTTCGCGTAAATAAAAATGAATGATTTAGATTTAAGCCTAGTACTGAGGGCGTTCGAAATTTCCTTTCGTCACAGTATTTCATATAATTAGAAACACTTTGGCTTTGCTTTGATGCTCATGTGCTTTTAGAAAGTGTTTCTATTTATGTGAAATACTGTGACGAAAGGAAAATTCGAAAGCCCTCAGTACTAGGCTTTTTCTCAGAATTTAATTTTTCCAATTTAAAAATAAGCTAGTACTTATAACGGTACGTACCAGTATACTGAAATAAAAATCCGGGTACCGTATCGAAACCGAAAACCGAAATAGAACCTTTAACCAAAACATTCATTTCGGGACGTACCGGAACCGGTACCGGAACCGAAAATCGTTTCGGGATTAAGCTCTGTTTCCAGTACCTTTCAAGGTATAATTTTTGTTGAACCGAGTCAATAACTTGGATACGGAACAGCTTTTGGTTCGAATATTTTGTCAAACTTGGATATGTTGGAATTCCGGTATCGATTCGGTTCGAACACAACTGACAGCCCTGTATACGAACGTTAAAATTGAAAACAATTAAGACCCATTTTTCGACCGATCGGTCCTATGGCAGCCATAAGATATAGTCATCTGATTCCGAGCAATTTATGAATTTTATACGCTTCAAATAACATCCGATTTATCACTGTTTTCCGCTATTTTTTTGTTGCAATATATCGAAAATATCGATAATTTTTTACAACAAAATATTAATATCGAAATGATATATAGATATAGATATGCTATGTATAAATATATGTGGCAGCCCTGATTAAAAACGCAATTTTAAAAAAGGCTCCTCTTCTCTACCTCCCCCCCACCACCTTAGCTACTCCAGCATTAGCACCAATATAGCACCCCCCTGCACTTAATTAGCTGTTCAGTTCACATTGTTTAACTCCGTTCCCCCTCCTGCTAACTTTCCCGTCACCTTTTTATCATCCAAACACCTCAGCTGCTGGTACATGTGTATGTAATGCGCCTGCAATTGCTTCTGATATCCCAGCACCTTATCCTTTTCCGCACACCATTGACGCTTCTCTACCTCCAAATTTATGCGAAAATCATCCAATTTCTTGCGCAGCTTGGCTATATCCTCTGCATATGTGGTGGACTCTTCAATCAATGTGTCCAGAGCCTGTTGCTCCAGCTCCTCTGTGCTGCTGGTGGAAGCAGCTGTGGTGTATTTGCGTGTCTTTTGGCAAATCTCATTTAGATTGTCCAATTGCTGCTTAAGACGTGTATAACGGCCACAAGGCTCTTCGCCATACTCATGGGCTATAGCCAGATCGGAGAGCTCTTTACGCAATTTGGCCAGCTCATGGGTTAAGGCCTTGATCACCTGATCCTTTAAAGCAATAATCTTTTGCAGCTGTTCGGGTTGACTTTGGCAGAGAATGGTGTCACAGTGGTTGTTGTTGTTGTTGTTGTTGTTATGCTTCAGGCTGATCAAAGCCTGATCTTTCAAGTTGATATCCACCTGAAGAGGGAGGAAAGTATGAATTTGAGTAATTGGTGACCCCGACGCTGAGTGACTTACATGCGCTTCCTTTAGCTGCGTCTTGAGTAAAGCTATCTCTCCATTTCGCTCACACACCTTCCATTCGCTATCCTCCAGCTGGGTACGCAAGCGTGCCATCAGCTGCTGCTGCTCATCCACACGCAACTGCAACTGCTGATTACTGCCACGCGTCACCTCCCACTGTTGTTGCCACTTCTGCACCTGCTCCTGTTGCCTCAGCTTGTGCTGTTTCAATTGGAATTGCTGCAGTGCCAACAGTTGTTCCATCTTCTTGAACTTCAATTGATATTCCCGCTGTTGACCCTCATAGAAGAGACGCAAGCGGTGTGTCTCATGCTCCCAGTGGAGCTCTTTGTCCTGCAAAAGCGAAAGCAAATGTAATGATCAGCTCTTTGGATCTTCCCTAGAATATTACTTTCTCATTGTGCTCCATGGCCTGTCGTAGATAGGACAGCTCCGAGTCACGATCCTTGAGAGCCGCCTCAAGCTCTGAAATGCCCGAGTCGGAGGGTGAGGGTGTTAGATCCGAGCCATTTACAGTTGGGGTGACCTTGCTGCAAGTATCCAGGTTAAATGCACTTCTCGCTGCGCTAAGCTTAACCCACTTACCTAGTGTTGAGACAGTCTAAATTTAAGTGATCCTCCGCTCCCGCCCGCTGCACCAGGCGTTGATTGCGTCTGCGGGCGGCCAAATGACGTAGATCTGTGGTGCTGCCAAATTTGTGCTGCACGGCTGGTGTGTGTGGTAAGGGGGCTAGCGAGGGTGTGGAACCATAGCCATAACGTTCAGCCTGTCCCTGTCCAGTGGCGACTCCAAGCACCTGCTGCTGCTGCTGCTGTTGACTGGCAATGCGATAGTCCGGCTCAAAGGGTATGGGCTTGAAGGCAATGGGACGCAGAAAGCTGCCGCTTCCCTAAGATGTGCAGTAAATAGTAAACTAATGTCTGGCCCATTCATTTAGAGACCTCACCTGTTCCACAGCTTCGCCCATTTGCGGCTCATTAATGGCCAAACGACTTCCTCCGGCTATGGGTGTGGTCCGTCTCTGCTGCTGCTGCTGCTGCTGCTGTGGGCTCAGTGTGGCTGGCAGCGATTGAAGCGCCTCTTCCGCTGCCAATTGTCCCACACAACTGCGACTTAGCTCAAACATTTGTCGTATGTTTTGAAATTTGCTACGCAATGTGGACCCACCCGCACCCGCACCCGCACCCACTTCATCATCCAAATTGCTGTGACTGCCAAATTTTTGGCTCAGACGTCGCTGCTCCTGACGCGACTTTAAGGTGCCCGTGTGAAAGGGTTGAGCTGCTGCACCCAGTGGAAATTGCAACAGTGGAGACTGGCCCAGATTCGGTGTACTTCGCAAAGCCAATGGTGCATTATTCTCCAGCGAGACGCTACGTTTGTGTCCACGCTTGCCCAGCGGCTGATTGACTGGTGGAGTACCGGATGTTGGTGGTGGTACAACGGCATGGGCAGGCATGGCCATGTGAGTGGCAGCTGCTGCGGACATGCTGAGTTGAGTTTAGGGGAGCTGCAAATGGAGATTAGAAGAAGTCCATAAAAAAAGGTTGAAAGGTGACATCAAAACTGTTTGATATCAAACACGATATGCTTGCTTTTTTCTCTGAGTGTATGGCAGCCATATTCTCATCCGACTCTGTCGGTTCCGACAAATGTGGAGTCTACACAGAGAAAAAAAAGGCGAGCTGAAATCAAGTACAAAAAAATTGATTTGATCTCAAGCTTCGGATTGAAATACTAGATTCTACTTGACTTCAGCCCAAAAGGATTGGAACAATCTTAAAAGGCTTGGATCATTCCGAAAATGCTCATTTCACTTCAAATCAAATGATACTGACTCGAGATTAAAAGTAAGTACGGAATTCCACTATCAAAGCTAAAGGGCGAAAAGAAACCGAGTGCAAGTTCGAAACTGAGAGAGTTAAGCTCTACACACACATGTACAAATGTTTCTGACATCTAAGCAGTTATTGGTGGTGTGGATTTATGCACTAACCGTTGCCTTGTAATTCCTTACCAGTTCTAGCACTGCCAGCATGAGAAGTTAGCTGCTGCATTGCAGATGATGGGTCAAGTCTATTGAAGAGTCTTCAATAGCGAACAGTATCGAGGATATGCCCATACGGATTAGTCAAAGGCCTAGCCCTGGACTAGTTTTCAGAACCGCAGGGTCTTTTGTTATATTGTTTGTGTCCTGCTTTTATAGTTGTATGCAATCTATTGACCTCGAGCCGGATAGAACTTGCTAGTTTGATAATCAAAGAGGTCGTTAAAAAAGTAGTATAGAGTTCTTGTGAGATGCTTTTATGGGGGCCAAAATGAGTTCAAACATCGAGCTAAACTCAATTTGAGTTATTTTTGATGTAATCCTATTTCGGAATGAATGTAGTTCGTGCATCGAGCTCAAATTAATCTCGGGTGTTCTTGCACCTAGCCGACTTCGAGATCAAATCATGTACGAATATCGAGCTTAAATCAATATCGGACCTTCTTGATTGAATCCGACTGAGGGATCAAATCGAGTTCGATTAACAAGATAAAATCAATCCCGTGTGAGCAAAAGTGGGGATCAAGGCAAGAATTCCGCACTCAAATGAATCCTTCTCGTACTTGGTTTGAGAAAATCCGTGCTTAACTGACTTCTGACATGGTTTGGGATTAATTTTTGCCCGTATATCTCGGATTTTTTTTCTGTGTATATATAATTCTAGACTTTGTGCAAAGTTTAGTCACGATAGTTTTATAGCAGTTCCGGTGCGGCGGTTTCTGTTGTGCGTACAAAACTGCTCAGCGGCAGCGACGTCGATATACCGGCAATATAAATCAGCGCGATGCGATGATGCGCTTTCGGCTCAGTTGCGCAGAGTAAAATGAATCTGTTGCTGTTCAGGACTGTAGTACAGACACTTACGCAATGCCTGAATGTGATTGTGTTTTTTGCCGACCACTGCTTTACAACTAACGCAGGAGGCAGTATTGAAACAGACAGACAGACGAACGGACAGACTGAGCTCGTCATGCTGATCAATAATACATATATGTATACACTTTATGGCGTCAGAGATGCTTCCTTCTATGCGGTACAAACATCTGGACAATTTTAATATGCCCTCTGCTAGAAACAAAAACTAGGCTGCACACTGGTCCCTAAGGCATCTTGTGTCCTTAGGCGAATGATTTCTTGAACCTTAACCCAAACCGTATCTACATTTTTTTTCGGAATGGTTTCTGCTACCTCTGAAGCCGGCTAAATACTCCTGATAAGCTTGACTTTGGATCAAGGTCTACATAGGATCGGAAAAGTTGAACAATTTTCGGTACGACAAAAATAAGATAACTTTGATTGATATAGCTGCAAAAATTACGGCACTATACATTTAAGTCTCTGTGTGCGTCGTTAATATGGACCGGAGAGAGAGACGACGCAATTCGAAATACATTTTTCCATACATTTACTGAAAAATATTTTGTAATTTTTGAAGACTTGCACATAGACAAAACATTTTTGTTTAATCAAATAAAAATTAAAACATATACGTATTTAAGTACAGAGTATGTAATCAATTTGAATGTTTGAATAAAAAGAAATTCACATTAATTTATAATGAAATTTTATAATGCAATGAAATATAATTTTAAATTAAAGTTTTTAATCGCCAATAAATTTTGAGTTTTGAGTTTAATTTCCTTTTAATATGTGTCCAAAGTTGTTGAATAAAAACTGAATTTTTCTCCAATTAAACATTGCGGTACAACTAAATAGCGTCAGTAACAGATTGAGTTGCCCAAGCAATGCGATTTTCGTCGGGATAAATGTTTGAACAAATTCCCAACGCCTGTTCTACCAGTATCATCAGTTTTGGATATCGGTTGGATCAGTTTCATGTTCAATACCAAAAGTTAATAATATATCGTATGTGAATTTATCGTGTGACTTTAACAGTTCGTCTCCGTTCTTCAACATTCTCTTTCATAGCTAATTGAGCAATTTGTTTTGCCAACAGTTGGTACATCGTTAACCAGAAAATGGTTTTCATACGTGCACTCTGGCCATATCTGTTACCAATATTAGGTAATTGGTGACCCCGACGCTGAGTGACTTACATGCGCCTCTTTTAGCTGCGTCTTGAGTAAGGCTATCGGCATAGCGACATAACTCCGACGACGACAATGTCCGACGACATTGTTCCGACAGACAAAACGACATAATTTCAGTTTAAAACGACATTATTCCGACAAAACGAAACGACATTATTTCGACTAAAAACTCTAATTGGAATGTCGAAATTATGTTGTTCAAAAACGTCATAATTTCGATCGACCAATTACAAAACTTAAAGACGCTGTCATGAGAATCAAAATTAATTTTAAATTAAAAGAAAAAATATAAGAATTTTTTCGGTAAGTGTACCTACTATTTAAAGCCAAATATCGATTAAGAAACATTAGATCTCAAGCAAGGTATGAGTCGAAAGATTATTAAATTCCCAATAATAACTTATAACATTGTTTTCAAATGGTTTTAGTAGCTTGAATTTAATGACTTCCTTACTGAAACTAATTAAATTACTAGATAAATTTTAAAATATCTTAGGAAACATTAATGGATAGTTCTCCATCTCCTCTAATTTACCACATCTTCAGTTTTTCGATATCATCTCGCTTTTAAAAGTTATAGCCCAAAAACAATAAACATTTTCAATTTTTATTGCATGATAATTACCATGAAATTTCCTGTAGTTTGACAATAACAAAGAAGTTATTGGGAAACAAAAGAGTGGCTATTAAAACATTATTTGAAATTGATTTTGATTAATTTACAGACATTTTGGAAGTTAATATTATTTAAAAACTGTAAAAAAGCGTCGAATATTTTTATAGTATTTGGGGCATGCCTTTAAAAAGGGCTATTATATCACAAAACTTAAAATGTGGTAAATTAGAGGAGACAGAGGACTATCCATTAATGTTTCCTAAGATATGCAATTTATTTTGCGACCTTTCTAATGTTCAATTAGTGAGTTTAGCTGGCTCTAGGTCCGAAAGGTCGCCAAATAAATTACAAATCTATATAAGAGACGGCACGCTCTCTTTTTTGTAAACGAAACTAACAAAAGTTTCAAGAAACAACGTAAAAAACGCTTTTTTTGTGAACAACCGCAACTTTTTCGGACCTAGAGCCAGCTAAACTCACCAATTGAGTTTCCTAAGATATTTTTCTGTCATCAGACCATTTTTCAGAATTTTTTAAACATGGAAAAAAAACGATCTTATAATAAGATAACCATATTTTCCATATTATGATCCAACGAAATTGTATCTTATGAACCAAATCAAAACTTTGTGTTTGGTATTTCTGTAAGGTCATTCAATGCAGTTTACATTAAAACAAATTTGGTTGGTAAAGCTTAATTAATGCGGTCACAGTTTAAACAACGCACGTTTATGCAATTATCTCGTAAGCCTGACGTGCTGAGCAAAAACGGACAATTGATTTGAATGCAAAAACTGGCCTTTTTTGTAAGCCTGTGTTATCATTAGAAGTTAAAAAATTTCTAATATGTTAAGTAACTACATGCTGGATTTATGTACTATTATTTTAACACAATAATAAACTTCATTTACGAAATTAAATGTTGGAAGATTATCTTACTTTGAGGCGGAAAATAAAAATTTTTTTGGCATAATTTTATTTTGTTGTTAAAACGTAGCGTCGAAATTATGTCGTTTCAAAACGCCATAATTTCGACA
Source organism: Lordiphosa magnipectinata (assembly GCA_037044535.1). Lineage (NCBI taxonomy): Eukaryota > Metazoa > Arthropoda > Insecta > Diptera > Drosophilidae > Lordiphosa > Lordiphosa magnipectinata. The sequence goes on from JBAMBO010004101.1 coordinate 660,322, forward strand.
GCAAAAAATTCTAATTGGAACGTCGAAATTATGTCGTTCTAAAACAGAGATGGGCGCGTCGCGATGTTCCAATGCACACGAGGCAGCGTGTGCATAGGACCTCTGCCGCGGCCGACTGCACAAAGTGACACGTACGCTATAAGCATTGAAAGCTATTTATAGAACACGAATGGGGCGCACGCAAATTGTGCTTGTATGCGTGTGAAAAGTGTGACGATATGTGTGCATGCCCATCTCTGTTCTAAAACAACATAATATCGACAGAAAATAACGACATTATTTCGCTCGAAATTATGTCGTTTCAAAACGACATTGTTTCGACAGAAAATAACGACATAATTTCGTTTCGTTTTAAGACGAAATTATTCCGACAAAACAAAACGACATTATTTCGCTTGAAATTGTGTCGTTTTTTTCTATCGAAATTATGTCGTTCCCCCAGGCTATCTCTCCATTTCGTTCACACACCTTGCAAAGCTTTCACTTAAAGTTGAATATATCACCTTGATCCAACGGCTGTATGACGGAGGTGGTGTTCGGAGGCATGAAAGCAATTTTAATAGATTTGTAAAATATCATCGGAATGCATTGGATGTCCTGGAGTATTGTCCAACAATAACAGCATTTTAAAATCATTGTTTCTAGAGCAACAATAAGCTTTTAGTTCGTAAAGAGCGCAAGTTCTAAGTCAATCCGGAAATTAGCACGCCTGTGAACCAGAAGATCACCTTTATTCACATTTTTAAGAGCTCCTGGATTCTTTGATTTGTAAATAAGAAAAGGCTTGAATTTAAAAACCCCTTCAGAGTTTCCTCCTAGAAGAAGTGTGAAACAATGTAGCAGATTTTTCGGCCCTGGAAATGTAGATTTTTTTTGGGTACCAGTTTCCAATATCCTGTTCCCTCTGTTTTGATAATTGCGTTTGGTTCAAGCTGAAATTTTCAAAGCAATACTGTGCTAATCTGCTCGAGTCTTAAAGTGTTCGAACCAACCGTGACTTGCGTATAATTTTTAGGAGTTTACAATGCTTGAAGATACACAAAGTGAAAAAACATGTTCAGAACATAAGTTGCCGTTAACTTAAAATAAGAACAAGATGTTCTCAAAATTCTTGACAACATATGTTCCTGGAATGAGTAAAGTTGTTCTCAATCGGATAGTTTTTGCTTTATAAAACAACACAAAAACCGGTTCCCGGCAGAGTCTCTCTCTTTGGCTCTCTTTTTGATCTCTCTCTGGTTTTTTTTGAACTTAATATCTTGTTATATCAACCAAGTATAAGTAGACCTCTAGAGTCTAGATTTGAATCTGCAAAAGTGTGCAACGGCCGAATGAGCTAGCTCGTCATTCTATACGTTGTTCGTTAAATGCAGAAGATTCCGGATTCAACATCCAGTTTCTTAGTCGGGTATAAAATGTTCTTAAAAACGGAACAAAATCAACTCATATTCAGTTTTTGCATTCTCAAAAAAGGGTTCTTGATGTGAGAACATTGTACTACAACTGAGAAATACCGTTCATGCATTGTTTTTAGTAACGTTTGTGCTTATCTTGGGTCCAATGCTCTCGGTTTTTTTCCTCTGTGTAGAATTTCATTCTGTATAAATTGTTGGAAATCGTCTGTACTGTAAATAGAGCTAAATTAAGATGTCTTGCAATGTTAACAGCTTTTCTAACCGACTTAAGCCGTTTCATTATCTTTAGTTGAAGTTCAAATTTGATTTGATTGAGCTCATTTGGCTCATTTTTCATGAGTTTTTACAGTCTTTTTCCAGCCGCAAATTAAAATTCCTAACGACTCAATTCGGAAATTCGAAACAATGCAAATCGGGAGGACGCAAACCGAGGCTTAGTGTTCAGTTCAGCCATAAACAGATTCGCAAACCGAAACTGAAACTTTATTGCAGGATTGAACCCCAGGACCTGAAAAATGCACATTGTTCGTAATAAAAACTGAATCATTATAATGAAGGGGTTTTCTCAGTTAACAGAAGAAAGTCCGCACTCAAGTTTGAACACAAGCAATTCGAATTTGCAGACTTCCAAGAATTTTGAGGAAGCAGGGATCGAGTCTAGATCACCTTTTAAACACGTAAAAGTCTAACAAATCTTTTTGTACCTATGACCTTGAGAGTATCCAAATGTTTTAATTAGCCAAAAAAAAGAAACCAAAACGTAAGAAACAATATTTATGATATTTCATTTATCAAAGCCAAAGACATCGACTAATGATAAACAAATTAACCTGACCAAAATTGAGTTTTTGTACTTGTTATTTTTGTTTTTAATGGAAAACAAGTTGTGTTTGAGATGTTGTGATAAAGTAAGTAAGTCTCTTCCTTCATCTAAGCATTCCAAGCATTTCTCTACACAAGACTAACAACATTCTTTTTTGTTTCTGTCTTTTTATTTTTGATCGTTCCATATTCGCACGCTGTTCGTTAGCGGCTTACATGCTTTTTTGGTGGTCTACCCCCCGCCCCACCCGAACCACAACCGCCCCATCACCTTCAGTTTGAGTTCGATCTTCTAAGCCAAACCCAAGTGGCAGCTAACGGTGTATACCGCTTTTAGGTGGGCTGGGGAAAGGGGCCGACGATGATCGCACTTTCTCATTTCTTGTCGCACGACCCATATTTTGTCCATCTGTCCACCTTTCGCAGACTGAACTTGTCAGGTTCTTAGCCAACTGGTTTTTCCAGCTGCATAAAGTTGATGATAATTTCGATTAAGGTTAAGGTTAATTCCAACTGCCAACCTACGACCAGACCGATGTGGAAATTGTGTATGTTTGGAGTTGGAGTGAAAATTAATGCTGACCTGTTAAGGTCAGTTTTGCCAACAGCGAGCTTGAAAGTCGTTTCCCCAAAAAACACTCACTCATTCGATTCTTTGTATAATTGCTACCTAATTGGATGACTATTCCTGAGAGCTGCCATAGGATTGATAGGTTTTTGTGACAGAAACTTTTTGTTTTTGAAGTAAACTATTAGATTCTGAATTCACTCTTTTTTTTATATTGTTGAACATTTCCTTGTTCCGTTTGTGATTCCATCTCTTTGAGAATTTTCAATATATTAAAATAAAATTGCATTTGACTTACTAGACGAAGTTGAATGAAGTTGTGCCATCGAATCAGAACACATACATTCGCTATAGTAACCATCGGGGTTCCTTAAGGAAGGTTTAGTCCAGCAATGGGTGAGGCTTAGCCTGCTTGTCCTGTTATTCTGCCTTAAAGCAATACACAATAAAATACTTGCCACTCTTCGAGGCGCCGACACGCACAAGCAGACGTCACAACAAGTACAATTGCCTCGCTTGGAAGTGTGTTGCAACAACAAAATCCTTTCCTTTTCAGGTTGTGGTCCACTATTAATGCTTTCGCTTGTCTCATGCCCCTGGTGTTTACCCAGGAGGCTGTTCTAAGCATATTCTCTTCCTTTCTAATGAGCTCCCTAATGGTGTGTTGCCCTATGCCACAGTAGGGTTCTGGTTCTACCATTGCAGTGGCTGCACCCTTGCGTGCCAGTTCGTCAGCCATTTCGTTTCCGCAGACATGACGAGCTAAGTTGATATAGTCATGTCCGTCTGTCCGTTCGCCTGTCTGTTTCTATGCTATCTTCCACGTCAGTTTGAAACTTATTTTGACCAAACTATGCTCAAAGTCTTTTGGTACAAATACGCTGCACATTTGTCGGAACTGTTCAGATCGGATGCCTATAGCATATAGCTGTCATAGGAACGGTCGGTCGAAAAACTAGTTTAAGTTAGCAAAAATTTTTTGTTTTCAATGCAAACATCCGCGAAACTCGTATTTATAAGATTATTATTATAGGAAAAGCTAAGCCTTCGACCAAGCTGAGGATATTTACAAGCACTTCATAAGAAAAGTGCTCGTTGAGGACTTTCCTGGTGCCTTTTGTTGAGGACATTCGTGGTGCCTCTCGTTGAGGACTTTCTTGGTGCCTTTTGTTGAGGACATTCGTGGTGCCTCTCGTTGAGGACTTTCTTGGTGCCTTTTGTTGAGGACTTTCGTGGTGCTTCTCGTTGAGGGCTGCGGGTTGAGTTCGAGAACTTTAAGGTGGACTCAGGCTGGGATCAATTTCCAAACTATGAAAACTAGTCAAATAATAATTTTTATTAAGGAAAATTTTGACTACTGAAAGGGTGTAGAAGTTTCAGTATACTCGGAAGTTGATTAGTGTCTTGAGACACTCTAAAGTGGTAGAAGGTGGAGAAATAAAGGATTCGATTCAAGTGCAAAATGCAGATTGCATTGATGCTTGCCTACTTTAAGTTGTATTTGTTCATATTAAAATGATGTATAAGAACAATGAATACAACAAACTTGCAACTTAATTTAAGTTTTACTAATGTTTCAGGAAAAAGAACAGCAATGTCAAATCAAACCTGGTCAAACTGTTAAACGAACTCAAAACGAACTTTATCGAACTTGTTCATGAGTGAGTGAACAAAGATGAGTTGTTCTGTTCAAACTTGAACATGAGACTCGACCACGACCCTAACGTTGCGTTACATATGTATCATAAACCTATCATTCTTTGTAACATTAAATATTTAGCCTTTAAGTTGCTTAATATGCATGTTTAGACCCATTTTAGCAGCGTTTTATTTGGTGGCCGGTGTGGCGCAGCGGTTAGTGTGTCTGCCTGTTGTGCGGGAGGCGTGGGTTTAATACCGAATCTAAGCATCGACATGACAGCATCAAAGGCTAGCCAGCGACTGAAAGGCTTTTTGCTCTCTTCTTCTCAGCTTCGGTATGCGTTCGGCTCGAATATGTGTTAATAGCGAAATGTTTTCGCCCCCCAGGGGGTACTGGTGACCAACGCTGGTCTAGATGCATTCCAAGGTAAGTCATGCGGAATTGGAATATTGTTGAGCTTCAATGCCGGGCAGACCTTAGTATTTTGGGTAAAGGTAATGTGTTTGCATTTCGTTTCGTTGACTTACATAAAGTATATGGGTATTTCCAAGATGTCAAACTCGATCGAAAAATTTTTTTTATTTTTTTTATTTCAAAATAAAATATGATTCGATACGTGACATTGCGAAGGCGACACTTTTTTCCATCATTTCATTTATGTGGTTTCTGTATAATGCGAAGCAAAAACTTACGATTAATTGCAATCACATGGTTTCTCATGGTTTCTTATGCATTCTTTTATAACCCTTTGTACCCTCAGAAAGATTTTCGATAGCAAAAGTAAGTGCAATCTATAGACAATTTTATCAAAAAACAAAAGGTGTGATATTAATGTCTAAATTAGAAAATTCGCGCTAGCGCAGCCGTGAAACCGAATATTTCGAAATGAGTTATGATTAAATGTAAGATTGACTTACATTAGTTCAATTTAATTGTTTCCTCCTTGAAAATTTGATAAAACAGAGTATTTTTAAGCACTTTAAATCTTGTGGTCTTGGTGGTCCTTTTGGTGGAAATGCCCATATATATTCTTGATCAGCATGTCGAGCTGAGTTGATTGAGTTTTTTCCGTCCTCTTTCTGTTCGTCTGTCTGTCCGATCTACTATTATTTATAAGATCTACTGCCTAGCCTCAAACGAGAAGGTGCTAGACCTGGAGGGAGCCATAATGCAGGCCATTCACGATGCCATGAAAAGGAGAAACAATCTTTTCTCAGCTGTGTTTAATGGCATCAACTGGTAAATGGGAGCTAATGTCGTAGTTTAAACCATCGAGGAATACCTGAGCTTTCTCACCGACACAACTTTTAAAATTCTGAAAGAATTACAGAAATTGTATTTTGGAATGAAAATTGGACATGTAAAAAACGAAAAAGGAACCTCAACTAGAAGTCTTAAATAAAAAGTGTTAAAAATTTTGAGGAATTTTGTAGGTAGGCTTTCGTTTTAAGAATCTGAAAAATTATTCTGGGGAAGAGGATTAATGCCAGCTCTGACCAAAAAAAAATGTGGAACTTTTCAATGGATAGATGGCCCGGAAAAGACTTGTGATTGAAATGATCAAAATCGCTGTTAAAAATGCAAGGTTGGTACTAAAAGTATAAAAAAAATGCCACCTTTTGTAATAGCATTAAATATTAATAGCGGCAGTGACAAGGATCAGCCCAGCAGACACACCACTTGAAAAGGATCAACCATGGGAACCACTTGAACAGGTCATCCGGTTCTCACCACTTAATATGCATCGTGTGAGGCAATGTGTATTCCTCACACGAATGAAATCTTACAACTAAAAGTGTACAAGTCTATATAGTTCTTTAAACTGAACATGTGAACACATTTTTCTCCTATTGTTAATTTTTGTTAAGCGAGTCTTGTTCAGTCTATTTTGTTTAGTCTGTCTTTTTCTGAGTTGTTCTAAGAGCTGTTTAGTTTCTTTTGTTCTGTCTCTCTTGCTCTGTGTGTTGTTCTGTGGGCTGTACCATGATACAGCTATAACAGGTAACATTTTGAACTAAGCGCTTTTGCCAAGTGCGTGAGAGAGAGAGAGAACGGGAGAGTGAGCGCAAGAGTAAACAACGCAAGTAAGCAATTGGAGTGAGTTGACTCACTTAGAAAAAAGAAAGAAGTAAACATGCTCAGTTAAATGAACAACCTTTACCCAACACTACTCCAGAACAATACTGTTCTTTACATGATTAACTGGAAACACCCAAGTTTCGTTATTAAAAATTCATCTCGTTATGTCCCGAGGATTTTTGTCTATGGAATCATTTCAATTCTGAACCCGTAGCTCCATTTCAATTGTCTAGACAACCCACAAAAAGTTCATTCGCCTGGTCTGTGGGGAATTTCATGCCATAATCATTTTTATTATTTTTTTTGTTGTTTTTTTTTATCAGTCAAGAGGCACACTCAATCATTTACTTATCAATAGAAAGATATGTCGATACATAGTTGGTATTTACCCATCTGTGATATTTGTATCTCGTTTACCAACTACTGAGTTTAGTTGCCATTCAAGTTTACGATGCATTTTCTACGCTTCAAAAAGACGCCGCCGCCAATCGGACGACAATTTTCAGCTAAACAATCAATGTAATTTATTTACTTCAGCTTGCGAAAGACTCGACACACCACTCACATATTCACAGTCACATTCACATTAGCAGGCAACTGTTAGATCTGCAAAAAGGCGCAAAATAACCCAAAACCTGTTTTCCATACATATTCTTGATGGTCAGTTTAGTGTTTTTTTTTTGTTTTTGTATAAACATTTGAAAGTTTCTATGAATGAAAGTCATCTTAACAAGCAGCCAAAAAAAAAACAAAGAAGAAATAGAAAGATCCGCATCGAACAATAGACCAACCATTGAAGTTGATTTTCATAAAGTGTTTTTGACCCAAAAGAATCTTAAAAAGAGTTTTGCCACGCGGCGTATGAGTAATGTGCGACAAGGCGCAGTCAATGCAAAAGACTTGCCCAATGCTTTTTCCCACGCTCGCCAGTCGCAGTTTTTTTTTTTATTTTTTATGCATAACTAACGTTCATTTTGCGCACAGTGGTTGAACAACGCAGGATAAATATGACTATATGTACCTGTATATTGATAAGATAGGAAAAATCTGATACCTGACTTATCAAATGGGAACGCGTGAAGTGGAAAGCAATTTAATGTATGGAAAATGTAAAGCCAGTCGTCGTTAGGCAACACAAATCAACTTGTGTACAAAATTTACCCAAAAAATAAGTTGGAATTACTTGTAGCTAGAGAATTTTCTACCGAAAAGTTGTAGATTGTTGATCAAACTTTGTAGAATTGTGGGAAAGCAATTAGTAAATGCCAAGTTTGGTGAAGCTATCACTGAAAACAAAAAAGTTTTTCTCACTAAAACTAGTTTTTGGAACGATTGTTCCTATGGCAGTTATACCATATAGTTGTCTGATTTCGATAAAACTTTGTAGAATTATGTCAGAGCATAACATATGAAGAAATACTAATAGCCTATTTCCACCAAAGAAATGAAGCTTCATTTCTTGAAATGACAAGAAATGAAGAAAATGATATCATTTCTTCCATACAAATTGTTGTTGCATTTTGCCCTTCATTTCCTTCATTTCTCAAAAATGATGGCATTCCCCACGAAGGAATTTGGTATTGTTTTAAAAAGTACTCGCTACTCTCTGGCACTACTCGTTACTCTCTGGAAATAGAAAGTGTCATCACCAATACACTATTGATTTGAATTTAAAAATAAGGCGCAATTTTGTTTATAATATAGTTTAGTCAAAATAAGTTGTGTATTTAGCTTTCTGCTGATTATTCAGGGCGTTAACAATACGTTCGCCCAGGGTCATTGCTTTCCTGCCGGGTATGTCTTTTTTTGGGTAAATATTGCAAAAACTCCCCGTGAGTTTGAAAGTGGCGCCTGTTGTTTAAATCAAACCACTCAGCTGTTTTTGTCAACGTGGCATTGCGAATATCAAAATGATGAAGATTTGTCAATGGAAACAGCATCATTTCTAGAAATGAAAATGATAAGAAATGAAGCCAGTGGAAATAGGCTATTAGTTAGGTGACGCTACCTTTGAAAACAAAAAAGTTTTTCTCACAAAAACTTATTTTCCGACCGATCGTTCCTATGGCAATTATATTCTATGTATATTCTAGTCACCCGATCAGGCCGGTTAGGAGTGCGCTATCGTAATCTATTCTAGGGTTCCACGCACTTGTGTTCCACCGCAAGCAGATAGTTGTGAACTCTGCACTTGTGCTCAAACGCAAGCAGATAGCTGCACTGTTCAAATATCTTTGTACAGATGTAATCAATAAGCGTGCAATAAAAAGGTGCAAGATTTTGTCTCTATAGCTTCAACACTGAGAAACAGGCAGATAGACTCAGCTATATATATACTATATATTCAATGTGCAGCAAACTTCTACACTCAGCAAAAAAAATTACCTAAAACTGTTGAAAATTACAAGAAATTTAAGTCCATTTTATCTAAAATGACAGCCAAGGAATATATGCACTTAATTTCAGGACTCTGTTACCTAAAGTGTTCTAGGCAATAAATTTGATTTTTAGGTAATATGTGACCTAAAATTTTATGCAATATATGGCCATAAAACGTCTGTTTAGGTAAGAGAAAGGACAACATTTAGTCAATAAATAAGCTTTTTAGGTAACATGTGACCTAAAATTTTAGGCAATGTAAGACTATAAAACGTCGTTTTTAAGTAATAAGCCCCAGCCCACAACACACACCAAAACACCACACTTCCACCACCTAAATTGTTAAATTTTTTTCCATATCCATACGTCCCATCGGGCAAATTTTAAAACTTACTTAAAATATTGAGAGGATCTATCCAGAATTTTTTCAAACATATAAAAACGGTTGATTTCCCGCTAGTCAATATAATGTATGCTCAGTGTCAAAGCATGTTTTATATAAAATTTTTATTTTATTCTTTACAAGTGCATTTCGCAGAAAGTTATAAGTACTAAGTAAATCCAAAGGATTACTCGTAATTTTTTTGAAAAATCTCAAAATGGCCGTTTTTTCACAAACCGCGACTAAATTTTTTTTCTTTAGTTTCGGCGGTTTCTTCCTCCAGTTCAACCATTGCAAATATTTTTATAACAAAGTAAAGGAAAAACAACATTTTTGGAAATGTTCTTTTTATTTTTAGCTCCATCAAATATTATATTTAGCTATAAGCAACTTTAACAAAAAAAAAACGAGAAGGCCAAGCTAACTTCGTCTGTGCCGAAGTTTTTATACCCTTGCAAAAGCTGTTTTTGAAATGTCAGAGTTTAAGATCGCTTACATAAAAATCTAACAATTTTTTAACTAAAACCAATTTTCCTACAGGTAAACATCTGATTTCGACCAAATTTCACGAATCTTTTTAAAAACATATCAAATTAACAATCGCGGAGTTTAAGAAAGATAAAATTTAAAACAGAATAGTTTTTCTCACTAAGACTCATTTTCCGACCGATCGGTCCTATGGCAACCATAAGATATAGTCACCCGATGTCGATCAACTTTTTCAAATTAGTTTAATATTAAGAATCACCGACTTTAAGAACTATTTATTTGAAAACAAAAAAGTTTTTTCACTAAGACCCATTTTCCGACCGATCGGTCCTATGGCAGCTATAAGATATAGTCATCCGATTTTGACAAAAATTTGCAAATCTGTTTGAAAGCATATAATATTTATTATCGCCTAGTTTTATGACGCTAGCATTGAAAACAAAAAAGTTTTTCTCACTAAGACCCATTTTCCGACCTATTGTTCCTATGACAGCTATAACATATAGTCATCCGATCTTGACCAAAATTTGCAAATCTGTTTGAAAGCAGATAATATTAACAATGGCCGAGTTTAAGGCCGCTAACATTGAAAACAAAAAAGTTTTTCTCACTAAGACCCATTTTTTGACCGATGGTTCCTATGGCAGCTATAAGATATAGTCATCCGATCCGGTCGGTTCCGACATACTAGTAGCGTGCAGTAAAAAGAAGACTCTGTGCAAAATTTCGGCTCGATAGCTTAAAAACTGAGAGACTAGTTTGCGTAAAAACAGACGGACAGACAGACGGACAGACAGACGGACAGACAGACGGACAGACAGACGGACAGACAGACGGACAGACAGACAGACAGACGGACGGACAAAGCTCAATCGACTCAGCTCGTCGCCCTGATCAAGAATATATATAGTTTATGGGGTCGGAAATGAATATTTTTATGCGTTGCAAACTTCTGGGCAAAATTATAATACCCTTTGCAAGGGTATAACAATCGCTATATCTTTGCATCCCACAATGGGAAAATTCTGAACAAAATATTTAAAATCGTGAAAAACTGCTGTTATAGCATGACAAAAAATTCAAATGTTTGAAGACTATGAAAAAAAATAGTTGCCCACTTCGGAAATAATTACCCATATATGAAATAATAATACTAAATCTGTCTTTACACTTTTCATATATCTCTAAAATCTCTGTCAAACTTCTCTAAAAAGAATCTCTTATCGAATTGAACCTGTCAAATTACATCAAAAATGCCAACATTTTCCAAATATTTCGAGTTATTTGCTTTGCTATTACACTATCGTCAGAGAGTCTCTTTAGAGATGTATGACAAGTCTAAAGGCAGCTTAAGTTTAGGAAAATGGCATAATTTTAAGGCAAAGGATTTCTAAAAACTTTCGTCCCAAAACAAGATTGTTTAGGTAAAATGCCCTATATTTAAGGAAATTATTGCCTGAAAATCACATTTTAGGTAATAAAATCCATTTTCCTGAAATTAAAGGAAAATCTTTTTTCTGGGTGTAGACAAATTTAAGATACGTACACTTTGCTAGTACTTAAAACGATTTATTAAAGACCAAAAGAGTTATAAATTTGTTGTTTAACTATAGATGTAAAATCTCTAGGAAGGGATGATAAGACCCTTATCAGTCTTTTAAATTAAATATTAAAGTTGTACTAACTACAGATGTTTGTAAGCCGAGTCTAAATCAGCCCAGCAGACCGAGAGGCGAAACTGCCAAAGTAAATACAAAAACGCTTGCGAAAATAACAAATAAATAAATAACGACAATATCAAGCTAACTTCGTCTGCGCCGAAGTTTTTATACCCTTGCAAATGCTGTTTTTGAAATGTCAGAGTTTAAGAACGATTACATAAAAATCAAATTACACAAAAATCAAATAAAGATAAACATCTGATTTCGACCAAATTTCGCGAATCTTTTTGAAAACATATCAAATTAACAATCGCCGAGGTTAAGAACGATAAAATTAAAAACAAAATAGTTTTTCTCACTAAGACTCATTTTCCGATCGATCGGTCCTATGGCTATAAGATATAGTCACCCGATGTCGATCAACTTTTTAAAATTAGTTTAAAAGCGATTAATATTAATAATCACCGACCTTAAGAACGATTACTTGAAAACAAAAAATTTTTTCTCACTAAGACCCATTTTCCGACTGATTGGTCCTAGGGTAGCTATAAGATATAGTCATCCGATTTTGACCAAAGTTTTGCAAGTCTGTTTGAAAGCATATAATATTAATCATGGCCGAGTTTAAGAACACTAACATTGAAAACAAAAAAATTTTTCTCACTAAGACCAATTCTCCGACTCATGGCTCCTATGACAGCTATAAGATATAGTCATCCGATCTTGATCAAAACTTGCAAATCTGTTCGAAAGCATATAATATTAATAATGGCCGATTTGAGGGCGCTAACCTTGAAAACAAAAAAGAATTTCTTACTAAGACCCATTTTTCGACCCATGGTTCCTATGACAGCTATAAGATATAGTCATCCGAGTTTGACCAAAATTTGCAAATCTGTTTGAAAGCATATAATATTAATAATGGCCGAGTTTAAGGACACTAGCGTTGAAATCAAGAAAGGTTTTCTCACTAAGACCCATTTTCCGACCGATGATATCTATGGCAGCTATAAGTAATAGTCATCCGATTCGGTCGGTTCCGACATATTAGCAGCGTGCAGTAGAAAGAAAACTCGATAGCTTTAAAACTGAGAGACTAGTTTGCGTAGAAACAGACAGACGGACAGACAGTCAGACGGACGGACAAAGCTCAATCGACTCAGGCCGTCGCCCTGATCAAGAATATAAATAGTTTATGTGGTAGGAAATGAATATTTCTATGCCTTGCAAACTTCTGGGCAAAATTATAATACCCTTTGCAAGGGTATAAAAATGCTTAAATAAAACAAGTAAAATTAAAGTTGACTGAAAATACAGAGGAACCTACAGTAGGAGGGTAAACGATGCAGTAAATAGCTTAAAATACTGATCACTATCAATTTGCTTGATAGTTTCAATAGCGGACAACTGTAATTATTTTCCACCTATTGAAATCGTGAATTAGAGCACGCAATTGCTTGACCTTCTAGTCTTATTTGATCTTATTTTTGCTAATGACATTTAAATTGTATTTGAATTTTAATAATACAAATTTTGTTTGGATATTAACGGAAAAGATAAGCCACATTTGCCGTCACACTGTGCATTCGTGTGTTGCGAATTCGTATATCGTATTTTTTTTTGTTTTGTTAACTTTGCATTCGTATCTCTTAGAGTCCGGCACTGCTTATTTATGGTTGATGGTGAATTTTTAATTGAATTCATTTTTAAAACGGAGAGATAATTGAACTGGAAACTGGGATCCAAGTCGGATTCGGATTTGGAGTTTGAAATTTGAAACGGATTTGCATTTTCATCTTAAAGGGGAGCTCCGATTGCGCAAAATCAAAACAAAAACAACAAAATTGTATAAGCGTGACGAAAGCAGCCACACAACAACAGCAACAACAACAACAATCAACTTTTCTTTTATGCTATTATTATTATTTATTTATCGCTTTGGCAGTTTTTCATTTAGACGCAACGGCAAAATGCATTTCAGGTTTTCAGTTACGGTTTTTGGATTTTCGATTTGGAAATTGTTCACTTTCGTTTTGCATCATCATCCATTCACATGACGAATGAAGGGGCGATGAAGTGGGAGAAGGGGGTTGATATTGCTAGGCAGATTGCAAAAGGTCACACATTATTCCGGAACACATTCCATGGGTGTGTTTGAGCATAATTGAGTGGACCCAGCAAATGACCTTGAGCTGCCCATCGGAAAGCGGGTTACGCTGTCAGCGTGCCACTAAGTAAGTAAGCGGCCGATGTGGACATAATATGGGACAGCAAATGGGTTGGGTTTGATTTTTTTGTACATGCCAATGACAGTTTTTAGCTTACAGCAAGCATTGTTGAAGAGCTCACCCCCAGATTAAGAGACATGATCTAGGCCAAGTATTAGGTTGTTTAGTGAGTGAGTGAACAATGTTGCTCACTGATTTAAAAAAAGAAAAATCAAAAATGTAAGGCACGGTCGCCAACTTTTGCAAAATTGAGATTTGGACCAATCGCCCGACTTCTTTTTGTAGGACTAAGCTTTAAAAAGACTTTATTTTGCATAAAAAACACTCGAAAAATAAGTTAATCTTTGACAGAATAGGCCCTATATATGTCGTTGCGTACCAATGATGCCGCTGACCCAAAATCCACTCAAAAAAGTAACTGTCATCATCCACATTTTCAGTAATTTGGATCGTTTACATGGCCATTAATAAACTAAAAATAATTTTTCGGTCGAAATTTCAAATTCGGAAAACTTTTATCATTTGGACGTGTTGTTGGTCATAATAATTTTTCATGAGTAGACACAAAATTATATCTAGGTTGGCTAATTAATGTATTTTTTTTACTGTAGACCAAGTTAACTACTTTTAATTTTTTTCGAGTTTACCTGAGTTTCTTAACCCTCTAGTACCCAAATGTATTTTCGAATCAAACAATTATCTTATTGAAAAAAAATAATTTTCTAAGGGGATCCGGTTTTATAGGGTTAGAGCGTTAGACTGCCTCAAGGCGGCTCTGGGTAGGAAAACCATAGTTTCCCATAGTTGCTTTTTAAGCCTTCAAGTTTTTGGTTTTATTGAACAAAACTTTATAAGAGAAATAAGTAAAAAAAAATCAACAAAACATACGTATGTATTTCCTTTTTGTAAGAAAATTTAGGGTATTCACCAGCCCGCGTAAAAGCGTAATTGTGTAAATTTACGCGACGCAGCTGTTGAGCACCCCTTCTGTTTACCCTCGTAATTTTTGGCGTAAATCAGCTGTTTTTGACAGGCTGTGAATATTGCTGTTAATTGAGATTCAATACTTGCTATTTACAACGAATTTCAGACGCCTCAATGGCGTAGAGCAGTGCATGCATAACTCATAGACGGTAAGACATGTGTTCGAATCATGGAGCTGACCTTTTCCTTTTTCCATTTTTCTTATTATCGATTGTGATTGACTTTGCTGACCTCGGCCATAGTTTTAGGCTTTTTTAATAAAAAAAAAAGATAAAGATCCACCATTCTTTACCGGGATTCGAGCCGGAATATCAAAAAATACAAGGCGACAATCCCATCCACCCAGCCAACGGCTATACAGAAAAACATGTATCTTAATTTCTATATCAGATAAGTACGATACTAAGAACTTTTAGCCGATACTTTGAACACTTCAAGTTTTTCCACTTTTAAACTTTTAGGAGCGATTTTATAAACATACCCCCAGGGCAACAAAAAGCCGGTAATTTTTTTCCTATGTGTTTTGTTGTTGTGTCGTAAACTTTTGGAGTTGACGCTTTTTGATTTACTCTTTTACGAGAGCTGGTGAATACCCTAATTGAGTCTAGTTAACGAAGAACTATTCATAAAAAATGCATTGGTGTAGGTTACTTATGATGAAAATCATAGAAGCAGTTCGTTTGCTTTGAAAGACACAGATTCAAATTGTATTTTCGACATACAATTTGAGTACAGTTAAAAGTCTTTTTACCAGAGACGTCCATCAGACGTCGGCGAACGTCTGATATTTAAAGCATTTAAAAGGCGTATCAAACTTTATGAGATCTTCTTCTAGGTCGGACTCAAAAAATCCGATCGCAGATTTATCCAGCACTAAGTTTTTTTGGAGCTTTTCTAAAGTCTCAGATTTTCGATCTATATCCAAAACGGATCCGATAATCTCCATACTTGAAAATGTGTTGCTTTTTTAACATACGTATTATCCCAAGATTTATTTCCAACTGCTCTCTATATTTTATTTTATTTTTATACCCTTGCAAAGGGTATTATAATTTTGCCCAGAAGTTTGCAACACATAGAAATATTAATTTGCGACCCCATAAACTATATATATTCTTGATCAGGACGACGAGCTGAGTCGATTGAGCTTTGTCCGTTTGTCTATCTGTCCGTCTGTCTGTTTCTACGCAAAATAGTCTCTCACTTTTGAAGCTATCGAGCTAAATTTTGCACAGAGTCTTCTTATTACTGCACGCTGCTAATATGTCGGAACCGACCGGATCAGATGACTATATCTTATAGCTGCCATAGGAACCATCGGTCAAAAAATGGGTCTTAGTGAGAAAAACTTTTTTGTTTTCAATGTTAGCGTCCTCAAACTCGTCCATTATTAATATTATATGCTTTAAAACAGATTTGCAAACTTTGGTCAAAATCGGATGACTATATCTTATAGCTGCCATACGACCGATTGGTCGAAAAATGAGTCAGTGAAAAAAACTTTTTTGTTTTCAAGTAAATTGTGCTAAAGGTCGCTGATTATTAATATTAAACGCTTTCAAACTAATTTGAAAAATTTGATCGAAATCGGATGACTTTATCTTAAGGCTGCCATAGGACCGATCGGTTGGAAAATTAGTCCTAGTGAGAAAAACTTTTTTGTTTAAAATTGTATCTTTCTTAAACTCGGCGAGTGTTAATTTGATATGTTTTCAAAAAGATTTGCGAATGTTGGTCGAAATCAGATGTTTATCTGTCGGAAAATGGATTTTAGTTACAAAAATTTTTCATTTTTATTTAAGCGTTCTTAAACTCGGACATTTCAAAAACAGCATTTGCAAGGGTATAAAAACTTCGGCCTTCTCGTTGAAATTATTTTGACGAATTATTTCGTTAGCTGTTCACAGTTTTTTTTAACTTCAATAACCAGCTGCTGGCATTTCAAACGCATTAAGATACATTTCTTGTATTCCCCGAATTAAAAAAAACACAAAAAATGAGGGCAAAACGGAATTCAAAAACAGAGTATTTGAGCAATGAATTTATGCGGTCCTCTGGACTAGAGTTAATTCAGAACTGTGTGAAAAAAATGCAAATGAGTCACTTGCTTAAAGTTTCCAGCTAAATAGCTCGAAAACTATTTGTTATTAAGTGCCGTGATTCATGTGATTACGTAAATAACATTTCCAAATCGGTTTAGGATAACAGAAGTAATGCCGAAATAGCCAAACTTAAATATTCGAAAATTTCTTAAAAAAAAAAGATCACCACTGTACACGACGGTGTTTCGAGTGTTTAGGGTTTTTCTTTATTTTTTAAATAAAATACACATGGCACATGCTCCTGCGTTCGTTCTGCCTATTCTCTGTTTCAGCAGTGTGACCATAGGCGTGCCACTCTCGATAGCTTAGAAATACCTTACTTAATACTTTTCAATATATTTCAAATTGGCGGTTATTTTCAAATAATCACATTTATTTTCAAAATCAAAATAAAATATTTTCACTATCCAAAGAACTCACTATCTATGGTCTAAACTATGGATGGTGCCCACTATCAATGTTTTCCCATCACTAGATTCTAGTTCTATACGCAAAAAATCAATCGTCCATAAGCCGGAAATGAAATTGGCTTATGCTTAGAATTTTAAACTATTTCTTGAGCAACTTGGTTTATTTCAATTCTGTCGTTCAAACCCACAACATATTACATTTTTATCAATTCTAAATTTAAAATAATTAATTTTGTATTTTCTAAAATTGATCGATTGATCATCCAAATCATTTTTAAAAGATCGTTCAAGATCTAAATTTAAATTATGACTTCAGTTAATGCGATGCTTTTAGGGCGAAATTAAAGACTTGAAATTTTGTATTATTTGGACGTGTTGTTCGGTTGTGTAAGTTAAAGTAAGGATATTGTTATTGATATTGTTTTGTACATCCAGCATTCACTTCGACTAAATAAAGTTTTCTATTCAACACTAAAGCACAATTACCAGCTAAATAAGTCATTAATAACTTGCATTGCCTTTGTTTTGTTTTAATCTCAGTCTTTTTATTTTTCTTTTTTTTGTGTTTTGTTACAGTTAATGTTAATGAGAAACGGCATAACTATTCATAAGCGTTAAACGGGTTCAGTTGGAAACGAATGGCAATTGTTGTGGCTTTCTATATAGAGAAGTACACCCACTGACCAAGTCCAAATAAAACTAAAATGCCAAAATTAATGCGGGTATTTACAGACTGGTCTATATATAGAGACTAGGCTCGAAAACCCATTGACCTTAAATTGATGTGTTGGCGTAATATTTCAAAATTCTTGAATGTGAATGGGAATGTGAATGAGATGATGATGATGGTCATGGTAACATGCAAAGCTGGTTTCAGTCCGCTCAATTAAGAGTGCTGCTTGCCTCCAATATCCGGGCAATTAAGCGATTCACGAATGCGGAGCAGGCACTTGCCACGCTTGCCACATGCAAGCACACACACAAAAACTGCTTTCACTGACCGTCAACCACATCTACAGCCAATCGCAACTCAAATCCTAGATCACAACAAAACGTGGGCGAGCGAACTTTCCCACGTAGCGACCTGCTCCGACGAAGCTCTGGGATCTGGCTCTGGTCAACCAGCCCACCATTAGTCACGCTTCGCTCTGCCTCAGCTCTGTTTATCTCTCGAGCAAAGAACCAAAAACAAAAACAAAAACATAAACAAATATTGCAAATGCAGCAAAACCAAAAAAAAATCCCCATAATGGGAATGAAACATGAAACTCAGGGAATGGCCTTAGACATGCCATTAAAGTTCTGAGCAATTTTTCAATTTGTTCCTCTACCCTGGGAAGGGGTATATACGGTTTTTGGTTAACAATGGGCAGCATATCACTGAATCACTGAAGAAGGCTAAGCTAACACTTGCAAAAGTTTCATCCAACTGAACAGTAGAATATATCTAGCCTATAGATGTTAGCTATATACAAGTTCGTCAATCATAAATCTTGGACACTTGTATTTAAATGTTTATTGAACAGAATATGAATGTAATATGAACGTAGTACTAACTTAATAAGAATGAATGTTTAAGGCAAAACACACATGCTCATTTTGGCTTTGCTTGTGCGTGTGTTTAGCCACGTGAGAGCGCGCTCATTTAGCACTTCTTTGTTGTTGCAAAAGAGAGCAGTATAAGCTCGTATATCGTCGGTGTGTCGATGTTGCTGCCGCAGAGCGCTGTTGTATACACTTTAGATTGGGACATGCCCGACTTTGCTCTATCTGACTCAATTCTCAGTGCGAACTAGTTTTTTCCTTGTCTGAGTTTATGGAACAGTGCTGCATGCTAGACATATCGATAGTTAATTTATCGGATTATAGCTCCTAACGCTTTTGGTGTATTTTACAGATCCTACATTCTACGACTCGAATGATGATTCAGCTTGAGTAACCCACCTTTTCATATACTCAGCGACAGTTGTAGTTTTCTACCTACCATTTCTACATCGTATCGACCAAGAGCTCGAACCCGCACTATCTTCAACCCAGTGCCGTATTGGGTCCGCTTGATGGATACCAACATGCTTACCTCATATCTAAGCTCTTTCTTTCGACCTCTGTTAAATGTTTTACGATTTTCTTGTTGGATCTTCAGAATATTTTCCTGTGCTTCTTTGCGGAATACTTTCCTTTCATTATCTAATTCTTTAATAGAAGCTTCTTCCAACAACTCTTTCAAATCAGATACTCAACTTGAACCATATAGTTCAACTTCATTTCAACTCCAGTAACCGCTTCTGTTTTTTTCCAGATCCTACTCATATATATATAATATATATGTATAGTCTGAACTGCTTGAAATCCTATAATATTCATTATTATTGAGTTTAAGAACGCTAACAATTAAAACAAAAAGTTTTTCTTATTAAAACCCATTTTCCGAACGATCGGTGCTAAGGAATATAGTCCTTCGATTTCGACCAAATTTGTCAAAACCTTTTTAAGGCATAAGTAATTGATAGTCGCTGAGTTTAAGAATGTTAACATTAAACACAAAAAAGCTTTTCGAACTATAATCCATTTTACAAAGGGCGAAAAGAGCCCCTACATGCCCACTTCGACAAGGAATCAAGTTACAGCAGTAGCTCAGAAGTGGAACATTAAAGTCCATTGTCCTGGAACCAGTACAATCTCTCTACCCGGTGACTTGTCCAGAAAATCCTACACCCAGTTTGCATAGACGAATTATACAAGAACACAAAACTTGCGTTTTTGGCATATGGGTCATTCTTTTATAAACCGAACAGTTAAAAAACTCACCATTTTTGATTTCAAAAAAAAAAAATCCAAAATTAGATCTCGACATGCCCACCAAAACGAAATTTGCGCTTTTGGAAAAATATTTTTTGTTAATTTTATGAACAATTTCTAAAATCGTCTAAAACGGAAAAATAAAAAAAAAAGGGTTTTTTAAAAACTGGATTTCTCAGGTTTGGTTTATCAGACAGTTCTCCTGTTGATATTGCTGTATAATATTTTAAAGTATCTACTAAAATAATAATTTAATAGCTTTTTAAATTGCTTAATAATATTAAG
Organism: Lordiphosa magnipectinata; assembly: GCA_037044535.1. NCBI lineage: Eukaryota > Metazoa > Arthropoda > Insecta > Diptera > Drosophilidae > Lordiphosa > Lordiphosa magnipectinata. The sequence goes on from JBAMBO010004101.1 coordinate 680,567, forward strand.
TAATTGATGCAAAATTGAATATATAATCTTTTCTCAACAATAGCAACAATTAATCCGACCACATAAAGTAAGGTATGCGAAACAAGTCACCTTACAATCATATAATCCTTGATATATACTAAGCTGGAAATATATTAAAATATTTTTGATTTTTCTTTCAAAATTAAATTTATATTTTTTAGAACGAAATAAGTTAACTGATAATTTCAGAATATTACGATTTTAGTAAGGTTTAGTCACCGTGATTTTTTTTGAATATACCTAAAATTGTCCTCCATTACAGTTAATAACGTTCAATACACGTCCTAGCATTGAATTAACCAAGTTTCGAAGAATTGATGCATCCAATATAGCCCAATCTACGATAATAAACTTTTTAAGTTCTTTTACCTTGTTAACTTCCCTCCCATGCATGTAGACTTTGTTGGAAATTATCTCCTAAAATTTTTCATTGGAATTAAGATCTGTACCTTTTGCGTGTCACATCAAAGCCGCTATTTCTTAAGAAAATAGTTTAGTAGGTTTTGAAACGTGGTACGCAACATTGTCCTGTTGGAATGTCCAAGAATCTCTGAAATATTCTTGTCCATAATTACAAAAACTTCGTCAAATAGTTCGGCATACCTTTCAGAGTTCTTTTTATGTGTTACAAAACATACTGAACTCTTTCCAGCAAAGCCAAATGCAGCTCACACCATTAGCGAGCCTCCTTGAAAATTGCGTGACACTCTTACTTGTTTTGGCGTCCGTATATCCCGATAATATTATTGATACCCATCTTGGCCATCTAAATTAAACTTTTTTCATCACTAAAGATAATACTTTGCCACTCTAAGCCCTAAAACTTATGCATCTCAGCAAAGTGCATACGGGCAACTTTGTGCCTAGAAAGTAATTGACATTTGACGGTCCTTTTTTCATATGAATCGAATTGATCGTCACGTAACATTTGCTGCACACGACGCTTCGATACTGGGAGAGCTAGTTCGTGGGAAATATGGCCTGCACTTAGGTTTTCTTTAATACTTTTCTTTTTATTCTTCTTTTATCACGTTTTTTCAGCAATGGCGGGCGTCCAAAACGAGGTCATTTTCTGTGATTTTCGGAAACTTTATAATACTTTTGAATTTTAAAATATCTTCTCGCCATTTCGGAAGCAAATTCCTGTAGAGGCATCCCCATTTCGCGATATGGCGATACTTTCGCTCGCTCTTCATAAGAGAGGTATTGGCTTTGAAACATTCCTGCAAAATTGAAGGTAATTTTAGATTCAAATCTACAGATTATGAATCAAACATCACTTTTCTATTGGCTAAGACTTATGGCGAAAAATCTCCTTTAAATTTACGCCTGTATGCACGTGTACGAAGACAAAAACTGATAATGTAAGCTCAATTATTTCGTTCTGTAATGCGAGGCGCATGAGCTTTTTATTAAAATTAACGACACCTTATAGAGTCTTGTGCTTAACATTGTTATTGCAAGCATGGAAATTGTCTTAGAGGAAACTAAGCAAAACGAGAAGGCCACGCTAACTTCGTCTGTGCCGAAGTTTTTATACCCTTGCAAAAGCTGTTTTTGAAATGACAGAGTTTAAGCACGCTTGGATAAAAATCAAAAACTTTTTTTAACTTAAATCGATTTTCCGTCAGATGAACATTTGATTTCGACCAAATTTCGCGAATCTTTTTGAAAACATATCAAATTAACAATCGCCAAGTTTAAGAACGATAAAATTTAAAACAAAAAAGTTTTTCTCACTAAGACTCATTTTCCGACCGATAAGTCCTATGGCAGCCTGCAGATATAGTCATCTGATTTCGACCAAATTTTTCAAATTAGTTTGAAAGCGTTTAGTGTTAATAATCACCGACCTTAAGAACGATTTACTTGAAAACAAATATTTTTTTTCAGTAAGACCCATTTTCCGACCGATCGGTCCTATGGCAGCTATAAGATATAGTCTTCCGATTTTGATAAAAGTTTGCGAATCTGTTTGAAAGCATATAATATTAATAAGGGACGAGTTTGAGGACGCTAACATAGAAACCAAAAAAGTTTTTCTCAGTAAGACCCATTTTCCGACCGATCGGTCCTATGGCAGCTATAAGATATAGTCATCCGATTTTGACCAAAGTTTGCAAATCTGTTTGAAAGCTTTTAATATTAATAATGACCGTGTTTGGGAACGCTAACAATAAGAACAAAAAAGTTTTTCTCACTATAACCCATTTTTTTACCGATGGTTCCTATGGCAGCTATAAGATATAGTCATCCGATCCGGTCGGTTCCGACATATTATCAGCGTGCAGTAAAAAGAAGACTCTGTGCAAAATTTCAGCTCGATAGCTTTAAAACTGAGAGACTAGTTTGCGTAGAAACAGACGGACAGACGGACAGACAGACGGACAGACAGACGGACAGACAGACGGACAGACAGACAGACAGACAGACGGACGGACAAAGCTCAATCGACTCAGCTCGTCGCCCTGATCAAGAATATATATAGTTTATGGGGTCGGAAATGAATATTTCTATGCGTTGCAAACTTCTGGGCAAAATTATAATACCCTTTGCAAGGGTATAAAAAGAAATTGAAAAAATGATTAGCAAAGCTCTGACAGCAGATCATAAGATTTATAAGGTGACTTATTTCGCATACCTCATATATATTCTTGATCAGCATGACGAGCTGAGTTGATATAGCCATGTCCGTCGGTCCCTCCGTCTGTTTCTATGCTATCTCCTACGTCAGTTTTGAAGCTATCGTAACCAAACTTTGAACAAAGTTTTTTGGTTCAAATACGCTGCACATTTGACTATCGGTCGAAAAAGTAGTTTTAGTGAGAAAAACTTTTTTGTTTTCAATGCAAACGCCCCCATTCACAAACGCCTCGTATTCATAAGTTTTCTATGCTTTAACACAATTCCACTAAGTTTTATGAAAATCGGATAGCTATATGGTATAGCTGCCATACAAAAGATATGTCTGAAAAAAAGTCTTAGTATGAAAAACTTTTTTGTTTTTAATGCTATCGTTCCAAAACTTGTTACTGATCAGTATTTTATGCTAATACACAATTCTGATAATTTTGATACAAATCGGATGACTATAGCATATAGCTGCCATATGAACGATCGGTCAAAAAAGTAGTTCTAGTGAGAAAAACTTTTTTGTTTGCAATGGTAGCGTCTTTTTACTTTCCAATTATGAATATTATCAGTTTCCACACATTTTAGGCAAATTTGGTCAACATCGGAAAAATATATAGTATAGCTGCCATATAACAAACTGGTAAGCAAATGGTCAAAGTAGTGATGCCATCTATAGCTGAGTTTGGGAAATAACTCAGCTAAGTATGTTCGACGAAAATCATTTAAAATCTTAATTTTATAAATTATACAACCCACAAGGGTATATAAACTTCGGTCGAGCCGAAGATAGCTTTCCTTTATTTTTTTTATTTAAGATAAATGGAACAATATGCTGAGGTAACAAGAGGTTGACCTATTTTCCTCTTTAAGGCATTGGCTTAAGTTAAGACAGAAATTTGACCAATTTTCCAAGTCAAAATTCTGACAAATATTTAATTTACATACACTCGAACAGAGCAAAAGCGGGAACAATAGATATAGTATTTTCATATATTTTCAGTACGAGCCTAAGAATGATCTCCTGATCTCCCCAATTTAATGGTGTAAAAACTGTGTACTATTACAAAATATGTCTATATCGACTCGTTAAGAAAAATCTTAAAGATTTAGAATTGTCACATTTTAAGATACAATATAAAACTGAATTTTTGCCAGGGTGTACAAATTTCAGCACAGCCTTGTGTTTTTTTTTTTATTATTTGGCTGCACCTTTCACTCCGCCTCCCTCTCTCTTAATAACTCAGTGCCGGAAATGTTGAGGTGGAGGGGTTGGGCTTCTAGCAGCGAGTGCTTAAGCTTCATAAATATTAAATCAACTTTAGTTCCGTGCCTCAATTGCTAGCCTAAGGTTAATGCCTTAGTCATAACCAAGAATTAGCTAGAGATTATTACTTTTTGCGCTCAGTAATCGGGCCAAAACAACTCGTCTTCTTTCACTTCAACTTCAACTTCACCTACATTAAAAGGCGATCAAAAGTGTGGTCATAAATCTTGATAACCTGTATGCGGATTTTCACCAGCTTGCCCCCGCGCTTTATATTTTAAAAGTGAATTTTTGTCGTATCGCTCCACTCCGCTCCGCTCCTTACGATCTTGTCATTGTTTTTTTTGCGCACTTGGCCTTAATTGCGCATGCGCGCGTACTTTCAATTCCTTTTGGACTTTTCAGATGGCGATTCAGAGTGTGGCAAATTGTGGCCGAAGCACAGAAATTAGATTTCGCGACGGCGATGGCGATGGCGATAATGATGCGGCCAGTGTAATAATTTTTAAGTGCCTGGAGTATAGGGCGGAGGGGCAGACCAAATCCAAAACGAAAATTGCTCTCAAAAGTCGTCAAGTCAGCAAGTTCAGGGACAAAATCAAAGATGGTAGATGGGGATTGCAAAATACTCTAACAAATAAAATTGCCAAGGAGATTTGAAAATTTTGCTCCAACGGTTTAACAGAGTTTTTCTTGACTTGGTATTACTGAAATTGCGTAGACAACCGATGAATACCGTGTCACGCGATAGTTTATTAATATATGCAATAATCTTACAATTTGTAATATGAATATTCACAAAAAACAATACCTGATTACCATTTTTTAATAATCGTAATTACAAACTTTAATTACTTTTCAATTACTTCGATAATTGTATCTGTATCTAGTGTAATTATTGAGTAATTATAATTGAATATGTGTGTTCGTGTGTGACCTGTGAAATCATCAGTACTAATGTGTCTTTATTTATTCTTGGTAAATTCATTTCATCCCTCTCAAAGTAGTAGTAAGGTCTCGGACTGTCAATCGACGATTTTTGAGCATCAATTCTTTGATTGTGTTAACGTGTAGCTCATCAGTTGATGTTCTGGTTGATGGCCGTGTCTCGCCTTTAACGCTTTCTTGACCCTCTTAGAACCCTCTCTTGTTTATGATTCAGTTTGCTCACCAGCAGAAACAACTGCGTTGTTGAATACTTTCAGGCATAAAAAACGAAAAATTCACTTTTAGCTGTTGACAAAAAGATGCGTATCTCAAACACTTGTGAAGCCCAAAAAATTTTTCGGAACCTTCAGTTCCATTTGAGGTTCGAGGTTTTTGAGCGTTGGTTTTGGTATACGCTTATCTCTAAGGTTCTCTCTCTCTCTAACTATGATTGCCTTTGTTCAATGGAAAGCTGTGGTGTTGGGTGTACTGGCCGTTTTTTGCTCATAACTTGAGTATCGTTCATCCGATCTTTATCATTCCTTCAGCAAATCGATAAATAATTTTGATTGCTAGAAATCTTTAAACCGTACGAACTATCTATCATTAAAACTGTAGGAGATATGACGTTTTTTCCAAATTGCGGAAGCGGGAGGGGGCGTGGCAAAAATTGAAAATTAACTTTATCTGCCTGCAAGTATAAGAAATATATGTCCCATACTTGTCAAACCTCTATCTCTTACCATTTCTGAGATCTGTGAACTATACTGACAAAAAGTCAGTTTCCCTCAAAGGTCAGTTTTGAAATGATTACAGTAGTGACTCCATCTAGTTGTCAGTTTTGAAATGGTCACAGTGTAAGTATAAGTATGGTCACAGAATAGGCGACACTCCATACATCAACGTTTCGTACAACAAAAATTGCACGTTCTTAACATCGCCCAGTACCACATGATATAAGCCCCCAAAATTAAAATCTTCAAATTTGTACAAAACTGTTTCTCGCGAAAAAGATTATTCCCACATTTAGAAAAAACTATGGCAATCTATAGAACATTCTTAAAAAACTTTACTTTATTAATACAAAGACTTTTGATTGTTCTATATATGGCAATGACTTTTCCTAGATGGGAGAAAATATTGTTTAAAATAAAATCTTATATGGACTTATATAACTTTACCATTTAGTTAGCAACATAAATAAAACAAAAACTGCAATTGTGAAATATAATTGATATAATATAATTATTACATGGTCCTTTAAGAACGTGAAACATGTTTTCTACGATTCTTTGATGTATGAAAAACAGCTTTAACTGGAGACAGACAGATTGTTGCTTGTAGATTGGCCACATAATTGAAAATGTCGGCAGATATGCAAATTTCCCATTTATTGCTATATCTTGAAAACTGAGGGTGATGTAGCATAGCTGATAACACATTTGGAATCAGATGGACCCAATTTCACTGTGCAGATTTTTACGTGTCGCCTTGTGTATTTAGTTATTGGCAAAGTTCAGTGAAGAGAACATACATCCGAAATATTTATACATACATATAAATTTTGTGAAAATCTTTAAGCAGTTTATAATTTTTGTCTTTTACAGTTACAAAATAATGGCTTTTCACAATCGCTCCAGTTCGCGTTCACAGCGCTGGATCTCCAAAAAGGGTTCGAAAAAAGGATGCTATGTGGACAGCGGTAAAGATCTATTCGATATGGCCTATTGTGAAACGAATAAAGCTACCTAAACAAACCTCCTCCTTCACAAATTGTATCTGCTTGGTTTTCCGCTGAACCTACTTAACTGGATTAAGGCTTATTTTACAGATCGTTCCCAGCGTGTCCGTTACAATTCGTCGCTTTCTAAATCCATCAGCGTACTGTCTGGGGTACCTCAGGGTAGTCATCTGGGACCTTTACTTTTTATACTCTGCACCTTAAGGTACATAGAGTATATTAAGTTTGTGCAAAAGTATGTAACAGGGAGAAGGAATCGTTTACGACCCTATAAAGTATATATATTCTTGATCAGCTTCAACAGCCGAGTCGATATAGCCATGTCCGTCTGTCCGTCTGTCTGTCTGTCCGTCTGTATGAACGCACAGATCTCAGAGATGGTAAAAGATAGAGGTTTGACATGTATGGGACATATATTTCTTATACTTGCAGGCAGATCAAGTTTATTTTCAATTTTTTCCACGCCCCCTCCCGCCCCCGGAATTTGGAAAAAACGTCATATCTCCCACAGTTTTAATGATACATTGTTCGTTCCCTCTGGAGATATCTAGTAATCAAAATTATTTATCGATTTGCTGAAGGAATGATAAAGATCAGATGAACGATACACAAGTTATGATTCCTTCTGGCTGTTACATACTTTTGCACAAACTTAATATACTCTATGTACCTTCGGTACAGAGTATAAAAACACTCATCCTAGGTGGGTCAAATGTTCCCGCGACCCTTCGTCCATACATCTTAATGCTCTACTACAGTTTTAAAACTCGGTCTCCATACAAAAGTTGATTCGTATTATCGTTTCTTTTCTGTTATGAGTAGAGCGCTTCTGTAGGCAACATTTTATTGCTGTGTTATGTTATTTGTTCATGTTTTTTATATCATTCATGCGAAATGTGATGGGAAAAATGAAAATTTTCCCTATCCCTAAAATCAGGTGTGCCCAGAATGAGCTTATGAACGGGTGAAAACAAATACAAATGCACAAAATATATCTCAAGCAACAACAACAGGAATAAATAGAAAGAGAAACCCGATTTTTGTTTGTGTGTGTGTGTGTGCACTGCGAGCGAGGCTTGCGTTGATGCGTAGGCCACATTGTTGTTGCTTTTTAATTTGCCAGAGACATTGAAGATAGAGAAGAGAGTCACATATGATGTGGTCTCAGTATGCCCTTTACTCGGGCCACTAAATATCAGTGTGCAGTTGACACGTGTGAACCGAATGAGTAAAAGATTTTGTGGTTGCTTCATTGCTTTTTTGTTGTACTCACACCACTCTCACTCTCCGTCTCTCTCTATCGCGCTCTCAGCAAATGCGCTTGGGCCATACCTGTATTAGTTGTATCATGGCATGCGCCAACAACAAAACCTTAGCTCGGAAAGAAAGAGAGTAGAGCACGCTTGCATGAATTTGTTATTACTTTATGTAGGCTTTAGGTGCGCGTACCCCGTATAAGCGCCAGATATTAGTTTGCGTCAAACAACCACGATTGCATTGCTTGCGGAATAGGCTTGGGCACCCCTGCTGCCCTAAGTCCTAGATTTCATACTTTGACTTCATTTATGCGGAACGATTTTTTGCTCTCGCTATTCTCTTGGTATTAGGCTTCTTTTAGTATCCCCCTTCCGCATAAATACTTAATTTCAAACTTTGATTTGATGACCTTAGATTGGAATATAGATTATTCGTGTACAATCATGTTAATTTGAAATGCCTAATGCACAACCGTTGTTGAGTTATCACTCTCAAAACAATTTCAAGCTTTTGAAGTGAAACCCCCAATGAATTTTGGCTTAAAGTGACAAACCTGCCTTTGTTATTAGCGGCCAGGGACGGAGAAACATTAAAACCAAAAGACTTTTCCAGTTGAATTTAGCTTTAAAGTGAGGCTGAAGCGGATGGGCCAATAGCTGGGAAAGGTGACCGATGTTAACTAAACTTTGCCACAGTTTCTCAACTCAAGATACGGATACCTTGCAATTAGCAACCCACAGATGGAGAACTACTTATCATACCAAAAAAAAATCCGTTACAATTGTTTTATATTTTAATCAGATTTCAACATTTATTCTCACAACCCTCAACATAACATGGACAACTTTGAATATAACAACCAATTTCTCGTATGTTTAACAGATCTTCTCTCTATCTCTATACAAAAATTTTGATATCCAAAAAAGGTAGTTTTTCCCAAAGCATCTAAAGGAGAAATATTATTGGATGTTAACGATCAACTTAATACTCACATATTAGTAAATTCTCACATTGTTGTTTGCTTATGTATGTGCTTGATGTAAATGTAATGAAATCATAATGTATGTTTGCTTATGTGCTTGATGTAAGTTTGTGTTAACATATCAAACGACTCTCTTCACGTAATCTAAAAGAAATCAAAGGTCTTACAATGGGTTAACATAACATCACCTTTGTATACCTTTTTTGTCAGTAGCCAACAACAACTCACACATCACGAAGAAAAACCGACTTCAAATGCCCAAACGGGCGAACATCAACTTGAGTTAGAAATGTTTCTGGAGGCAGAAGGAACAACAACAGGACTGCGAATAATAGCGACGGGTCAATATGTCTCTTGTAAACTGCTTTTTCTTTACTCACACAACAGTCTACATTTTGTATGAAATCCAAAAATTATTACGCGTAAATTTTGTTAACTTTTCCAAATTATTTTAACTACCGAAATTTTTTATTTTTTTTTTTTATTTTTTTGGGAACATGTTGTTTGGACGAGCTCTGGAGCTAAACTGAATTGAATAGAAGTGTGTGTTGAAGGCCTCAACCAATTTGACAGAAAACGTCTATGAAATGGCCTGCTTAAAATTGTTTTTAATTTTTATAAAATAAAACGAATAGAGCTTATGAACTCACAAAACTTAGCATTGCCCACAAAAAAAATCCACAAAAATATCAGAAACGCGTTAGTACATAACATAACCATTGCTCTTGTCTCTTGTAAAAAGGCCATAGGTCGCAAATGGGGCCCATGCCCTACTACTCTACGGAGCACCAGTATGGTGGCCAGCAACTCGGAAAAAAATCAGCCCTGAACAACCGCATAAAGTACAGAAAAGTGCGGAAATAGGCTTTAGCGGCGCTCTCCGTACGTAATCAAAATTATTTATGGATGTGCTGAAGGAATGATAAAGATCAGATGAACAATTCAAAAGTTATGAGCAAAAAAAAGTTAACCGGCAACCCCCACCCCCCCACTTCCTGCCAACCACCGCTGTATTCAAACAAACACAATCTTTGGGAGAGAGAGAGAGAGAGAGAAACTTAGAGATGAGCGTATAACAGCGCATAACGTGTATAACAGCGTATAACTCATAGCACGCATAAAACAGCGTAGAACGCTTATAACACGTATAACGAGCGAGCAAATGCGAGCGACTGCATTAACTGGTACAGAGTATCTTATAGTGGGGCTTGACCGACTTTCGCACTTGTTTAATCTGTTCATTAACGACATCCCTCACGTCCTGCTTGGTCCTGATGACCTAAAACTCTGCTTGTCATATAAGGACCCGATGTCTCCTCTCTTTCTTCAATTGGACTTAAATTATCTGCATACATGGTGTTCGGTTAATTCCCTCCCACTAAACGCTGAAATGTGTAAATGTATGACTTTTCATCGAACACAGCCGTATTTATACGACTTATCGATTGATGACAATCCTCTTGAACGCATTTATATTTATTTGACAGAAATTCCTGGTGCTACAAGTTTACGAGGTTGATGTTAATCTTTAATAGACATATCTCTGTCATCTCTAATAAAGCTATGGGTGTTCTTGGGTTCATCAAAAGATGGTCCAAGGAATTTAACGATCCGTAACTCACTAAACATTTATACGTCTCTCTAGTTCGATCAATACTTGAATATGGGTCGTGTGTTTGGTCACCGCATTACCAAAAATATGAATCTTCCATTTTACGAGCATCGACTACTCTTAAGAACCACCGGACGTGCCATTGTGTGCATTTCATTACCAAAATCTTATCAGGTGATATTGAGTCTTGCGCTCTGTTAAGCCAAATAAATCTTGCTGTTCCTTTGCGTCTTACCAGAAATTTCTCTCCGATCTATTTACAGCCTTGCCTAACAAATTTTGCTAACTATGAACCTTTCCGAAATTTGTGTCTTATTTATAATATGTACATATTACCATCTATACTATACTTCATATAAATAGGACTGCCGTTCAAAAGCAATGAGATTTCAAACTTTTCAAAATAGTTTCTATTAATGTGAAGTATTGTGCCGAACTAAATTTTTATCTCATCTGAGAATAGGCCCGAAGGCTAAAGTTTTTTTTAGCTACTTAAGAAAATGAATGATATAAAAAAACGATTTGAGTGACAGAAACAAAGAAGATTTAACATAGAAACGCAGCTTGCTGCGTGAACAATTTTTCACTCAGATAGTAGTCAGCTGTTCGCTGTAATTTTGGGGCTCTCTGGGTTATTTTTTGACTATGTCCGTCTCGCTCTAACCAACGTGTTTTTCCATGACACAACTATTTTTGTTTACATGCAAACATTACTCGAAATAGAGAGGCGTTTCAAATTGTGCTTCTATGTTAAATCTTCTTTGACAGAAATAATATAAAACAAAGTAGCTTAGGTACAGAGAATATTAAAAAAATGTACTAAAAACCTACTGGATTTATATGAGCGTACAACAGCGCATAACGTGTATAACAGCGTATAAATCATAGAACGCATAAAACAGCGTATAACGCTTATAACACGTATAACGAGCTAGCAAATGCGAGCGACTGCATTAACTGGTACAGAGTATCTTATAGTCAGGCTTGACCGAGCAGTTTGAGTCCCAGTAAGGCTGCATTCACACTGATACATGAGACATGATAATCTACTAGGCCTGAATTCCATCAGGATTCTTCTATGAATTTGACAAGCTATTCAAATTTAACAAGCAAGACTACTAGACTATCATGTCTCATGCATTAAGCAGCCTAGCTTACACAAATACTTTTCGTCCCATCTTACACAACACAAATTGACCTGCCAAAGGAAATGTCCGCTTAGAGAAGCTTTCCGCTTAAGGGAACTTTTAGTAGTATTAGCAATAAAAAGATCGCAATCCAAGAAGAAAAAGGGGAATACGGATGATATGACGGAAGAAGAGCATTTGTCGAAAAACAAAGAAAGAGGAAAGAAAGGTTAGTTGAAGAACGATAAAATTGAAAACAAAAAAGGTTTTTTCACTAAGATCCATTATTTGACAGATCGGTCCTTTGGCAGCCATAAGATATAGTCATCCGATTTTGACCAAATTTGGGAAATCTGTTTGAAAGCTTATAATGGCCGAGTTTGGGGACACTAACATTGAAAACAATGGTTTTCTCTCTACGACAAATTTTCCGACCGATCGGTCATATGGCAGCCATAAGATATAGTCATCTGATATTGACCAAATTTTGCAAATCTGTTTGAAAGTATAAAATATTAATAAAGCCCAAGTTTTAGAGCGCTAACATTGAAAATATAAAAGATTTTCTCAGTAAGACTCATTTTGCGACCGATCGGTCCTATGGCAGCCATAAGATATAGTCATCTGATATTGACCAAATTTTGCAAATCTGTTTGAAAGACTATAATATTAATAAAGGCCAAGTTTTACAGCGCTACCATTGAAAACAAAAAAGATTTTCTCAGTAAGACTCATTTTCCGACCGATCGGTCATATGGCAGCCATAAGATATAGTCATCTGATATTGACCAAATTTTGCAAATCTGTTCGAAAGACTATAATATTAATAAAGGCCAAGTTTTACAGCGCTACCATTGAAAACAAAAAAGATTTTCTTAGTAAGACTCATTTTCCGACCGATCGGTCATATGGCAGCCATAAGATATAGTCATCTGATATTGACCAAATTTTGAAAGTCTGTTTGAAAGATTATAGTATTAATAAAGGCCAAGTTTTAGAGCGCTAACATTGAAAATATAAAAGGTTTTCTCACTAAGACTCATTTTCCGACCGATCGGTCATATGGCAGCCATAAGATATAGTCATCCGATATTGAACAAATTTTGCAAATCTGTTTAAAAGATTATAATATAAACTCAGATCCTCGCCCTGATAAAGAATATATATAGTTTATGGGGTCGGAAATGAATGTTGGGCATAAACGAAAAGTCGAAGAATGGAAATTGTTATTTATTTTAGAACAACGAAAGAAAAAATGAATAAAGTCAAGGGAATTTATAATTAAAAGAGAAAAGAACCCAAATTTTAAAATGAAGAAACAATCATGAAAAAAATGAGATAGAAGAAAGGTTGGAAAATAAGAGGACTGATTACAAGAACAAAGAAAAGAAGAAATATATACATAGATGATCCTTCATATACTTTGGACTTTGGAAGAACGAAAGGAAACTATAGAAAGAAAGGTAGGAAAAAAGAAGAACAGAGTGAAATGAAAAAAAGGAGGCTACAGGAGGGTAAAACTGAATCAAATCACAAATTGTTTGTTTATTTTTGTTTTTAACGTTCGCACTTCTACCTACTTAGAAGCCATACAATATTTTGTCAGCCCAAAGAAAGTTTCGACGATACATTTTCTAGAACTAGGATCATAGTATACTCTGTACGATCTACTTAGATTCATATAGATATATCTGATTTGCTTGTACGTTTTTCAAACAATCTGACTAATGTCGACTACCCTTTGTCTCATTTAGGGTATGATGTGGGGGGGAAGGCTTAAAGAGTGCTTCGCATATTTCTAGAGGCTGACCAGAAAGCAACAATATTTTTTTCAGATTTTTTCTTTTTTTTTTTTTTTTGCTACTTTGGCCAACAGGTTCGCTCGTTCGTTCGTTTGTCTCGCAGAAGTTGGAGAAAAAGTCAAACGGCTCAATAATCGAAGACCAAGACGTAGCCAACTCCAACTTCGAGTCCGGATAAATGAGGACAACTTTAATGAGGTTATGTCTAGCTGTATATATATATATACATATATGTCTGTGTGTGTATATGCAGGGGATAGGCAGCCAGTTAGCCAAGTTTTGTTAATTTTGTTTGGCCACAAACAAAAACAAATGCATATTTACTTTACCTCTTCCTCAGCCTTGTAATTGTTGTTTACTTTTTTTTTTGGTTTGTTTTTGTTTATGTTCCTTTTGCTTTGTATATTTTGTTTTGATTAATGTGGTAAAAAATGTAAAACATTCCATAAATTAGGCACAATTTTGTTTGATTTTCACCAAAAAAAATAGAAACAATAACAAAAAAACCGTTGCACGCCTGCGCTTTCAAATTGAAGAATTGAAAGAGTTGCCGAACGGACGCGATTCTTTTGACAACTTTTACGTACGAACGCTTAAAGCAAACTGCCAGCCCAGGCCAAGCGCAAAGACTGTGATTCCAATTGGCGGCGCTGATCAGTGTTGGCACGCTCAGCCGTTTTAAGGCTGAAAAGGTTTGAAGATTTGAAAAAAATTTAAAATGGTTTCCCTCACATTTGTTTGTTTTTTTTTTTGTATAAAAAGTTTTGAGTAAGTTGGTACTGAAAACAAGAGGGCAAAGCTAACTTCGTCTGTGTCAATCTGTGTAATTTCTGAAAGTGATTTAGACTTGATTTAGATGTCGTCGAACAGCTAATACACACAAAATGTACAGTGCGAGCAGACAATGTGAGGGGAAGTTATGGTCAGACAAAAAGATTTAACGAAATCAATTTTGAGGCTAACTTAGATTTGATTTCGTTTTGCTTGCTAGTGTGACCGCTCACTTCGAATAAAATACAAATGAAGAAAGTATTTTTAAAACAACATGAATGCACTCGAAATCATTCACAGCCAACAACAAAACCTTCGCTCTGAAAGAATGAGAAGAGAGAACACATATAAACTAGTTGGTGCACTACGTAAGCGTGGGGGCTATACGCTCGGCTATCCATTTTGCGAAACTGAATCGTTTCCAATACGTTTTCGCTGTCGAGAAATTGTCGAGAACGGATTCGAAAACGTGTATCGAGAACTTACGTTTAGCTGCGACAGGTAATACTTTTTAGGACCGAAAACGGAACACATTCTCAATAGCTTTGTTAGAGAAAACTTTGAGAAAACATCGAAAACGCATCCGTTCTCGCTAACGATTGTCGGGTGGGATGATGCACACGAAATAATTCGTCGCCAACATCAACAAGACGTATACATATTTGTTGTGGCGTTCGATTTTCCAAGAGGCAATGGAGGGAAAGAGAAGAGAGAAAATATACCAAGTTGTTGTTGTAATATATAGGTTGTCAAAAAAGTCTTGCGGTATTTCCGCAAGCTTGTCTTTGCAAGCGCGTAGTTCTAGTTGTATTCGTCGCATCGGTTCACGCTAGAGCTTTTTGGAAAGCTCTTTTCACGCGCTAACACGTGTTTGATTTATTGTTGTTTGTTTTTAGTCGTTCGTGAGTTATAGCGTCGCAAACATGGAGCAAAATAAAGAGAAAATACGGCATATTTTACAGTACTACTATGATAAAGGCAAAAATGCATCTCATGCTGCCAATAAAATTTGTGCAGCTTATGGACCCGATACAGTTTCCATTTCCACCGCACAACGATGGTTTCAACGTTTTCGTTCTGGTGCAGAGGTGATCGAAGATGCGCCACGTTCCGGAAGGCCTGTCGTCGAAAATTGCGATATAATCGCTGAATTGATCGAAAGAGACCGGCATAGTAGCAGCCGTAGCATCGGCCAAGAGCTGGGCATGAGTCATCAAACCATTATAAACCATTTGAAGAAGCTTGGATTCAAAAAGAAGCTCGATGTATGGGTGCAACACGACTTGACGCAAAGAAACATTTTTGCCCGTATGGATGCATGCGAATCGCTTCTGAATCGCAACAAAATCGACCCGTTTTTGAAGCGGATGGTGACTGGCGATGAAAAGTGGGTCACTTACGACAACGTGAAGCGCAAACGGTCGTGGTCGAAAAGCGGTGAAGCTGTCCAGACGGTGGCCAAGCCTGGATTGACGGCCAGGAAGGTTCTTCTGTGTGTTTGGTGGGATTGGCAGGGAATCATCCACTATGAGCTGCTCCCCTATGGCCAAACGCTCAATTCGGACCTGTATTGCCAACAACTGGACCGCTTGAAGGCAGCACTCATGCAGAAAAGGCCATCTTTGATCAACAGAGGCCGAATTGTCTTCCATCAGGACAACGCCAGGCCACACACATCTTTGGTGACGCGCCAGAAGCTCCGGGAGCTCGGATGGGAGGTTCTTTTGCATCCACCGTATAGTCCGGATCTCGCACCAAGTGATTACCACCTATTTCTGTCCATGGCGAACGAGCTTGGTAGTCGGAAGTTGGCCACAAGAGAGTCCTGTGAAAATTGGCTCTCCGAGTTTTTTGCCAATAGGGAAGCGAGCTTTTATAAGAGGGGCATTATGAAGTTGGCATCTCGTTGGGAACTCGTCATCGAACAAAACGGCGCATATTTGACTTAAATCGCATTATTATAACCAATTTTATGAACAATTGAAAATTCAATAAAAATACCGCAAGACTTTTTTGACAACCTTATATATGTAATTTATCATATGCTTTGCGTAAGTGCCTATACGCACAAAACAACAACGAATGCACGGTGAGCTTAGCTGTTCTTTGCAGTTGTCGCCTTCCCCTCTCTTCTTGAATAGTTTATTACAAGGTTCCCAAAGCAGAGAGCACGAAAATGTGACTGAGTCTCTCTCTAACACACAGAGTGATGCATGACTTCGGCAAGCATTCGGTATGAAATGGCGAGTATGTTCGTGCCCCAGGGGTTATCGCTGGGGAACTCTGGTTTATTATTATCTTCATGCTGTAAAAAGTTAGCTGGAAGCTTTAGCTTTTTTCTTAGACATGCCATCACTGGCGTTTACGATCATTTGGCCCGCTGTTTTTTTTTTCCGGTTTGTTGGCGTTGCCACTGCGTTGCAATTACGCGGCTGATTCGGATTCGCGGCGACCGCAAACTTTGATTGTTGTTGTTGCTGTTGTCGGTTAGCTGATTAGCTGGTCGTCGATGTTTTGCCGTTGCCTGGGTTAATTTCCTTTAATTTTGCGGCTTTTTTTTTTTGCTGCTCATATGGGTTAGTTACATTCATAGATGTCGTTTGCCTGAATGGATGACTACCTGTTGCACATAGGTGTACAATGTACATGTATGCACGTAATGACCGTCAACAAATTGACCCATAAAAGTTGTAGATACCGATTAACGCGATCTTGTTATTTTGCATGCCAAGTGGTACAAACGTTGGGTTTCTCATGATCTTTGAGAAAAACTAAACCATTGTTATCTATGCTCAATTAATTTATAAATTAAATGCAAAATTCGGGCAAAATAAAGGGCCGGGCCACTGGTTGCCCATCGAACCATAGCACTTCCCACTTTCCACCCATTAAAACATTTAAATTGTTTCTGTTGATTTTTATTATAATCACTTGACCAGCTCTCTCTCTCTCTCTTCATTTCTTGGTCTTTACCTCGAATGCCTCATAGGTGTACTCCTGTATTACCTTTAGGTTTTTGATTAGAAACTCCTTGACAGCAGCCACATATTCAGCGGCGGATAAGATCAGTTTCTTGAAGGCCTCGATCACTCGTCCCTCGCCCTCCAGCTGACCCTTGTAGTGATCCTCCGAGATTTGGATTATATAGCCACGTAAGCCCATAAGCGTTGCCTGGGCAAAAGCAAACAGTTCAAAGGCCTCCTTGGGCAACTGATGTCCTTTAATTTCAAAATCGCAAGACATTTTTTCCTGTTGCTGTGCCATTTCTTTTTTTTTTAAATTTCGATATAGATTTTCCAAAAAAAAAAACAAAATATTAAGTGTATAACTAAACTATTCTCGACTCTGAATCAAGTCTCCCAGACAACTTATTAAACTAAGCAAAAAAAAAAAAAGAAAAAAACGAACGAATTTAAATATAAATCACAACATGCTCTTCAAGTCTTTGGTATCTTCAGTTGGCTGCTTCTCAGGCTAAAAGCGATTTATCTCAACTTTGTTTTTTCTCGACTCTTCCGGTAGCACCGGTACCGCAGTGCGCCTGTTGTGTGTGTGTGTGTGCGAGGAGGGGGATAAAAAATAATTAGGAATTAAATTAATTGCTTAATTATAAGCTGGCGTACAATAATAACAAGAAAAGCAAATAACAATGTAACAAAGGGCCAGGCCAGCCCAAGGGAAAGGCTGCGGAGAACAACTACAATATGCAATAGACAATGCAGGGAATAAATCAAGAAAGCAACAGAATTGTAATACCCTTTACCATTTGTGCTAGGTCTTAAAAATGATAGAGAGAAATCGCAACAGTGATCTGCTTTTTTGTGCCGTCTTTGTACCAAAATATTTATCAGGGCTCAGGATCCCTTAAGGCACATCACTAAGGCAGAGTTTCACTAATGAGCCTAGCTTAAAGGACCAAAATGTTCGTAGCAGTTAAGTAGCAAGATCAGCCTAATCGTCTCGAGCTCTCAGAATCAAAGGTAAGTTAAACCTACAATCCCGATTCCTCTTCGCTTCACTTCATACATCTGCAATGAACATTTAGTTGATATCTTACTTAGGCCTATAACCTAACAATCGCCCCACGTACTTAATAGGGTCGGTAATGTTTCCTTCTGAATCAAATTACTAAATACCTTTGGAATGAGATCCACATATATTGAAACCTAACCTGCACACCGGGCCCGAACCGCAAAAAGTACAAATATATAGAGGAAAGCTCGACCGAAGTTTATATACCCTTGCAGCTTGTAAAATTTTTAAAAATGAAGTCTTTAAAAGATTTTCGTCGAACATTCTTAGCTGAGTTATTTCCCAAACTCAGCAATAGATGGCGTCACCCTGGCCACCTCTGGTCACACCATTTATCGAGCACCATCCCTAAAGCGGTAGAAGAACGACAGCACGCGAATTTTCTGGCTGGCTTCGATCACGCGCGGTTGGCGCCCGCTTCGCTCCGTTCAAGCATTCAACCAATTTATCAGATCTTACATTATACGCAGCCTGCAGTATGTAACAGGGAGAAGGAATCATTTCCTACCCTATAAAGTATATATATTCCTGATCAGCATCAACAGCCGAGTCGATATGGCCATGTCCGTCTGTATGAACGCACAGATCTCAGAGATGGTAAGAGATAGAGGTTTGACATGTATGGGACATATATTTCTTATACTTGCAGGCAGATCAAGTTTATTTTCAATTTTTGCCACGCCCCCTCGCGCCTCCGCAATTTGGAAAAAACGTCATATCTCCTACAGTTTTGATGATAGATGGTTCGTGTTTTCTCAAAATATCTAGTAATCAAAATAATTGATCGATTTGCTGAAGGAATGATAAAGATCGGATGAACGATACTCAAGTTATGAGCAAAAAACGGCCAGTTAACCGCACCGCGTTTTGCGCTCTCTAAGTTTCTCTCTCTTTCTCTCTCTCTCACTAAGATTGCCTCTCTTAACTCGTGATTAAATGCGAGGGTAAGGGTACAGAGTATGTTATAGTCGGGCTTGACCGAGTTTCTTTCTTGTTAATCATGGAGTAATCATGAGCTTATAAATTCAATCTCGACTCACAGAATATTCTACATAATTCAAGCTTTTAGGGATTGGGCCTAGCCTTTCGAACTTGTATCAGTTCAATAGTGCTTACTTTAATCCCCTTCGAGATCACATGATCATAAATTAGAGCGAGAGAAAAATAAGAATTTCCGCTCGATTGCTTTATAACTGATAAACTGGTTTAAGTAAAAACAGACAGACAGACGGACGGACAAAGCTCAATTAACTCGGCTCGTCGCCCTGATCCACAATTTATATATAGTTCTATGCGTTGCAAACTTCTGGGCAAAATTATAATACAATTTGCAAGGATATGAAGGATGGATTTTGAAGATCAATTCACGAGTATATAAACTGAATTAAACTATAACTTTGACTCATTTAGACCTAGACTTAAACAAAAATGGGGTTTATATTTCGGAGCACCGGTACTATAATTGGTAGGTTAAGCACCTATTCCAGGCCTGAAGACCATTATTCGAGTATATTACCTGAATGTGCCCCAAACTTTAACGAATTTGAATCAAGCTTGATAAACTTAATAAATTAATTACAGACGCTGTGTGACCTCATGCAGACCGGACTGACAACACTGGCTCAGTGGACGACATCTTGTGGTCTGGGTGTAAACCCAGACAAAACGGAACTAGTACTCTTCACCAGGAGATACAAAATTCCTAACCTTATCCCTCTTAAAATCAACGGAGTAAGCCTAACATTTGGAGAGATTGCCAAAATGGGAGTCATTCTGGATAGGAAGCTACTCTGGAATGACAACATAAATGACCGCATAAAAAGGGCAACAATTGCTCTTTTCTCGTGCAAAAAGGCTATAGGCCGAAAATGGGGTTTTTCCTCATATATAGTACATTGGCTTTACACAGCCGTAGTACACCCTATACTACTATATGGATCACTAGTATGGTGGCCAGCACTCGGGAAACAATTTGTCCTGAACTGCCTAAATAAGGTACAAAGAAGCGCTGAGATATGTATGCTCCGAACCATACCAACGGAAGCGCTCAACACCATATTTCATCTCATACCACTAGACCTCGTAGCAAAACAGATGGCTATCACAACAGCCCTCAGACTACGAGAATCCGACACCTGGAACGGGTGTAATTTCGGACACTCTACTATACTCGAAGACCAAGAGGGTATACCACTATACCACAAACAACGTTCGACAAATTATACGACGTCCATATCCCAAGCCGACACGATTGGGACAACCTTCCCCATAGCAGAGCTAACGCCATTAACACCTACACTGATGGTTCTAAGCTCGACGAAAAAGTAGGAGGGGGCGTTTTCTCACCCAACCTAGACTTGAACTTATCGTTCCGCCTTCCTGAGCAACTGTAGTGTGTACCAACCGGAAGTGGTAGCCATTCAGGAAGCTGCCACCTACCTTAACACACTCACGGTCAAAGAAGGAAACGTATTTATTATGAATTCAGACAGTCAAGTCGCCCTTAAAGCACTTGACTCACATACCAACAATGCTAGAACCAGCGATGCCCAGCCGTATGCTCTTTGAGTACGTTTTGTTTTTGTAATTGCACCGAAGATAGGAAATCAATGATCGTATACATGCAGGGCGGCTACGTATACAAAACGACACACATGCAAACGATTTCGTGTGTGTGCGTCGCGTAGAGCAAAAACCGGTTTTGTTCTCTTCTTCGATTGGTGATTGCGCGCGCAAGCAAACTG
This sequence comes from Lordiphosa magnipectinata, assembly GCA_037044535.1. Classification (NCBI taxonomy): domain Eukaryota; kingdom Metazoa; phylum Arthropoda; class Insecta; order Diptera; family Drosophilidae; genus Lordiphosa; species Lordiphosa magnipectinata. The sequence continues at coordinate 701,481 of JBAMBO010004101.1, forward strand.
ACCAACAACAATTTCATTATTGGTATTGGTGCTTATCTTTGTGAGTATTGGTGAGTGCTCTGTCGTATGCTGCTGTTGGGCATGCCTGCTAAAACACTTACGTAATGTCGCTTATCTCTAAACGAGATCGCTCGACATACTGGCCAGAATAGGTACCACCAGCGAGCTCCTTTCAGAGAAGAGCACGATAGGGATACCTATGGCGACTTATAAGCTTCACGCAAAAGCTGAAACACTTCGTCGCGCTACGAATCGGTGGCCAATATTCGACCAAAAACGTACTAACACACTTTAACGTCACAGAAGAGACCACATATCACTTCACCCTCACGGGTCACTGTCTTATTGGCAGACACGCAGCACGCGTCTAGGCGTCACTTACCATGACTTCTGCAGAAGTTGCGGATACGAAGAAGAGGAGGAATCGCGGTACAAAACCTTCTTTGCCATTGCGCCGCCTTGAGTAGAAGGAGACTCAGGACACTCGGTCAATCTCTGCTACTCAACCTCTCGGAGACATCCGAGCTTGAGATCCGTGCTCCACTTAAATTCATCCTGTCCACACAATGGTTCAGTAACGAGGACCCCCCTCTGTTTTAAAAAGGGTCAATAGGGAATATAGGTTCTCAAAAAAGTCTTGCGGTATTTCCGCAAGCTTGTCTTTGCAAGCGCGTAGTTCTAGTTGTATTCGTCGCATCGGTTCACGCTAGAGCTTTTCGGAAAGCTCTTTTCACGCGCTAACACGTGTTTGATTTATTGTTGTTTGTTTTTAGTCGTTCGTGAGTTATAGCGTCGCAAACATGGAGCAAAATAAAGAGAAAATACGGCATATTTTACAGTACTACTACGATAAAGGCAAAAATGCATCTCATGCTGCCAATAAAATTTGTGCAGTTTCTGGACCCGATACAGTTTCCATTTCCACCGCACAACGATGGTTTCAACGTTTTCGTTCTGGTGCAGAGGTGTATCGAAGATGCGCCACGGTCCGGAAGGCCTGTCGTCGAAAATTGCGATAAAATCGCTGAATTGATCGAAAGAGACCGGCATAGTAGCAGCCGTAGCATCGGCCAAGAGCTGGGCATGAGTCATCAAACCGTTATAAGCCATTTGAAGAAGCTTGGATTCAAAAAGAAGCTCGATGTATGGGTGCCACACGACTTGACTCAAAGAAACATTTTTGCCCGTATGGATGCATGCGAATCGCTTCTGAATCGCAACAAAATCGACCCGTTTTTGAAGCGGATGGTGACTGGCGATGAAAAGTGGGTCACTTACGACAACGTGAAGCGCAAACGGTCGTGGTCGAAAAGCGGTGAAGCTGCCCAGACGGTGGCCAAGCCTGGATTGACGGCCAGGAAGGTGGGATTGGCAGGGAATCATCCACTATGAGCTGCTCCCCTATGGCCAAACGCTCAATTCGGACCTGTACTGCCAACAACTGGACCGCTTGAATGCAGCACTCATGCAGAAGAGGCCATCTTTGATCAACAGAGGCCGAATTGTCTTCCATCAGGACAACGCCAGGCCACACATATCTTTGGTGACGCGCCAGAAGCTCCGGGAGCTCGGATGGGAGGTTCTTTTGCATCCACCGTATAGTCCGGATCTCGCACCAAGTGATTACCACCTATTTCTGTCCATGGCGAACGAGCTTGGTAGTCGGAAGTTGGCCACAAGAAAGTCCTGTGAAAATTGGCTCTCCGAGTTTTTTGCCAATAGGGAAGCGAGCTTCTATGAGGGGCATTATGAAGTTGGCATCTCGTTGGGAACTCGTCATCGAACAAAACGGCGCATATTTGACTTAAATCGCATTATTATAACCAATTTTATGAACAATTGAAAATTCAATCAAAATACCGCAAGACTTTTTTGACAACCTTATATATGGCATCGCATTGGGCCAATGTGGCCTTAGTGGGAGAGCGACTTATCACTCTCAGGCAATATTTTCTAAGTCCTTGTTTTTTGACCTTTCCCAAAATTTTAAAATATTTGTTGATGTATGTTCTCTTGAAAAATTTTCGAAGGAATCTATAACATCATTTACAGATTTTATATTTGACATTTGTTTATTGTTGTCTTTTGCTTTCATAAACTTCTCTTCTTCGCAATCAGTCGTTGAGTCATTTAAAGTTGAATTTTGAAAACTCGCATTAAGAATTTATCGATTCGTAGTGGACTTTCGCTGCGATCCAAAATCCTTGATTACAAGTCTATTATCATGCCTTTCTGGATCTGGGGGATCCCGCTATGGGGTACGGCATGCTCATTGCGGATGCTCCTTGGTATATGAGGCATACAACTTTATATAGCGATTTGGATATTTTGCCACTATGCGCCCAAATCAATATGCATACTAGTAGGTATCATGACCGACTGGTGGCTCACTCCAATAGACTTGCCTCCGAATTGGGTACAAACAGGCTCAGAAGACGCCTTAACCGACGACATCCCTCTGACCTCTGGGTCCATGGAAGGCCGCCTCATCAACTTGGCTTAAGTGTCTCCTTGGGACTATCCCCTACCAATATTGTTCCCCAGCAAGATGACAGATCACCCCTCAGGACCTGTGCTGATTGTTAAGTTGTTATCCCAGGCGTTTCCCGTGCTGTCGAAGTGCTCTATAATATGAGTAATTCTTGTTAACTTTTTGTAAATAGACTAAGTTCTATGTACCAAGTATTCTCCTATATATATATTTTGAACTACGTTCGATTCAGACGTTTTTAGGTGAAGCTCTTTTAAAGAACTCTGAATGCAAAAATCTTAAAGAGTAAGTAAACGTTAGCACATTTTGTAGGATTTTTTTAATTTTTCTATAAGCAAAAGATTTTATATAGTGTGAGTACGGAGTTTCTTACAAAGTGTGCGAACTCTACTAATGCCAAACTAAACTTCCTTAAAAAACGAACTGTAATTATAGAGTCCTAAATAGAATCTACAGAGGTAAATTGGTCATCGTCTAAATCAAGAAATGCTTTTGATTCACATAATCGCTTCATTATCGACGCTGATTGTATAAATCTGACCTAGAGAAATGCCGTAGGATTGGAGAACTTCTTGAATGAGCAGAATAGCAGTCAGATTACAAGGAATTGCTGTATTTCCTTGAGTGTGTCGTTGGGCAAACTACTTAATTTTGTGAACCGAACCAATTTGTTCAAAAAAGTGGTCCGGTTCGGGTTCAGGTTGGCGGAGTTAAAAATATAGAGCGCCTGGTTCATGGCCCGGTTCACGAACCGGTTCTCAGGTGTTCGGTTCCGGACCAGTTTGCAGCCTTGATTATAACTATGACAAATTTCGACCTAGGCTAATAACAGCAGGCGTTACGACTTCTTTATGACACGTAATTAAGAAGGTAAGGAGCCGAACCAAGGTCCTGAAAGCCATAGCGGGTAGTACATGGAGACAATAACCACAACCTACAAGGCGATCGGGAGATCCATGATCAACTATGCTGCCCCCATCTGGTCGCCATCAATTAGTGACACCCAATGGAGGAACCTCCAGCTAGCACAAAATGCTGCACTCCGGGTCGCCACCGGATGCCACATCATGGCGCACCCCGATCACCTGCACCAGGAGACAGACATTCTCCCAGTCCGTCTACACAATAAACTCCTAACACAACAATACCTAATCGGATGCCACCAGGAATCCCACCCAAATCACGCCTGCACCCTTCTAAATATGTCCCAGCGTCCACGTGCAGTGCGATTCGACCTGAGGAATGAGCTTCCACCCGTTCACCAACTACTAGGTGATGGCCCGCACACTGCCTCCAGGTCCACACCTCCATCGTAGCTGAAGCCATAGGAACCTACCGGCTCAATGTAGTCCTGGGCGGCAGACCTCCCCCGCTGACACTCCCACGAAATTCAAGGACCACACTTTCCCAACTACGATCAGGAAAATCCAAGCTCCTGAACAGCTTCCTCTCGCGGATTAACCCCGACGTTGTGGACGAATGTCCCAAATGCGGCCACAGCCCACACGACACCAAGCATCTCTTTGAGTGCCCCCGCAATCCCACTAACCTGGTACCAGCGGACCTCTGGACCCACCCAGTCGAGGCCGCCCTATTCCTCGACCTGGCCCCCGATTAGCTCTACATCTCTATTTACCTTACCCTCTATCTATTCTTTCGCTTTCACTCTCTACGTACATATCTTTCCAGACGCCGCTACAACAACAACTTCTTTATGAATTCTTAAAATCGTGTCATAGTATGGCTTTTCCGGGCCTTAAGAGGTTGTACCATACAACAAAACCACTCCGAAGACCTGACTAAAACTATAACTCCGACAAATTTCGACTTTGGTGAATAACACTAGGTGTTATGGATTCCTTAGGACGTGTATTATACTCCTCAAATCCACTTTTCATAAAATCGGGGCGTAAAGTTACTTTTTCGGGGTGTACTATTCCAAACAAGAAAGAAAGTCGGTCATGCCCGACTATAACATACTCTGTATCCTTACCCTCGCATTTGCTCACGTGTCAAGAGAGAGCTTGGTGAGAGAGAGAGAAAGAGAGAGAAACTTTCTAAGTTTCTCACTCTCTCTCACTAAGCTCACTTAACTGTGCGTTTTTTGCTCATAACTTGAGTATCGCTCATCCGATCTTTATTATTTCTTCAGCAAATCGATAAATAATTTTGATTACTAAATATCACTAGAAGGTACGAACCATCTATCATTAAAACTGTAGGAGATATGACGTTTTTTGCAAATTGCGGAGGCGGGTGGGGGCGTGGCAAAAATTGAAAATAAGCTTGATCTGCCTGCAAGTATTAGAAATATATACCCCATACATGTCAAAGCTCAAACCATCTCTGAGATCTGAGCGTTCATACAGACGGACACACAGACAGACGACTCGGCTGTTGATTCTAATCAGGAATATATATACCTAATAGCGTCGGAAATGATTCCTTCTTCCTTCATACTTTTGCGCAAACTTAATATACTCTGTGTACCTTTGGTACAGAGTATAACAAAACCAACTGTCACCTGATCAGTGATCACTGAACCAACAAATTTAAAACATATTCCATTCACCAGGACAGCTAAGCAAATGAAGATGAAAAAGCCAGGAACCCAATTCGCAGATGGTGGTAAGTTAGGGTATTCTTATTTCTCACAATGTGTGCAGAGTTGACAACCTTTATGAAGTTCACATCTTCAGTTTTGCAACAATTGGCACGTGACGTCACGTCAGCTGTCTGTCAAATGTAAGTTTTTCCCAGAAATATCTTACCCCCCTTCCACCACACCACACACACTCACTCACTCACACATAGAGCAATTATGGGCAATTTTCACAGATCTTAATTATGCATGATAAGTAGTATGTAGAAGACATGACCAGATGTTTGTGTATACATTTTTAATGAATTCCTGTAAACAATTTCGGTTTTGATATTCGTTTTAGCAGAATTTTGAATTGTTCATTTCAAGTGCATTGACTGAGATTAGCTTAAGTGCTACACATATGTATATATATATGGATATACGAGTACATGGATATAGTATTTTAAATATATTAAAAAAAAAATATGATGGATTTCACAAAGATTCTTTCTTTCGGCATGAGAACACAAACAGACACAAATACTGAGACTCGAGAACTTTACGTTCGGCAAATGGAGAGGGTGTCCAGCAGAAAGACAGCCCCATTGATGATCATCAGAGAGCCGGCCGCAATGGCATTGCGCTTCCTCTCCTTCTGCAACAGAGCATCGTGCCACTCATCAATGACCAAAGCACCCGAGGCCACAAACAGAACACACCCGATCAGGGAGATCAAAGCGTTGAGACGTTTCTCCACCAGCGAATTGATGACATGACCTGCAACAGATGGATCAGACAGAGCTCAACAGGCTAATCATTAAGTTAAATGCACTCACCAATCAGCAAGACACCGCAGATGATGGTGTAGCCACCGATGGTACCACAAACGATCAACGGACGTGTGGTAAGTTGACCATCCACCTCGAACATAACAATACAGGCGATGGCAATGGCCTTAAGGGGGGAAGAAGAAAAGAAATAAACAGAAAATTATTAAATGAGCAGTGATCAAATCGGTCCTTCGAGCCGGATGAAAAGAGATCCGTGTTTAACATTTTCCGCTTTATTATCGTGCATTAAATATTACAAAAATATCGGCCACAAATATGGCTCCATTGGCCAAACAAAATGCAGCCGCTGCCAAAACACTATTCTTATCACTATCCACCGTATAATGGTCCAGCCAGCGATCCAATATGATGGCCCCACTCGATATAAACAGCAGACAGCCGGCCACTGTGAAGAGGATATCGATGCGTTTGTCAATAATGGCGCCCACTAGATGACCTGAAAGGTAAATTTTTCCAAACAACCACGATTTTGAGCTAACAAAACAATGCAAACTTTACCCAAGGCCAGAGTGGTGCAAATGATCATATAGCCAGTGAGAGTGCCACATACCAACATGGCCTGACTGCTATAGGAATGATCCGAAACGCTCTCAATCAAAATGATGCTGGTCATGGTGAAGGCCTAATGAAATGTACATATGTGTTGGGACAACTCAGTACACAATTGGACAAGCAGACAGACAAGAGAGAGAGAGACAGAGAGAGAGATAGGCAAGGAACGAGATAGAGTAGATGCGGTATAGTGTTTGGCAGGTAACAGGGCTCTGGGCTCGGCAATGGGAGCAGGGAGAGCCTAAGCTAGGTCGGCTGCAGCCGAGCAATAAAATTAAAGTCATTGACCTTTCTGATTACAAAATTCTTCAAACAAGTTTGTTCTTATATCAGAAGCAAACGAAGTCAATGGTCAGGAAGGTACATGCAAAATTACTTAACCATGTCAACAATATTTTTAATCCCGAAACAATTGATATTTAATATCAAAATCAATTTCCTTTATAAAATAAACTCAGAGAAAAACTGAAGCCGATTGTGCTTGATATCAAGCAGATTCGATGTCAAATGTAAGGTAACAAGGAATACTCTTAGATCCAAGACCATAGTACTGGTGTTTTAATTGAAATTCTTGGTTTTAAGTTGGCTTCATATCAAGCATCGATCGTCTTGGTTGTAAGCATAAAAAGTCTCGACTTCAAGCAAAGATCTTCTTGGTTGAAGGCATGGAAAGTCACAAATTCAAGCATAGATCTGCTTGGTTGTAAGCATGAAAAGTCTCGATTTCAAGAGTAGATCTTATTGAAGCTCAATATTTTTCAGAAGTTGAATTAGGCTTTGTTGATTGTCCCTTGCTTTAATATCAAACATCTGTTCACTTCGACTTCTCAGATTAAATCAAAGCCGGCCAAAGCGAGGTCAGTCGTGATTGTGTAAGTCGGTGAACAATGAATTGCGAGTAAAACGTAGAGAGCTCTCTTGCTCAACAACACAAGCACACTTTTTTGTCCTCTCCATTTGGCCGGCACTAGGGGACTGCGATCATAGTGTGGGACTTTAACCGTACTAAACTACCGCCACCTAACCCGTTTTCGCGGCGGGACTGCATTTCGGTATTACTTCACAGAATGCGCTCACTATTGTAGCCATTTTGCTCTGTTTCTAGTCAAGTATGATGCTTACCAGGCGCCAACTCCCATGATCAGCTCACTTCATTCTTGATTAAATGTCAGACGGACATAAAAGGCATTTTCTGCGTCTTGTTTGTCCTCGTCAGCAGACAGTCTCAAAGAAGATATAACTACTGATAACAGTTATATCAAGTAGCCTTTCTATAATTCTTAAATAGTTCAACAACCTGCAAACGTTAACCTAGCATTCCATGAATCTATTATTGTGCATTTAAATACATATTTTGTTACACCAATATTATATCAAGTTGCCTTTTTAATACTGCTATACTTTGGGGTGGAAATCTAGTTGTCCTCCCATAAAATTAAATCTTGATTTTCGGGTTTAGCAGGTTTTCGGGGTAAAATGCAACAAAATTTTCATAATTAGTGCATATATTTTAACTATATGATAAGATGATTCCAATAAATGTTCGACAAAAACAACGGCTTGTAGCAGATGGTTTAGTATGACAAAATTGCTATAAATCAAGTAAATTTTGACCATTGCACATTTCAGCTGCAGAGCTGAAACTTGGTATATATGATAATTATAGAATGCATAATATATGGAAAAAAAATTTGGATGATTCTGGACACGCCTACCCTTACTGCCCATATAAGAATGCATTGTGCACACGTACCGTAGTTTTGATTTAGATACAAAATTGTTTAATACCGTTATGCAATATTACCATAATACGGTTACAAAATAGTTAAAATAAAAGACAAGATTCATTTAATATAAATGAGGTGCAAACATATTTATTTAGGTTTAAAGCTTTAGGTTTTTCAAAAGCGCATTGCGAATTGAAACTTAATATTAAAAATAGTTCTTAAAGAAATTTTTTTAAAAATGAATTATCTTCTACTTCTAGTTCAAAAGAGTAGAAACTTGCAGCATCACATGCAGAATCATATTCTGAATCATTCCTATTATAAGCTGCGATAAGAGGTGTATCTAAAAGCGAAATGGCTTCTTTTGGGAACAATAATTATACTCTGTACCAAAGGTACAAAGGGTATATTAAGTTTGTGCAAAAATATGTAACAGGGAGAAGGAATCATTTCCGACCCTATAAAGTATATATATTTTTGATCAGCATCAACGGCCGAGTCGATATAGCCATGTCCGTTTGTCCGTCCGTCCGCATAAACCAACAGATCTCAGAAATGGTAAGAGATAGAGGTTTGACATGTATGGGGCATATATTTCTTATACTTGCAGGCAGATCAAGTTTATTTTCAATTTTTTCCACGCCCCCTCCCGCCCCCGCAATTTGGAAAAAACGTCATATCTCCCACAGTTTTAATGATAGACTTTCCGTGCCTTCTAGAGATATCTAGCAATCAAAATTATTTATCGATTTGCTGAAGGAATGATAAAGTTCGGATGAACGATACACAAGTTATGAGCAAAAAACGGCCAGATAACACCCATAACCACAGCATTCCGTTTAACAGAGGGAATCTTAGTGAGAGAGAGAGTGAAACTTAGAGATGAGCGCGTATAGCTCGTGAGCAAATGCTGCGACATAGGGTACAGAGTATGTTATAGTCGGGCTTGACCGACTTTCTTTCTTGTTTTAACTTCACTTGGTCCATTTGTAGTGAGCATGGTTTTCTTTAGTACATATGCTTTATCACATTCATTTGTTGTTTTTGCCGGAAACCGCTGCTGCATGCATAAGAAAACTGGTGCTATATCCATTATTGTCTGCTAACTCCAACTTTCTTTTCAAACGTTCTCCTGCCTCATTATATGTTAGCTTAATACGTGCCATTTCTTTAACGCTGTGTGTCTCCTTCTGGATTTACAAAAAAATGTCTATTCTTAAATGTTCGGATATTACGGCTACATTTTTTCAGGTTCACCATAACATTTTGTTTCTATGCAGCTAACTTTTAAGTTTATTTCATCCTTTTTCTCATTGCCTAGCTTGTAGTCACTTAGTTGCTCAAAAACCCAGCTTTTAATAGCGGAACCATCTCGATATGTCGAGCATTGTTGCATGAGAGAACTCAAGCTTACCTACAAGTTGAGAATATCGCAAGGTATAATGTGTTATATACATTTATAAGTTTATTTTAACACACATAATTGATTCCAATGAATTCCAACTTAGTTCTACACTATAGAAGACGAGCACTTTGGTTAAGTTTTCTCTGTATATGGAGAACACAAGACAACACACATTAATGAAATACATCCAGTGATTGGAATGGTACCCAATTTTCTTACCTAGGTAAGGTACAAGGTAAATGTAAAAAAAATATACCTAGGTAAGGTAAAAGGTATCTGGAATTCCCAGTACCTAGGTAAAGGTACAGGTACAAAAAAGTACTTTTAAATTAAAAAGCATGGTTCATCAATTTATATTAGTCATAAATATGAACTCTACGGGCTTAAATCCAAATAGGAGGTCTAAAAATTGAACATTTTAATCTTATATGATGTTATTTTATTAAAAGGTTTCTCTTATACCATCTCGCCTTTTAAATATAACAAAAGTTTTTGAATATTTCTTCACCTATTCTATTTCTTTTTGGTGTTTGTATTTGGCCTCTACTGCTAAAAAATTCTTTCAATAGGAGCAGATCTAGGAAAAATGTAAAGTAAAATTGGCTCAACAGCAACCATAGAGGGCCAGGCCAAGCTTCTCTCAATCTCTTGGTGTGTGTGCTTATAATTTTTTGAGTGAGATTTGAGAATATTGCGTTCTCGTTATGAGTTGACGAAAAAATCACTCATGAACTGGAGCTATTTTTAATGTTTATACCCTAATTCATCACTGCCAAATTCACTTCTAAGGTGTTGTACTGAAGCAAAGTTCTATAGCAGCGGTGACCACAGCATATGCGCTCATCGCGCATTCGTTGTGGTTTTACTCACGCATAGCACAAACCAAAGTATAATATATGGCGAAAACAACTTCTCTTTTTCTCCTATGCCTCTTGGAAAAATGCGTTTTCCTTTATTTCTTTCTTCTCACGCATATTACAGAAGCTGCCGATTTCATTAAAGTCCCTTCTGTGTAACCTAAAGTCTAATGCAATCATGTCACACCTTGCCTTGAAAATATTGCGTATGTGGTCTGCTCCTGAGCTGTCTTGGAAAAAGTTTGATTAACACAAGTTGTATAGAATTATACACTTTTTTGTACTGACTCACTCTTGCGAGCGATCATGCTTTTATTCTAAATATTTCAACCCTTAACTCTAATCTTAGCTAACGTTGTATTTATACGATTCATGCGTGTGTATAAATGAGCTACGTTGGTCAACACACCACGCATTTCAAGTAGCTTCCACTGGCTGGTTCTTTTCAAGGGTGGTGTCAAGTGCATGCAGACCCTTTGTCAGCAACCCTAGCTAAATGTAATGTTACAAAGAGTTCATATTAATGAGCTAGGAAGTCTTATCTAAATATGATATTTCATGTTCAAGTTGTGTGTACATTATACAGTGATCCATCTGGCTTGTTTATATTTTAATAGTTGACGCTCATCTTTGCAAAACCTTCTTTTGATTTCAGATTGTGACTAACGCACATTATCCCAATCAAAATTAAGTTCTCAGTTCTTTGAAATGGTGATCCAGTCATCAAAAAACTGTGTTTTTCATGAAGCAGTTGACTCATTATTCGCTTAGACAACCTACCTACTATTTATCGTCTTCAAACCTAACTCAATGTTTATCTTTGAAAGGTAAAATGCTTAGTTTTACGGTAAAGTTTAAATTTATTGATTTTTTTTTTAACTTTGAAAGTTTTGAATGAATTTAATGTTTTGTGGACTTTAAGGGAAACAGTCCATTTTTTTTTGTTCTTGGTTAAAATTGTTTGGTATTTTATGGAGTTGTTAAGTTTTTGGTGTTTATAAGTGGATCAGCCATGCCCCCATTTTCGATTTTGTAAAAATTTGGCGACTTAGACTCAAAATTTGGTGAAAAAACCGGTTTGAAATCGCAAATGTTTTGTGAATGAAAGTGAAAATATGAGCACGGCTGATAGTCCGCTTTGCTCTTATCTAGCATGGATCGTATAGTTTTTGAACACGGAATGTTCACCGGACGTCAAGTTAAATCCACAAACAGATCCCTGATACTTTTTTCTTCAATATGGCAGAGTGCGGCAGCATCTCTGCTATAATGTAATCGGAGGGAAATCAAGTACGAAAAGTACCTAGTATCTTACCTATTGACAAGGTAAATGGAAATTAAGACCTAGGTAAGGTAAAAGGTATTCGAATTTAAAAATACCGAGGTAAGGTAAAAGGTACACAAAATATGTATCTAGGTATATACCTAGGTATTTGTACCTAGGTACTTCCAAACACTGAATATTTCCAACATTATCAAAAAATGTTTCCATTTATAAATTCTACATAAATTATAAATTCTACATTCTACAGTTGACGCCAATTTGAATGCAACAATTCCTTCACTCAACAGCTGACTTCGATAACCGATAACAATTTCAAGGTTGCTAAACCATCGAAAATACTATTCGATTTTTTGTATATAGACTATGTATTTTAAAGGTGTACTATTAAATTTTTTTCGAATTTATGCCAAAGTATGGCCTTACACATACCGCGTGTTTGATTTTTCTCAGTTACTTTGATGTATATACCATCCTAGAGGCTTCATAAAATCAGCAATTAATGCTTAGATTCTAGAATTCTAGAACGGTAAAAAGTCGGAAAATTATCTTGGAAACGGAATCTAAGATATGACATTGACATGCCAACTTGTATTCAGCAGGAATTAGTTAAAGATGCTCGGGACACACACAAATGGTCTCAATTTGTAGAACTGAGTAATCCTTTTGTAATTCCAACCAAGAACAAAACATACTTTAGTCTGTTAGTCTTTTTTTTTGTTGGTGCACTTAGGCGCGTGGTTCCAATTCAATTGAGATTCTATCACCTTTAGAGGTTTGTTGTGGGAATAACAGTTGGGCCACTGTTTGCCTAATGGGCGTGACAATTAAACGATAAACACGCCAAAAATACATACAAACGGATGTACAAGTAAACTGTAGCAAGTGATATATAAATGCAAACACATTTGGTTCGTGCGGTTTTTATCCCTCGCTCCATTCAAACCATATTTTATGGCGCATTATGCTTGGCTCTTATCTGTGTAACCAATATGGGTCTTAATGACCTTTTGTTGTTATATGACAATAATACTCAGCGTATCCTCATCGTCGTCGTCGGGCACAAACACAAACAGAAACTAAAGCGGAGGGGTTGGGGGGGGGGGGGGGGGTCTTATAAGCTGCATCCCACTGCTGCTAGGACATCAATTAGCCGCTAATTGATTGATTCCTTCTATTGGGTGTGTCAGAGGGAGTTGAGGTGCCTTGCCATTTATTGGTATATCAATAGCAAAATAATTTTCATATTTTGATAAGCAAATTGACTCAAGTGGCGTTAATATGGGTAAGTCCTTCGACTTAAACAATATTGCTGATGATGATTTATGAATGGGAAACGGGCGGACGGGCAAGCGAATGATTACCTCAAGTGCCTGTCGGCCTAATTAAAATCAATTTTAAGTAATGAATCATTCAAGGCGCCACCTGTTGAGTTAATATGCAAAGTTTTTCTTGTTTGAATTGAGACATCTGGCTAAAAGTCATAAACTTTTGTTTATAAGCATAAACATCGTGTACTAGATACAAAAATGGCGTAGGGAAATTTGTTGACTTGCCAAGAAACGTTACGATTGGGTAACAAAAATGTTGATAGTGAATTGGGTAACTTTCGCTTTTTATACTCTGTGCTAAAGGTACACAGAGTATATTAAAATTGTGCAAAAGTGTGTAACAGGGAGAAGGAATCATTTTCGACGATATATAGTATATAAATTCTTGATCAGCATCAACAGCAAAGTCGATATAGCCATGTCCAGATTTCAGAGATGGTAAGAGATAGAGGTTTGATGTGTATGGGACATATATTTTTTATACATTCAGGCAGATCAAGTTTATTTTCAATTTTTGCCACGCCCGCTCCCGCCCCCGCAATTTGGAAAAAACGTCATATCTCCCACAGTTTTGATGTTAGACGGTTTGTACCTTCTAAAAATAGTTGGGAATTAGCATTATTTATCGATTTGCTAAAGAAATAATAAAGATCGGATGAACGATACTCTAGTTATGAGCAAGAAACGGCCAGTTAACAGCCCCCCACCACCACTGCAGCATTCCATTCAACAAAGGCAATCTTAGTGAGAGAGATAGAGAGAGAGAAACTGAGAGAAGATGAGCGTATAACAAAAATATGGACAATAAACGCGTGACTCATTGGATGTATTATAATATTGTGGTCGGGAGCAAATGCAAGCTGCGGCCTTGACCGACTTTCTCACTCGTTTTCTATATATACTAGGGTTGTTGATAATATATCAAAATATCAATATATCGATATTTTTATAAAAACTGATATATTTATGTCGTGATATTGTTTTGTCCAAATATCGGATATGCGATATTTTTTTGGGATATCTTATGATATTTGTGCGTTGGTCACTCTGTGTGGAAATAAAGTGGCAATCATTCTTATAAACAGAGCCGAATATGTTAAAGAATTACCAGAAATACTAACGGCTAAAGAAGTAAACATTTGCCTTGATTTTTGTAGACTTTTGAGCCCATTTAAAGATGCAACTGAGAAAATAAGCAGTGAATATTATGTCACTGTCAGTATGGTGATCCCGTTAATTTCACTATTATTCAAAAAAATAAAGATTGTAAAAGCTGAATCTGACGAGGGCATCCTTACTAAAAAGTCGCTTAGTAAACTATTGAAGAAAAGGTTCAAGCCACTTGAATCCAACAAAATATTTGTGAAATCGTCATTTCTTGATCCAAGGTTTAAAAAGAAGATGTACATCTCGCCAATCGGGGTACACGAGGCGACTAATGATATTTGATATTGAAAGAATTGGCTACACTTACCCAAGAAAAACCGGTATGTTAAAAATTAAAGTTTGTAATTATGTATTAACTTTAATAACAATTCACAGAAATCAGTTGAATATTGTAATATTTGGATTCTTCCCAAAAATACTAAATTTCTACAGATTTCCGATCGACGAAAATTCAGATGACCCGTGTGTTGACTTTATGGAAGTCCATAATAGGTCGATTTTAAAAGATCTTTCCATGCACGAGTCGCAAAATAATAAGCTGAAGTTATACCTAAGCTTGCCGCAAACATCATGGGAAAGTAATCCCTTAATCTTTTGGAATTCGCATAAGGCGGCCATGCCGGGACTATCCCGACTCGCCCTAAGGTATCTTATTAGCCCTGGTAGCGCTATAAAATGCGTAATTTGCGACTCCCGTAGCCGTATGACGGATTTACTTATAACGCAACGCGTGTTTTTAAAGTCTGTTGAATCCAAATATTGAAACTAAAAGTATATAATATGTATAATACATACAAAACTCGAATCTCATAAAAAATATTGGTACGTTTGCCTAATATATTCATATTTAAGATATATAAGACATGCAAAACTCGAATCTTATGAAAAATATTGTTATATTTGCTTAAGATATGCATATTTAATACGTATAATTAATACAAAACTCGAGTCTCATGAAATATATTGTAATGTTTGCTTCATATAGACTATATCTCTATTTTTTGTGGGACAGAGTATTACTTTTTTTTAGGAAAAAATGGAGAAAAATAATCGTAAAATCGTAGATACTATATTTTAAAAATATTCGACATCCCTAATATATACGTGCTTTGTGATTGATTGGCTTCCAGCCTTCCCTGTAGAAAGTGCGTTTCTCTCCTCTCCCATATCCCAAACTGCCTAAAATCAAGTATTTCGGGAATAGACAAGATTGTACTTGAAGAAGAATAAGTATTGTGTTCTTGAACCAAGTATTTTCGTACATATCTCAATATTGATACCGGTTGTGCTTGATTCAAGCACAAAATATTTGATATCAGTACTCGATACTTAATGTTTAATATTCAGTACTCGATAATTAGTGCCCGATACTCAGTACACAGTACTCGATGCTCGGTACTCTGTAAAAGCGGCTGACTTTGCAAATACATAGGCGTACCCATTAGAATCTGTCAAAGAATCTATGCAAAGACCATCAAGCCTGTTCTCGTTTCCGAATTCGATTGTTCGGAATTGACAAGAGTTGTGATTTCTATCAAACGATTATAGAATTCGGTCAAAACTTTTTGCCGTCAAGAGGGTCGATTGAATACAAATGTTGTTTTTGAAGTTAAAAACATAAGACAGTCGGTTTTTGGAAGCGGGAGCATTTAACAATTTCGATTACGTGAACAGGCCTGAATATTTATATACTGTCAGTCCCCCATTCGAACGTCTTTACAGACCAAATCGTTATACTGACTACACAGAAGTAATTGATGTAATCTCGACCTTATCTTTGGACTTTACTAACATTATAAAAGCTGGAGACCTGAATAGTAATATGTTAACTGAACGAAACTTAGCAAATGAAATGACTTCGATGCATATGGATTTAGTCAACTCAAATATACCTACACATTACAAAAACACATCAGACACTTTGCTGGAAGTATTGTTTGTAAATGATTCAGACAAGGTTCTAATATATGTTCAAATATCAATTCCAGTATTCTCAAAGCATGACTTAATTTTCTTGACGTACGATTTAAGGCCCTATAAGAGTGACAAAACCAAACTTTAAAAATATTGACATTACGCTGCTAAATGATGAGTTTTTAAAATATAGCTAAGAGGAAATATTCAGATTTAGCGATGTGAATTCTCAGTTAGAAACACTCCAATTGTTTACTAGAAATTTATACAAGGCATTCGTACCCATCAAAAAGAAATTATTGAGACCAAGTTCAAAACCGTGGTTTAGTGATAACATTGCCAAACCTATCTCTTTAAGAGATTCAGCATATAAGAAATGGAAAATATACAGGACCTGAGAACATAATCGACATTTTAAAGTTTAAGGAAAACAAGTTCATAAATTCGTCAAAATTTGAAAGTGCAATAACTACTAGACAAAAGTGGGGTGATATAAGAAATCTGGGATAATCTCAATTGATAACGCTGAAATCAATGATCTAAACTGTAAATTTGTGCAATCTGGAGTACCTGAAGCTACATCTAATCCTTGCCTTGAATTGATGCCTGGTAATAACTGTGATAGTAGTTTTTGCTTTATGTGTGTGAGTCAGTGGGACGTTCTTGAGTTTGTTCTTCAATTGCAGAGGGATTAGATAATATGACAAATATTGCCTTTCATAACCCATATCTGCAACACTACATTTATGACATCAACTTTTCCCAATTAATGGAAAAAGGCTAAAATCAAACCCATTCCGTAAGGAAACCATGCAACTTATAAAATCATATTTATCTGATAGAAGTCAGGCAGTGGTTACTGATTCTGAAATATCGTCTACTTTGCGTCTAACTCGTGGTGTACCCCAGGGCTCAGTCCTTGGCCCACTTCTGTTTTCTTTATATGGAAATGACCACCGAGATATTTTATCTAATTGTAATGTCCACATGTATGCCGATGATGTTCAAATGTATATTAGTCGTCCTCTGAATAAAATAAATGAGTGTGTAGATGTTTGTAATAGAGATTTGTTAAGTGTTAATGATTCGACTAAATGTAACGGACTGTCACTCAATTCTACAAAGTGCAAGTGTATTGTAATATACAAGAAAACCTTAAATACAACTGATCTTCCTAATCTAAAAATTAAGAACAAGCCTATAAAATATGAATCACAGACAGTTAACCTAGGCATTACATTTAACGATATTTTATCTTGGTGTAATCATGTGACTTGAGCATCTGGTAAAACGTATACGAATACTTAGACAACTTTCTTTGACTAAGACAAGCTCAAGAAAACACTACAAAAAAATTACACTCATAGCACAGAATGAATCCCTAAGCATTACCACTCTGGAGGAGGCACAAAAGCTGGCCAAACGCCGGGAGTTACACTTGATGCGCCTACAGCAAACCGATGCCATGTCAGGACGTGCCGTATTCAAACTGGTCACCGCTGCTGAAATGTTGAACGATGATGGCAACTCAAATAAACCCACTGAAAAGGCACAGAAAAAATCTAAAAAATCCCTGACCATAGGAGCTCGCATTACCGATCACGATCTCTCCTCACGTCTCAAAAACATTGTCAAATGGCTGGGCAACGGGCATGAGGTGCGTATACTTATACAGGGCTCGAGCGGAGCCGAGGATGCCGAACATCAAGACCATAGAACAGACTATCAAAGAGCCCCAGTTGGTGGGAAAGATAGTGCAAAAACGTAGAAAAGGCTCAATGATCAGATTTAGCATTTTTCCCGTGGCCGTAGAACCACCGATCACAACTGCGTGACAACCAAAGACGTTGCTTCGGATAATGCTCACTCAGCAGGACCAGCAGGGTTCGAGATTGATGTATAGCTTGCATGACTATTCAACCATATCATCGCAGGAACCCGAAGGCAAGACTCCAGCCACCAAACCCGCCATAGTGGCCGCCGCTTCGTTTTTTATACCCTTGCAAAGGGTATTATAATTTTGCCCAGAAGTTTGCAACGCATAGAAATATTAATTTCCGACCCCATAAACTATATATATTCTTGATCAGGGCGACGAGCTGAGTCGATTGAGCTTTGTCCGTCCGTCTGTCTGTCCGTCTGTCTGTCCGTCTGTCTGTCCGTCTGTCTGTCCGTCTGTTTCTACGCAAACTAGTCTCTCAGTTTTAAAGCTATCGAGCTGAAATTTTGCACAGGGTCTTCTTTTTACTGCACGCTGCTAATATGTCGGAACCGACCGGATCGGATCACTATATCTTATAGCTGCCATAGGAACCATCGGTCGAAAAATGGGTTTTAGTGAGAAAAACTTTTTTGTTTTCAATGTTAACGTGATTAAACTCGGTCATTAATAATATTATATGCTTTCAAAGAGATTTGCAAATTTTGGTTAAAGTCGGATGACTATAACATATAGCTGCCATAGGACCGATCGGTCGGAAAATAGGTCTTAGTGAAAAAAGCCTTATTTGTTTTTAGGTAAATCGTTCTTAAGGTCGGTGATTATTAATATTAAACGCTTTCAAACTAATTTGAAAAAGTTGATCGACATCGGGTGACTATATCTTATGGTTGCCATAGGACCGATCGGTCGAACATGAGTCTTGGTAAAAAATTTTTTTGTTTAGTTTTGTTAGCGTCCTTAAACTCGCTGATGACTTATTTTATATGCTTTCAAATAGATTCGCAAAATTGGGCCGAAATCGGATGACTATATCTTAAGGCTGCCATAGGGCCGATCGGTCGGAATTTGAGTCTTAGTGAGAAAAACTTTTTTCAGACGTTTATCTGTCGGAAAATAGGTTTTAGTTACAAAATTTTTTGATTTTTATGTAAGCGTTCTTAAACTGTGACATTTGCATTTGCAAGGGTATAAAAACTTCGGCACAGACGAAGTTAGCTTGGCCTTCTCGTTTTTGTTTATACTTACCCTCAAACATGTCTTCTGGATGCGCGCTCTTAAACATGATGATACTAATAATGTTAAGAGTATTCCCAAAATTAAAGTTTAGTTAAGGCATGTTGGCATTTAACTCCACAATTTTTAAGCTGGAGAAAGTTGGTCTTTAACATTTTTAAAGAAAACCCTGTTAACTACTTGAAAATATTATTTAACTGATCAAAATAAAGTGATATTTAGGTCTTAGGACCTCCTTTAAAAAAAAAAAAAAAATTAAAATTAAAATTATTTACCGACGAACCTCAGACTTTTGATCGCAGAGACATACTTGATACCTACACTGTGCTATGGGCTTGAAATATTTGGAAACTGTGATGCTGCCTCCCAAAGAAGACTTAACGTTACATTTAACAATATAGCTAGATATGTTTACGACAAAAAGACGAACCATATAACACACCTTGCTATTCAAATATGCAGATCGCTTATTTCTCTCCATAAGATAATAAATACTAGATAACCATCATATTTGTATGACAAGATTAGTTTTGCCTTTGCCACATCGATAAGAACTATGAACTTAATAGCAGTACGCCATAAACTTGCTGGTTCGGAGCTTTGTTAATACTGTTAGGTTGTGGAACCAACTACCAACCAACATAAAGAATATCAGTAGTGCAACGCAATTTAGGGAACAATTGAAAATACACTTGCAAATTAGATCATTAAATTAAGAAATTATTGTTTGTTTCTTTGATAATATTTGAACACTAGAAGATAAGTTGTAAACCTTAGAATTAAGCAGGATAAGTCAATTGAAAATCAAATGTCTTGCTTTTTTGACTGGTGCAATAATTGCTAATTAAATACTTGTAGCACCAGGAATTTTTGTCAAATAAATCTAAATCTACGTCCGTTAAAGAGCTTCGATCAACTACAATCAGTTATCATAGTTCGAAAGCGTTAATGATTGACTCATTAAAGTGGTTTGCAAAAAAGTACTCACTAATGACACCGCCAGCCCAAAATCAGTAACAAACAGCTACCTTTCTGAATGCCGAGACTCAAAATTTCGAAAATTTTATCACTTGGACGTGTTGCTCTCTCGTATGGTCAAAACGGCGTATAAAACGGAAATAACAAAACGCTGAGAAATTCATCAAATTCCAGTATATTAATATAAATCACACCTCTCGACGACTCACTCACAATTTGCCATGCGACACACGTATTGTACATTGTACATACAAGTGGGCCACACCCACCCAACTATCCCAAAAACAACATTTACTCATATATAGCTGAGCTCAAAACTTTAAGTATCAAGCTGAGGTCATTTACCATATACAATTCCTCGACTGGCATTTGCTTTTGCTTTTTGCGTTTTGTTTTGTTTTTGGCCCATTTTGATGATCATTCATGAACATGTTGATCAAATTGATGATGTCATGAGACGAGAATTACGCATACGCCATGTGCCTAAAAGGTCGACGCAATATTATTGCATTGAATAAACAAACTGGCCGAGAAGCAAAACGAGCGAAAAGCGAAAAGCCAGCTATGCGTTGAGCATGCCTAATTAGCCGCTGCCGTTTTGCTGCTGGAATTAGTCATCAAGCCATTGAAATTGAAACTGAAACCATTAATCCTTAGGTAAATATTTGACTGGGCTGGTCATGGGAATGGGCTCAAATAAAGTACAATTCGCAGATAACACACACACACACACACACACACACACTCCTTCGCGAGCAACTTGCTCGTAAATATTTTTACGAGCTAATAAATGTTTTAACTGCAAATCTGTGGTGCTATTTGTTCTTGAAATTCCCAAAAATAAAAAAAATAATAATTATTTTGTATGGTTTTTTTGTTGTTGTTGTTGATGGTTGTTGTCAATGCCAATGTCAGGTCGGCCCCTTGATGATAATTAATTGGCCAACTGGCTAAACTTGGTAAAGAAAATTGATGTGCCCAAGTAACACTAGGCGCTATTTTTGGGCTCCAACAATTTGAAATAACCATTGATAAATGAGCAATCGAAGTGAACGGTGCACAGAAGGAAGCATTAACGACCCCATAAAATTTATACTCTTGTTTGTTGTTTGTGGGCCCAATGGTTTCGTTTTACTGAACATATCATATTGCTGTCTATACATAGGAACAATCTGTCAGCGAAATGTTCTTGGGTAGAAAATCGTTTTATCTAATTTCAAAGTATTAGATCAAGTCTATTTAAAATCGCATGACCATATTGTTCTAAATCAATTTTATATATTTTTAATTTCGTTCTTCTTCGAAATAAGTCTTAATTTTAAACTGAGCAAAGTTTAAAAGGCTTAAGCTCTAAGCAACTATCCTTAAAAGGTTAATCGTCAATCGTTAACAATTGTGGCAAATTAAGTTTGGTACGAAAAAGTATGTATTTTTGGCATATTTTGATAAGGAACAATACAATAAGTGAAAGACAATGTCAGGTTAGCATTCAGCTTAAAGGACCAATCAACTAAGAAAACTTGTACACTTAAACAAGCTTGATCTTTGGGCAGTGCAGTCATTCAATCGATAAGTTTTTGAAATGAGTCATAGCGGGGAATGAAAAATGGGTTTGTTTACAATAAAGTCAAGCGAAAGCGATTGTGGACCAAGACAGATAAGCCGCCTCAGCTTACATTAAAGGCCCATATTCGCCAGAGCATGGTAATCTTTTGAATACATGTTTTTATTTATTATATCTTTGCTGAGTGGAGCATTACCCAAAAAAGTTTTACACGAAATTTGTCTAGAATCACTACCACTTCAGTCATATACTGAATCTTGCACAGTATAGCCCCGGCTTTGCATCATTACATTATCATTTGATTCGCATTCTTATCAATTGTTTGAATGGTAAACTATTCAATTTATTTTTTATTTAAGACACTCCATTCTCATAAAGTATGAGTAATTCAACGAGCTACCTAAAGTCTAAATCAGAGTCCGGCGTGTCCCTATCTAAAGTGTATACAACAGCGCTCTGTATATGAGCTTATACTGCTCTCTTTTGCAACAACAACGATGTGCTAAATGAGCGCGCTCTCGCGTGCCAGACGCCCGAATGAGCATGTGTGTTTTGCTGGCCCCTAGTCTAAATATCTTTCAAAAACCTATTGATAAATTAACAAATTATTTTTCTTTTAAATACGAGAATCGATTGGACATTTCCAATGGTAAGTTTGACATTTAACCACAATGTGCTGTCACTGGTTTTTGTATAAGCGTCAACAGTATCTTTTGGGTTTGAAAAACGTTTACCGCATCTTATAATTAAATTCTCCGAATTGTTATCATTAGAAAGATTGCACAAATAAAATTAGTATAAACAATGTGAACAATATGAAACTGCAAAAAACTTTACAAAATAACACTAGGCAACAAGGTTGCAGCAGTATATTGAAGGGTTGAGGGCTGATTCTAGATGATTTTCGTGTGCTGAACAAAACGAATCTGTTTTCAAAAATGATCCAACACGTCGAGATTTTCAGCAATCAAATAGTAGTCGGAAGGGGCAATGTCTGGGCCACACGGCGGGTGGCATAGCGTTTCAAGGTATGTTTTGACCCGCTGCGCAACGTGTGGTAAATTTATTATTATGTTGCAGAATTATCTTGTGCCTTTGCTCGTCTTCTGGAAGTTTTAGTTTCGCACCAATCGAGATCGGTAGAGTTGCCCTGTGATGGTTTCACCCAGTTGTAGCAGCCCAATTGGTCCCACCAAATACAGAGCATGACCTTGCCACCCTGAATATTCGGCTTTGATTTCGATTTTGGAGTATGGCCGCGCGTCCCGTATGATTTTTTGCACTTGGAGCAGAAAAGTAAACTTTCCCGCAAATTATGTTTTGTTGGCACAAATGTTAACATATTCGGAGCACACAAAAACTATGTTGTTACCACTTTAGCGAAACGACACGTACTGAAAAATAAAGCCTAATGATGTTCGTAAACATTGTCCGATTTGATTTAATACTAGTGACTAACAAACGCAACTTTTTTGGACCTAGAGCCAGCTAAACTCACTAATTAAACATTAGAAAGGTCGCCAAACCTTTCAATAGCAAAGTTTGAGGGTGAAGGCACTTTGGGACCTGGAAATATCTATACACGCAACCAAAGTTAGTTTTGTTCTGTATATTGTAATGTAAAATTGGCTCAACAGCAACCATAGAGGGACAGGCCAAGCTTCTCTCAAGATTTGCTTGCTTTGATTAATAATCAACTCTGAATATCAATCGCATTTGGATAACATTCAAAGGATAGTTCAGGTATTTGAGTACAGTTTTCCATACTTCCCTAACTTATAGCTTATTAGGAATCATTACTGTTATCAGCTCAAAACAATGGATTTTATATATGTTTATGTGAAAGAATGATTAATTTAGATCATGCTAATCACGAATCATTTGTGCATGAGCTCTAAT
This sequence comes from Lordiphosa magnipectinata, assembly GCA_037044535.1. Taxonomy (NCBI): domain Eukaryota; kingdom Metazoa; phylum Arthropoda; class Insecta; order Diptera; family Drosophilidae; genus Lordiphosa; species Lordiphosa magnipectinata. The sequence continues at coordinate 725,039 of JBAMBO010004101.1, forward strand.
ATTTGACAAGGTAAATGAATATTTGGATCTAGGAAATGTACAAGGTAATCGAATTTGAAAATATCAAGGTAAGGTAGTAGGTATTTACCGAGTTACTTCCAAAGTTACTTACTTTATGTGTTGTACATAAATTGTAATTTTATTTGACACATAGCAGCTATTAAGAGTAATGAGATTTTGGCCCTAAATCACTAAGCGACTTTAACGACACTTTCTATTTGGTTTTTAATAGCTAAAGCTGCAAGGTCGGTCTGAGATACAAGTCAATCTTTGAATTTATCACTAAGAAGAAACAATGGCCGTGTTCAGCAGAACAACTTGCTCCCTGATCAAGTACAAATTCAAAATTATCTGCCTACTGAACTCGAGTGATGCCGCATCATAATAGCCCATTTGAGGTATCATGATACAGGAGTAAGTATCAAAGAAATAGTACGCTACTTTAAAGTGATACTGCTCCCTTTAACAGCAGAAACTATTCGATATATCATTTTTTTCTGATACCAGCTCAGGGATCAACTATTCTGCTGAACACGTCCATTGTATTCTGAATCTAGGCTCACCGACCTTTTGAACCCGCCTAGTAAACCTAAAACCAAAAACTTTCCGATCAGAACGCATGCCGAGGCTGGTGTCAAGAGAGCAAACAACTTTTCAGTTGCTGGCCTGCGGTCAACAGAAGCAGGTTAGTGCTAGCTTAAGTCGCTTTATTTTTGTACACTCTCACTTTTTGTACTCGCTCTTCTTGACTAAGCGAGTTAAATAAAAAGCGTTGATAAATTATCACACATATAATGGTGTCAACACCTTAATCTTACATCAATTTAAAGAGTGCATTTCGTGTTCCAACTCTAAATAGTTTCTATCTCATTTGTTCTACAAATCGCTTACAACCCAAAAACTACCCAATTCCTATACGATTTGGATCGAAAGAGATTTGTAATAGAACACATGGGTATAAGAAAACTAGCTTATATCCGCGTCTTCGCTCGCATATGTGTTTTTAAATTTTCCTTAATTATACCCTTGCAAAGGGTATTATAATTTTGCCCAGAAGTTTGCAACGCAAAGAAATATTCTTTTCCGACCCCATAAACTATATATATTCTTGATCAGGGGGACGAGCTGAGTTCATTGAGCTTTGTCCGTCCGTCTGTCTGTCTGTCTGTCCGTCTGTTTCTACGCAAACTAGTCTCTCAGTTTTGAAGCTATCGAGCTGAAATTTTGCACAGAGTCTTCTTTTTACTGCACGCTGCTAATGTGTCGGAACCAACCGGATCGGATCACTATATCTTATAGCTGCCATAGGAACCATCGGTCGAAAAATGGGTTTTAGTGAGAAAAACTTTTTTGTTTTCAATGTTAACGTGATTAAACTCGGTCATTAATAATATTATATACTTTTAAACAGATTTGCAAATTTTGGTCTAAATCGGATGACTATATCTTGTAGCTGCCATAGGAACCATAGGTCGAAAAATGGGTTTTAGTGAGAAAAACTTTTTTGTTTCAAATGTTAACGTGATTAAACTCGGTCATTAAAAATTTTATATACTTTCAAACAGATTTGAAAATTTTGGTCAAAATCGGATGACTATATCTTATAGCTACCATAGGAACCGTAGGTCGAAAAATGGGTTTTAGTGAGAAAAACTTTTTTGTTTTCAATGTTAACGTGATTAAACTCGGTCATTAATAATATTATATGCTTTCAAACAGATTTGCAAATTTTGGTCAAAATCGGATGCTGCCGTAGGACCGATCGGTCGGAAAATGGGTCTTGGTGAAAAAAAACTTTTTTGTTTTTAAGTAAATCGTTCTTAAGGTCGGTGATTATTAATATTAAACGCTTTCAAACTAATTTGAAAAAGTTGATCGACATCGGGTGACTATATCTTATGGTTGCCATATGACCGATCGGTCGAACATGAGTCTTGGTAAAAAAAATTTTTGTTTAGTTTTGTTAGCGTCCTTAAACTCGCTGATGACTTATTTTATATGCTTTCAAATAGATTCGCAAAATTGGGCCGAAATCGGATGACATCGGATGAAATCGGTCGGAAATTGAGTCTTAGTGAGAAAAACTTTTTTCAGACGTTTATCTGTCGGAAAATAGGTTTTAGTTACAAAATTTTTTGATTTTTATGTAAGCGTTCTTAAACTCTGACATTTCAAAAACAGCATTTGCAAGGGTATAAAAACTTCGGCACTGACGAAGTTAGCTTGGCCTTCTCGTTTTTAAGTCACTTATTCCATATTTTTTGTGTAGCTTTGAAAAGTCATCTTCAAGCGAATCAAAAATTTTGTTATGTGAAGCTTTGAAAATAGATTTGAAGATAATCGGATAGAATACAAAAGAGTTTCATACAACAGTTTTACGCTAATGTTTCTACTTTGGGTGTCACGTATTCCATATTTAGTTTTGAAAATGAGCTTGGAGCTAATCGTTAGGAAATTTTAACTCTCTACGAACTTGGTCGGAACAGTTTCATACAACAGTTTTCCGCTCATTTTCCGACTTTGGTGAAGATATACCAAAGTTTAAATGTAACGTATTCCATATTTTTGTATGTGTAACCGAACTTTGCCCATAGACTTGACTCTTGATCTCCCATTTTCCAACAAGGAATTTTGTTGTTGAATTTTCATACAGATCTTGGAAAATGTGTGGAAAACTGTTTGAATGAAAACCAAAAGAGTTTCATAATGCAGTTTTACCCGGTCATTTCCCGACTTTGGGGGTACATTTTCCAAAAATTTAAGATCACGGCTCTAAAACAAATATTAGGGATGACAGATGACATTGTGATGGTAGCGGACAATTCCTCAATCCTCCAGCAAATGATTCATAACCTCGAGACATATTGCATATTGTGGGGCAGTCAATAAGGCAAAATTCGAGATTATGGTGTTTAGAAAAGGCGGTAGACTGGCGGCATCGGAGAACTGGACGTATCAGGAGGAGCAGGTGAAGGTGGTACCGGAGTACTTATACCTTGGGGTTATTCTGACACCTACAATGAGCTTTAAGAAGCATATGGCAGCCAGGACAAAAGAAGCAAAAGCGAGTATAAACTCTGTGTGGGCGAATTTCATCAACAACAGAACAGTGAACCTAGCATCTAAATGGAAAATCTTTAACTCAGTCAGCAGAACGGTACAGTGCTATGGAGCTCAAGTCTGGGGTGGAGAAATAAAGGAAGAGGCAGACCAACTGCAGCGTTATTTTTTCAAGAGGATACTCAAACTACCAGATAGCATACCCAACTACATATTAGGAATTGACGCAGGGCTAGAAGATGGACACATCTATAGTCTAACACTTCATCTCAAGTACCTATCAATAATTTTATTTGAGTATGAAGATTCTAGACTCCCACATATCTTTGCTGAGAAAATGATGCGAAATAATTTGGGGGTGGTTTGCGAGACTTCGAGAAATGTTCGCGCATCATGGCATATCACTCGGAGACAACCATTCGCATGCAGATTGGATTGACCACAATAATCGGTTCCTAAGCGCATCAAAAGCAGATAACCACATGCAACACATGAAAAAGGCGTCACTTGGTGTATCAAGAGTGTATAAAGACCTTAATTATGCAAAGAGTCTTTTAAGCAAAGAGAGATAACTTGTATAATGCAGGCCAGAGGAGATCTTGCATGGTTAAACAGCTGCCCAAGAAGAATTGTAAATGGAGGTATATGCTCACTATGCAATATTTCTGAGCAGGAGGACATGCAGCATTTTGTAGGACGATGTCCAATACAGCGGGAATTTCGTTGGCGATATTTTAAAACTTGTACATTTACTGAAGCAGAGGTGCTGACGGCCCTGAACGGGGAAATGGGATGGAATAATCTGGCGAATTACATAGAGATGGCTACTAATTATAATATAAATGTCATAAATGAACATTTTTAAATAATATGCAGAATATGAAATTATGTTAATTATATGTAAAATATGCTTATATGTTTTTATGTCATACAACAGAAGGAAGACTGACGGTTTTAAACTAAGCTTTAAATGTTGGATTATTATTAGTTAATCAATGTAAAGATGTAAGCTATGAAAATTATCAAATGAAAATAAACATCTATCTATCTAAAAAAACAACAAAGTCGAAATATTACTGTATTCCGTATTTTAGAGTTTAGACCTCATTTACCACTGCTGGAGGGTGAATTTTCCAGAAGATTGGTATGCAGTTATTGTTGAATTTTCTTATAGATCTTTGAATTGAGTTTGAAACTGATAAGAAGATAAACAAACGAGAAGGCCAAGCTAACTTCGTCTGTGCCGAAGTTTTTATACCCTTGCAAATGCTGTTTTTGAAATGTCAGAGTTTAAGAACGCTTACATAAAAATCTACAAAAATTTTAACTAAAACCCATTTTCCGACAGATAAACATCTGATTTCGACCAAATTTCGCGAATCTTTTTGAAAACATATCAAATTAACAATCGCGGAGTTTAAGAAAGCTAAAATTTAAAACAGAAAAGATTTTTCTCACTAAGACTCATTTTCCGACCGATCGGTCCTATGGGCAACCATAAGATATAGTCACCCGATGTCGATCAACTTTTTCAAATTAGTTTGAAAGCGTTTAATATTAAGAATCACCGACTTTAAGAACGATTTACTTGAAAACAAAAAAGTTTTTTTCACTAAGACCCATTTTCCGACCGATCGGTCCTATGGCAGCTATATGTTATAGTCATCCGACTTTGACCAAAGTTTGCAAATCTGTTTGAAAGCATATAATATTAATTATGGCCAAGTTTAATGACGCTTACATTGAAAACAAAAAAGTTTTTTTTCACTAAGACCCATTTTTTGACCGATGGTTCCTATGGCAGCTATAAAATATAGTCATCCGACCGTTTCTTGATTTTTTACTACAAACATTATGGCGTACTAATCTTGTTTGAAAGCATATAATATTAATAATCAGGTGAGCTTTAAGGACGACTAACAGTAAAAACAAAAAAATTTTTTCCCACTAAGACCCATTTTTCGACCGATCGGTCCTATGGCAGCTATATGTTATAGTCATCCGACTTTGACCAAAGTTTGCAAATCTGTTTGAAAGCATATAATATTAATTATGGCCAAGTTTAATGACGCTTACATTGAAAACAAAAAAGTTTTTCCTACTAAGACCCATTTTTAGACCGATGGTTCCTATGACAGCTATAAGAAATGGTCATCCGATCTTGACCAAAATTTGCAAATCTGTTTGAAAGCATATAATATTAATAATGGCCAAGTTTAATGACGCTTACATTGAAAACAAAAAAGTTTTTTTTCACTAAGACCCATTTTTTGACCGATGGTTCCTATGGCAGCTATATGTTATAGTCATCCGACTTTGACCAAAGTTTGCAAATCTGTTTGAAAGCATATAATATTAATTATGGCCGAGTTTTATGACGCTAGCTTTTAAAACAAAAAAGTTTTTCCCACTAAGACCCATTTTTCGACCGATGGTTCCTATGGCAGCTATAAGATATAGTCATCCGATCTTGACCAAAATTTGCAAATCTGTTTGAAAGCATATAATATCAATAATGACCAATTTTAAGAACGCTAACATTGAAAACAAAAAAGTTTTTCTCACTAAGACCCATTTTTCGACCGATGGTTCCTATGGCAGCTATAAGATATAGTCATCCGATCAGGTCGGTTCCGACATATTAGCAGCGTGCAGTAAATAGAAGACTATGTGCAAAATTTCAGCTCGATTGCTTTAAAACTGAGAGACTAGTTTGCGTACAAACAGACGGACAGACAGACGGACGGACAAAGCTCAATCGACTCAGCTCGTCGCCCTGATCAAGAATATATATAGTTTATGGGGTCGGAAATGAATATTTCTATGCGTTGCAAACTTCTGGGCAAAATTATATTACCCTTTGCAAGGGTATAAAAACAAAGTCGAAATATTACTGTATTCCGTATTTTAGAGTTTAGACCTCATTTACCACTACTGGGGGGTGAATTTTCCAGAAGATTGGTATGCAGTTATTGTTGAATTTTCTTATAGATCTTTGAAATGAGTTTGAAACTGATAATATGATAAACAAAGAAGTTTCATACAACAGTTTTTCGCGCATTTTGCACATTTTCCCACAGAATTTACCAAAATCTGATCTTAGAACTCTCTTTCAGCATTAGATAAAACTACTGTAAAAAGCGTCAGCTTTCTATCTCTTATAGTTTGGGCTTTGCGGCAGTCACCAGCCAGTCAGTCAGGTTAAACTCTTTAATATATATATAAGTAGAAGAAGGTAGATATGCCATAAATTTCTATGGTTTTAGGTTCTTTCGGAGGACGGAGTCGACGCAGCTCACGAACTTCCGACTCCATAAAACGAGTCAAGTGTCCTCTGGGTAGCCACGGACTCCGGGTCGTGGTGAGCTAATTGTGAGTAGGCGAATCAAGAAGCCGAATTGGCCTTGGTGCGTCTTCGGTAAGTAGGCTGAGAAATCGCTGAAGCTTGATTACTGTATGGCCTGGACTATGGCACCCCCATCACCAGGATAGGGGAGTAGGGCCAGCGACCCAACTCTCTGAGCAAACCCTAGCTACCGAAACATCAACCCAGTCTCGGAAGTAGGTTCTTTGGCCAGCGCACAGTGTGTAATTTTTGTATTCCAGATCTTCCATTACAAAGTAATGAAAGACAAAGTGCTCAAAACGGTAAGTTGACTTTGACTGGTGGAGGTGGTGTCACCTAATCTCCCTAATCATTTTCTATGTAGGTTCGATGACCAAAACGCATTCTTCTGAAGATATCACAACGAATGTGTTGAGTCAAAGTACTTTCTCAAGAAGATGAAGTGATCCAAATCATAAAAGCTTCACAACTTTTTTAGTCAAATAGTTTCAAGTCCACTTTTGATGCAAATTTAACTAAATATATCAGCACAATAATTGAAAACAAAAACGTTATGTCGAATATACGTTTTTATTTTCAGTTCAATCAATTAAAGTTGTACTTCCTTTCAAACATGCTATGTCTCTACATCAGAGATAAGCGCGTCGCGACGTTCCAATGCACACGAGGCAGCGTGTGCATAGGACCTCTGCCGCGGCCGACTGCACAAAATCACACGTACGCTATAAGCATTGAAAGCTATTTATAGAACACGAATGCGGCGCACGCAAATTGTGCTTGTATGCGTGTAAAAAGTGTGACGATATGTGTGCATGCCCATCTCTGCTCTACATTCTCAAGCAAAAACATTTCTTATATTTCATGTCCCGTTACTTCTGAGCTCTCAATTCATGGTCTCTACTTTGTGCATTTTCGTAACAGTAGAACATTTTGGCATATGTGAAAATATATTTTTTCTAAGAAACTTTTTTTTCCTTTTTCATCGTCTAGATTGCTGAAACGACACACTGTGCAATGGTTCGAAGTATATAGTAAAAGTATTTTTCGCATTTTCTCAACAAAATAATATGGTAATATGGCACAACATTTTTGCTAGTAAGTCAATACCTAGCTTAAACTACAAAGAACACTTATTTGGGAATCGAAAATTTCTTTGACATTATTGTCTTGAAGTTAAAATCGGTCCCTATACACCTGTTCCTTTTCCATTGACTACTGAATGTTGACCTACATTCAGCATTCAGGACTAAGAACCCTTAAGCGAGGATCTATAGAACAGAGTTTTTCAGCCATAGCCCCTGGGCGACTAACATATTCAGTTATTCACATGCATAAGAGCCGAATGCATGCCGAAGTCATTCCTCACTGAATGCCTGAAAGACAATCGCATTCAGCGTTGCAATACACTTCCTCCCGCTGCATTATATAATATTATATTACCTTGGAACACTGCTAAAAAGCATTTACTCATTTTCTGTTCTCTCTTCTTGGAACGGAAAATGATTGAACTATGAATTCAGTACTTCAGTAGAAAGATCTGCTTCAAAACAGCTCTCGAACAACTCTACCAAAGTCTCTAGAACTCACATAGATGAGTAACACTTTGCACACTCAAGTAAAAACAAAGGTTCACATTGAAAGTTCCCCTTGCCATTCACTTAGATGTCTGTTACTCCTCTTTGTGAGTTTTAGAGTCCTTGCCTCTACCATAGATCGTTTCAAATCTGTTACCGGTCCATAATTCGAATCTTTAGTAAAATTTCTTTCATCAAAAAACTCCTAAGTTCCCAAGTCCTAGAAAGAATTGTCTTGACTTCATTTGAACTAGTTAAAACTTTTGTACCATCAGTATACAATTATTAACAACTTACTAATCTTTCTTGGATCCAATGAGCTCATCCCGCATCAACTACATATCAGTATTTACTCATATTCATAATATATACCAATATATAAATAGCTGATAAAACAAAATGCAACAAATCGTGAAATTGTTCAAGCAATTTGTGATAATGCCATCTCATTAAAATCCGTAATCCCCCTGCACTGCTACCCAATAATAACAAAAGACACTGAATTAAATAAATCAAACTAAAATAGCAGAATGAAATCATCAAACGCAAACGGAAGTCGTCTCTGAGATGCTTTTTATCCCCCTAACCGAAGACAATTTACGCACTAAAACTTTTGAAATGAAGTCATGGATTTGAAAACCGGTTGGAGGGTTGATACCCAAGAACATAGACACAAAGTTGTTGTGTGAGAAAAGCCAGAAAAGGAGTTTGTGTGCAGCAACAACAACAGCTACAAATACAACATTCAGTCCCCTACTCGTTTACTACTCACCAACTCAATGATCTTCAGTAGCAAACGATTGTTAAACTCCATTTTTGTTTTGTTTTGGGAACGAAATGTAATTTATTTGATTTTTGAATTTGGTTTTTTTGTTTTTTTGTTTTGCTCTGCTCTGCGATGCGGTGTTGATTCCACGAGGTTAGCAAGCGAACTGACACAACGCGTTGCCTGTGCTCGCATCCAAAGCTCCACTATACCAAAAACAGATAGACACACGAAGCAGTTGATGTCGGCGTCGGTGTCGTCGTTGTCATTGTTCATCGTCGTGTGTAATCAAAAAAAAAAAAACTGTATGCTGTGTGAGCAGGCAAATGCCGATTAGAAAATATTTGGTTCATCTTTAAATAATTTCGAAAAAATCCGAGAACATATATTTTTCCAGCTGAAATTTCAAGCGTCTTTCTATTGCACTTTATTTACTTGAACGATGATGCCAAATCGTAATTATTGATTGTTTACGTTTTATATAGAAAGAGGGAGTTTTATTCGAAAACTAGATCAGCCTTCTGTAAACATTACCTCATACCCAAAGTTTTTTGCTCATAACTTGAGTATCATTCATCCGATCTTTATCATTCCTTCGGCAAATCGATAAATATTTTTGATTATTAGATATCTCTAGAAGGTACGAACTATCTATCATCAAAACTGTAGGAGATATGACGTTTTTTCCAAATTGCGGGGGCGGGAGGGGGCGTGGCAAAAATTGAAAATAAACTTGATCTGCCTGCGAGTATAAGAAATATATGCAACATACATGTCAAACCTCTATCTCTTACCATATCTGAGATCTGTGCGTTCATACAGACGGACATGGCTATATCGACTCGCTGTTGATGCTGATCAGGAATATTTATAGTTTATAAGGTCGGAAATGATTCCTTCTCCCTGTTACATACTTTTGCACAAACTTAATATACTCTGTGTACCTTTGGTACAGAGTATAAAAATAGACCGAACTGCGTTTCCAAGTTTACCAACGAAGGCTTGGTTCGTGGTTTATAGTCACCAAAATTATGTAATTAATATTATGAGCAAAGTGCTTCATTACCAGCAGGAAAACAGACTTTGGTATATGTCGCATAAACTTACAAATAGCAGAGTTATTTGCAGCTATCTGGAAGAAGAGAAATCGGCCCTATATCATTTCAATTCTTCTGTTCAAGTCATCTTAGCGTATTGCGGTTTGTCAACCACAGACAATTTTAATTGAAATTTTACTATTTATACCCTTGTTTGTAACGCATAGAAGGAAGCATCACCGACCTCATAAAGTATATATATTCTTGATCAGCATGACGTGCTGAGTTGACATAATGTAGCCATGTCCGTCTGTTTCTATGCTATCTCCTCCGTCAGTTTTAAAGCTGTTGTGACCAAACTTTGCACGAAGTCTTTCAGTACAAATATGCTGTACATTTGTCGGAGTCGGCCGTATCGGATGACTATAGCATATAGCTGCCATAGGAACGATCGGTCGAAAAAGTAGTTTTAGTGAGAAAAAGTTTTTTTCTTTTCAACGCAAACGTCCCCAAACTTCGTTTTTATAAGTTTCCTACGCTTTGACACAACTCCACCAAGTCTAATGAAAATCGGACAACTATATGGTATAGCTGTCATACAAAATATAGTTCTGAAAAAAAGTCTTAGTAGGAAAAACATTTTGTTATTGGTCAATGTTATATACTTCCACACAATTCTGATAAGTTTGGTCCAAATCGGATGACTATAGCATATAGCTGTCATAGAAACGATCGGTCGAAAAAGTAGTTTTAGTGAGAAAAACTTTGTATTCAGTGGTAGCGTCTTTTTACTTTCCAGTATTGAATATTATCGGTTTCCATACAATTTTGGGAAGTTTAGTCAAAATCTCTCCTTTTAGAAGAACAAATAGAAATGGACCATTAACCTTCTAACTAAATTTTCAAATAAGAAAATGAAATCTCTTTAAGTTCTACGACACCGACGGATTTTTCGAGCGTTTTGCAAACCAACCGAGGCCAAAATCTCTAGAGATTTCCAGGACACCCCCCTATTAAAATCAATAAATTATCATTAAAGTTGGATTTTTATAATAGAACTTCCTTGCTTTTGATTCTTTTTACCTGAACTACATTTTACTAGTCAGTTTAAGATAGGCGTGGACCTTTTCCAAAATCTTGCTACTCCGAAAAATGTGCAGTCTGGAATATGCGAAACCAGTTTGGCATTTATAAAAAAAATTTACTGGATTGAGTTCACGTTTTTACATTGTGTCATCATCATTTCAATATATCCTATAGGAAATCTTCAAAGAGTGTCTATCTTAATTGGAGTTAAAGTGAAAAATGTTTTCCAATTTCGCGCCAATGCACAGTGGGCGATGCCATACAAGTTGGCACACAATAAGTCAAAAAATAAATTGTGGAATTTTACTAATTTTGTTTATGGAATCGATATAAAACATCTCTACTACATTAAAATCGATTTTTATATATTTTTCCTATCGATACTCACGAAGTTGTAAGCACGCAAAGTTGAAATTTTTTTTCACATCTCTAACATTACTATTCCCGCCTTTTTTGGACCAGCTGATTGAACTTGTGAAAAGTTAAGTTTTAATAATTTTGGTGAAAATAGTGTTGCAAACCCACATAGTTGGTGTGTATTTGATGTAAAAAATATGTGTGTGTCCAGTGTTTATGTGTATTAGCTGAAATCTATCTTAAAAGTTAACATATCCTATAGAATGATCTTTTTCACGTACTAAAACTTTTGTAGTATATAACTTTTAATATTCGCAAGTATTCGCCCAGAACTCTTTTTTATTTATACTAATGGTCTTTTGTGAATCGTCCAGTGTCAAAATGAGCTGCCAATACTTGCCACTCACATGTACAGATTATTTTATAGGTACATATAATGTCTGCATCAATAAAAGCACTTTTTGCAATATGGCACAAGGAAGCAGAGCAAGCAAAAAAAGTTGAAGCTCTTAAAACCCTATGTTTTCACTGAGAGAATCGGGAACAACAACTGTACGAAAGAGGAGCGCCTTTCAGTTAATGAAAAAACTAGACAACTTTGCTGCCAAGCTTACAATGAAGTGGAGGAAGTGTAACAGATCACTGGCATATTTTGAAAAATCAAATGCTGAATGGTTTATTAATGTTAATTGAACCATGCACAATCAATAAGCCTGGACGTCCGGCTAAATCGTTCTCAGATTGCACAAACAATCGACAACTTCAAAGAGTATCTCATCTAGTGAAGGCAACACCGTGCGAAGAATTAATGGTAGCCGCTCGGGTGAGCATGTATAATTGTGGAAAAAGGAGTGGTTCTCGAGTACTATCAGAAAGCCCTGCAAAGCTAAATAAGACAGAGTCTGCAAACCCAAGAAATTTTACCCAAGAGGGAGCTTTATCCCTTTTTGTTGATGGAGACTTTACTAAAAATTCATACCGTTTGATGCAGAGCTCCGTAAAAGAACATGGATCAAAAATGTTTCCGTGCTACGATATGTTGAGAGTTGCGAAAAAAGCGTGCTATCCAAACGGCGCATCCAAATATCGGAAACTTCAGCTGAAGTAAATTTGCAAACTTTGGTTGACCACACTGTTTCCAGGATAATTCAAGGAAATGAAGCAGCTTTTAATGAAATGGAGATCTTTTCACCTTTTTTTGAATTGAAAGCCATTTATAAATGGGGGTGTGATGGCAGTAGTGGACATTCCACTTACCGTCAGCGATTTTCAGACACCGAAGTTGGCATAGTTGACGACCATATTTTTTCTATTTGCTTGGTACCGTTGCAGATTTTGGGCAGGAATAATAGAATTCTGTGGCAAAACGAGCGTCCCTCATCCACTCGCTTTTGTAGACCCATAAAAATAAAATTCCAGAAAGAGTCCGCAGATCTAATTCGAGAAGAGGTCGCTTATGTGGAAAATCAAATTCAAGAGATTCTTCCAACATCGTTAGATCATTTCCAAGTCAACCACGAGTTTCATTTAACAATGATTGATGGAAAGGCATTCAACTCTATTTCAGAAACATCCTCACAAGTCTGTGGGATTTGTAATGCAAGTCCCAAAAATTTCAATAATCTGGAAATATTTTCTTGTAGTCCATCTAAAGATCATTTGTACAAATACGGACTATCATCAACCCTTCATGCATGGATTCGGTGTTTTGAGTGTATAATGCATATTTCTTATAGATTGCCAATTAAAAAGTGGCAAGTCCGCGAAGCCAATAAAGAAGTTGTTGCTGAAAGGAAAAAAAAAATTCAAACTGATCTTCGAAAAGAAATGGGAATTTTAGTGAATATACCTACGGCAACATCAGGAAATACCAATAATGGCAATACAGCCAGAAAATTCTTCCAGCAACCAATCTTAGCTTCTGATATTACTGACTGGAGTAAGTGTTGATTTAATTAAACGACTCAGCGTAATTCTACGAACAATGGCATGTGGATATGAAGTTGACATAGAATCTTTTCGTCAATATGCATGGGAAACAGCGAAACTGTTTGTAAAGGAGTACCCTTGGTTTTATATGCCATCGTCAGTACATAAAATTCTTGTGCACGGGGCAGATATTATAAAAACAGTATCCCTGCCAATTGGAATGATGTCAGAGGAAGCTCTTGAAGCACGCAACAAGGATATGCGCGTAATTATCGTGTGAATCACACTAGAAAAAATTCTCGCTTAAGCCCAATGGCGGATTTATTTAACACATTTTTAGTGACATCAGATCCACTAATATCATCAATATCAAAAAGTACTTCATTGCACTCTAAAAAAATTATTGAATTAGATGACGAAGTTATTAATCTTTTAAAAAATAATCCTGAGTCATAATTGATATTTAATTTTAAATTATTTTATAAATTATAATTTAATTAATATATAATAATATAAAGTATTTTTAAAGATAAGGTATAAAGGAGAATTAATTAAGATGATTATATAATTTTTTTTTTTGTTTTTTAATTTTTAAATATTAAAACATAAAAAATGTATGATTTTTTTATTTCACTGGAAAAAATTAGTAGACATAAATACTTAATTTTAAAAATTAAATAATAATTTTTTTTCAATAACATATAAAGCTATTAATTATTGTGTGCCAAATTAATAAAATCGCCCACTGTGCAATGTGGACCAATATAGGGCATCAACAATCTCGCAGAAAAAGGAGGAAGGAAAATGCAGCAGCAAACGGCGCGATCAGAAAACGGTGTATATGGCGACCAAAGAAATAACAGATAAAAAGACAAATGCGGAGCGCCCAATTAAGGACACAGATGGAAAGTACCTAACCACTTGAAAGGACCAATTGGTCAGATGGAGATCCCACTTTGCAGCAGTCCTTAACTGTGAGGTATCTACGGCCACATCTCGACTTTTTACCGAGCTGCCACAGATTTCAAGAACTCGAAATCCTCACGGATATCCAATCGGTGCCCGACAACAAAGCAGTCGGGGTTGACGGCATACCGGCGGAGTTCTTCAAATGCCAGCCGGCAACTGAGGTGGAAATAAAACGGTCGTGGAAAACTGAGGAGCTGTCCTCGGAATGGTTTGAGGGCATCCTGGTGAAAATCCCCAAAAAGGGCGACCTGCGCGAATGCGACAACTGGCGCTAACCAACCCTCTCGAAGCTCATAGCCAAAATAGTTCTAGATCGCCTGAAAGACACCGTTATGGACACCAAAGGCGAAGAGCAAGAAGGATTTAGAAAGGGCAATATTTAAAGTAGGTTAAGAATGATATTCTTAATCCACAAAGCGAATGTCTTGATTCGAGTATAAATTTTTTAATCCCAATTTTTTGTTTTGTCCTCCAAGCCAAAGTACTGCCCTGCCTGGAACAGGAACCAAATGTTAAACAATCTGCGGACTACATTGAGAAACTCAGAGCACACCCAAATCGGCTAGCAAGGCAACTACTTCGCAGAAGAAGGATAAATGGTGTCAGTGCCAAAAGAAGACTTTTGAGAAACTACCCTTGGCAACTTCCAAGATGACGTATCTGAACCTGCCATAACATCTAACACTAATCTAACACCAATCCTAACATATTTATGTGAGCAAAAGTGAGAACATAGACGTAACAATAAAACATATCTTTTCGGTTCCAAGAATATCGTTTCTCAGATACTGGTATACAACAAATTATACATATTGGTTCGGGTTCCGGTTCTGGCTCAGAGTTTTAAACGGTTCTTTTCAGTATAAGGTTACGGTTCGGTTCGGTTAGGTTGCAATGGTTGAAATGGGAAGATCCCATTGCTTCACTTAGGCCATCGAAGGCCCGTTGTGGTGCCATATAACCTTTTCTACGCTGGGGTCGTAGAGGGAGGGTCTGTCCCTTTAAACCATTTATAAAGTAGCACAAATTTTAGCAAAGGGGCTACACCTATATCAGAAATGTCTGATAAATCGTTAAGGAAAGGACTTCCCAAAACTGCGAGTCGCCTTCTGCTGTGAGCTGGACAGTGACACTCTTCTTGCACTGAATTGCAGCTTCTGCAGAAGTCATTGGGTCTGATGCCAAGCCTCGCGGCGTGTCTTCCGATTAGGCAGTGTCCAGTAAGTGAAATGTTCTCTCTTTGTTGACAGAGAAACGCCCGAGATTTGTTAATATTGAGAGTAGGCCACGTGAGAATCGTTTGCCATCGATTTATGCTTATTTGACAAGTTGTTTCTTTTGTTTGTAGCTTAAAGGTCGCAAGTGGCACCCCCACAATGTTGCTCTTATTCGCGCAGGAGCTGATTGGTAGTGCCAAGTCTAGCGAGGTTGCCTTCAATGTTGCAATGTCCAGGCACCCAAACCAGATTGATTATAAATTGCTGAGCCATCTCAATAAGTAAACCCTACAATGATCAGGAAGTCGAAATGAAGTTTCCGATCCCAAACTCTGGACTGAAGACTCCTCCACCTAACCTGCCCATCCAATTTGGTGCCATCATTGCAGAAACTGGACAAACTAAAATTAAAATTTAATTAAAAATCAAAACAAAGACATTTCAAAGAAGAACAGATGAGAGAAAACAAGTTCAAAATTAAACTTTGATTTCAAAGTAAACAGATGTTGGGTTATGATGTTGTTCTTTGACGAAATGGGTCTAATAAAGGTAGACGACGTGTCGAACACGAAGTCAATGTGCCGTATTTTCCAAAACTGATATCGGCAACAATGAAAAATAAAGAATAAAGAATAATAAATGAAATGTTACGACCTGCTGGCGCAGCAGCCGAAACCAAACTGAAACACTAAACAAAAACTGTCAGCCTCATTGACTTTTGGCCTACTTGGATTTGGTTTTTTTTTTTCAAATTATTAAAAGTATGCAAGAAAGTAAAGGTGAATTTAGTTCTTTCGGCCTACTTTGTTTTTTTTTTTACGAAATTACTAAAAGTGTTCGAGGTGGAGAGCAAAATCTGGTCCGATAGTTCTGAAAGTCACAATCTTGGGATCTACAACACCGGAGAAGAAACTTAAATTGTTGCCGAAATTATCATGGAGCAATCAAAATGAGAATGAGTACTGGAAAAATGGTTCAGAGACGCGTTAGGGACCTGAAAGTTGAAAATCAATACTTAATTGAGGAAATCGCAACGGCAATCAAAAAAGCAGCACGCAGCAATACGAACAACGTCTCAGTACATTTTAACAACTATAAGAAGAGACAGACTGTGTTTGCCGCGTTGGACGCCTTCAGAATATCAGGCTTGGTAGAAGATAAACGGGCTTATGTAACGGCTCAACAGGAGTACAAGGCTCTATGTGTTAAAAGCAAACTCGAATATGACCAGGATCTTGAAGCGCAAATAACTCTGATAAGAGATTGCAAAGAATGGTGGAAGATAGCCAGAGAAATCAGAGGAATTGCCCCCAAAAAAATAGGGACCGAAATTGCTGCATGGGAATTTAAAAGTCATTTTGAAAACCTTCTTAACCCGGAACAAAGCGCTATGAACATTAACTAGCACCGACTTATGTTAAGGATCCAGATCTAGATACAACTGTTACAATGGAGGAACTTAATATTCCACTAGCCAAAGCGAAGGCAAACAAAGCACCAGGAGAAGACAGAGTCTCTCTGAAGAGTTGGTGATTATATACAATAGAGAACTTAATAGCAACTATCTCGAAAAAAGTTTCATTAATAGTATAATGTTCCCAATTCATAAAGAGGGTGATATAAATAATGCAGTGAACTATCGTGGTATATCATTTATGAATTGTGCAGCGAAGCTTCTAATGAGTATACTTACGACCAGGCTAACAATGTGGGTAGAAAAGCACAACAAACTAAACGAATTCCAAGCTGCTTGCTCCAAGCTGCAACTTGGCCTCCATTGCACATTGGGCCAGCGAGCCGATTTTTCGACGAAAATGAAAGTTTTGAAGCTAGGTTCTTGAAATTTGGTACATACAAAAAAGTCTTGCGGTATTTCCGCAAGCTTGTCTTTGCAAGCGCGTAGTTCTAGTTGTATTCGTCGCATCGGTTCACGCTAGAGCTTTTCGGAAAGCTCTTTTCACGCGCTAACACGTGTTTGATTTATTGTTGTTTGTTTTTAGTCGTTCGTGAGTTATAGCGTCGCAAACATGGAGCAAAAAAAAAGAGAAAATACGGCATATTTTACAGTACTACTACGATAAAGGCAAAAATGCATCTCATGTCGCCAATAAAATTTGTGCAGTTTATGGACCCGATACAGTTTCCATTTCCACCGCACAACAATGGTTTCAACGTTTTCGTTCTGGTGCAGAGGTGATCGAAGATGCGCCACGGTCCGGAAGGCCTGTCGTCGAAAATTGCGATAAAATCGCTGAATTGATCGAAAGAGACCGGCATAGTAGCAGCCGTAGCATCGGCCAAGAGCTGGGCATGAGTCATCAAACCGTTATAAACCATTTGAAGAAGCTTGGATTCAAAAAGAAGCTCGATGTATGGGCTTGTATGGGCGACTTGACGCAAAGAAACATTTTTGCCCGTATGGATGCATGCGAATCGCTTCTGAATCGCAACAAAATCGACCCGTTTTTGAAGCGGATGGTGACTGGCGATGAAAAGTGGGTCACTTACGACAACGTGAAGCGCAAACGGTCGTGGTCGAAAAGCGGTGAAGCTGCCCAGACGGTGGCCAAGCCTGGATTGACGGCCAGGAAGGTTCTTCTGTGTGTTTGGTGGGATTGGCAGGGAATCATCCACTATGAGCTGCTCCCCTATGGCCAAACGCTCAATTCGGACCTGTACTGCCAACAACTGGACCGCTTGAATGCAGCACTCATGCAGAAGAGGCCATCTTTGATCAACAGAGGCCGAATTGTCTTCCATCAGGACAACGCCAGGCCACACACATCTTTGGTGACGCGCCAGAAGCTCCGGGAGCTCGGATGGGAGGCTCTTTTGCATCCACCGTATAGTCCGGATCTCGCACCAAGTGATTACCACCTATTTCTGTCCATGGCGAACGAGCTTGGTAGTCGGAAGTTGGCCACAAGAGAGTCCTGTGAAAATTGGCTCTCCGAGTATGTTGCCAATAGGGAAGCGAGCTTCTATAAGAGGGGCATTATGAAGTTGGCATCTCGTTGGGAACTCGTCATCGAACAAAACGGCGCATATTTGACTTAAATCGCATTATTATAACCAATTTTATGAACAATTGAAAATTCAATAAAAAAATACCGCAAGACTTTTTTGACAACCTTATATAAGCTGCAGTTGGCACAACATAGAGCTACCATAATGCTAAAGAAGCACAAAGAAATACAAAAAACAAGGTACGACAAAGACAGTAGAACTTCAGAATTAGAAATAGGACAACTTGTACTACTAAAAAACGAAACAGGACATAAGCTAGAAAATAAATATTTAGGACCATATGAAATAGTAAATATAAATGAAAATAACAATATTACAGTTAGAGGCAAAAACGAGAAGCAACAAATTGTACATGCTAATAGAATAAAGCTGTTTGTAAATATATTTCGTATAAATTCAAAACAAAAAAACAAAATTGTTTTTTCCAAAAAAAGGGAGGTGTAGCCACGGTTGCCACACTTGGTGTTTTTGCACCAAAAATGGTGTTTTGTTTTCCTGTTGGTGCACTGGCACTTTTTTATTGGAATTGGCTCTTTTTCATGGAGTCCGAAAACGACGTAGAAATTAACAAAATTATAAAACTACTGCGAAGTAAAGCCAGTAAATGGTAAAGAAAATCATAGATTTGTACCGTCCCATATTATTAGAATCAAAACAAAAGTAAGCTCCTACACAAAACGCCCCTAACTTTAATCCCAAATTACCAAAAATCTAGATGGGATGGACCATTTTCGAAAACA
The DNA here is from genome assembly GCA_037044535.1 of Lordiphosa magnipectinata. Classification (NCBI taxonomy): domain Eukaryota; kingdom Metazoa; phylum Arthropoda; class Insecta; order Diptera; family Drosophilidae; genus Lordiphosa; species Lordiphosa magnipectinata. The sequence continues at coordinate 744,147 of JBAMBO010004101.1, forward strand.
GATTCGTCTTCATCACACGAAAATCATTTAAAATCACCACCAACCCTTCAATATACTGAAAATTGTTGCATACTGTAATCTCAACAACTTTGTTACACAATCTCATAGATATCATTTTGAACTTAGTCACAATATATGTATAGCAAGTGTATAGAGAAATCCACCATTTTATAAGTAAAGAAAACGCTGCGTGAGTTTTACTTGGAGCTGGTTTGTTCCAAACTTGAATTTGATTCGGTTTCAAATATAATGCTTTGCAAGGAGCTGAGTACGAGTACAGAGCCACATTACGTGTGGTCTGTAAAATACATAGAAATATAGAGAAGTAACTGATCTTAGAGTATGATTTATGTATGTAAACAATAAAAATATTGACTGTTTAGTTTTTATAATGTAAAGAAGTCTGTGGAATGAAAGCAGAAGTGTGATTTTCGGTTTTTTTCAGGAAGCAATTATTACCTTTAAGGGCCGATTTCACATCTTTTACAAAGCACTAACTGTTACATAAACTAACAAGTAACCGAGTATATTCTAAGTTTATCTGGCATACAGCAATTATATAGCAGATAAGAAATCGGCCCTTAACGAATATATTAATAAAGTGCTTGGTCGTAAAGTGGAAATTATTTTTTTCATCCGATTGGTGTGAAATTTGGACACCATATAGAACTTAAACAGAGGAAGCCATTCGTATTAAAAACTCAATTGTAACATAACTCGAGCTATGCTGCTATGCCTTATTGACACAGAAATTGATTAATACATGAAATATTTTTTGGGATTATTTGTACATTTAAAAATACTCAAAAAATGAAATGGATGTCTAATTTAACGATTTTGTGAAAGAGATATTTTGTATTTTATTAAATGAAAATATAACATGAATAAGGGAAGAAAATTTTGTTATCTCTTTTTTAATGAAAATGGCTCTTTTTAAAATTTTTTTGGTGCATAGTTTTAGGCTTATCACTATGCAAGCTTAATTCCAGTTAAAACGATTAATAAAATTATAGGCCTAAAAATGTGAAACCAGTTCTAACCGGATATATCAGCACATGAGATCCACCAACTAAGCTTATTTGTAAACAATTGACAGTAATCCTTAGAACTTAAGATCCACCAATGCATTGTAAGTTAGCCCCATAAGACCCCATGTAAAAGAAACATATAAAAGGTAGCTCTGAGGCTGCTTAATAAATCAATTTGCTTTGCACCTCGCAATACAGCACAACAATAAATAGCTCTCGCCTTTTTCCATTACAACAGTTTGTAGCCAAGTCGGAGACAGCTGAGCTTGATGTGACATTCTCATACTTTACTCAGTTAGTTGCCTGCTTTTTTTTTCTCCTCCTCATCCAAAAACCAACAATTCAAAAAAAACACATCATTCCATCCGCTTTTCTCTTTTATTTCCTTGTCACAATACACGTATTCAATTAGTTCACCTTTGCAATTGGAATTGCCTTACAATATGCCAACATTCATTTGGAGGATCCATTTTAGTTTACAAGCAAAAATTTGAGATACAATATTTGTAAATATATATATATATTTATGTATGTATGTGTGTATATATATTATACTATATTTATATGTATTTAAATACGACATTTCAGATCAATCATTAAAGCGCCCTGTATATAAGTTTTTTTTTTTTTTTGTGTTTTGTATATTTTTTTTAGTTAAGAAGTTTTGGTCTGCCGGGTTCATATTTTGGTTAGTACAGCAACATTCATTTATAGATTTTTGTGTTTTTTTTTTTTTTGTAGTATTTGTATAAGTTTCCATAATTGTTGTTGGTTTTTATAGAGTAGATATAGAGTTAAGTCTGGTATTTTATTTTAATGTAGGAAGCGATTAACAGCCCATGGGAGGGTAAGTGGAGTTTTAATTTACATCCGAGTGGTTTGTGGAAGTTCCGCAGGTCTGATTCACTTTGAATATATTGGAGAGCTCATCCAGCAGAGTCTCATAGCGATAGGCGACACGAATTTCGGGCACATTGGTGCGGGTAATGTCGTTGCCATTGATGCCATCCTCATAATAATGTGGACCCAGCCATTGTTGTTTGATCTGAGGCAAGAAGAGAATATTATAAAAATATATTAAAGAAAGAGAGGTAAAAGGGCAACTGCTGCTACCACCAAATATGGTTTTCGTCAAGCGAGAACTCTCGGGTTGCGAGGGTTGCCCACCGCTGTATTGTGCACCTCTGCCATACAAGGTAACTTACATTATGTGGAAATCCGCTCATACTAACACTGTTACGCGCCAATTCGCACATATCGCAGGAGCTGAGCTTCCACACCTGTGCCGCAATGCTGTACTCCTCCATGAGGGGTTCCTGCAATGCACCAAAAAAAAATTAAACAAATAAACAAATACTTGACTTCTCAACTCACCTTGGTGAAATGAAACTGCAGTGGATCATCCGTAGAGAGTGAAATAATCAAACCACGAGCCAAATATTCCGGCAAGGGATTCCGATGATAGTTTAGAAACAGTGAATTATTGGACAATGGCGACATGGCAATACCAATTTGTGTCAAATAGTACAAATACTGCAGCACGGGTACCTTACGGAGGAGCAAACCATGCGAAATATTTTCAGCCATGAGATAACCACAAACCAAATGCTGAACGGGACCAGCTTCACCACAATGTGGACGCAGTACAAAGGTGTTGAGACCACGTTGCCTGGAAGAAAGAAAGAGTATTGATCAAAATAATGAATCTTAGATAACAGCTACATGTGACCAAAGGTTTAAAAAATATGTTATCCTAAAAATTGTTTATTTAAAAGCGATTTTGACCAGATTTTGCGATTGCAGTGAAACTGTAAGAACGGCTGACACGTATTCTGAATCCTCAACTGGGACTATGTTGGTGTCACACCTCAAACACTTGCATATAGCGCTTTGCGAATAAAGGCTTGAGAATTCAACTTATGTGAAAACCAGCCTAAAATTCCTCTGTGAGATTACAGCCTGAAACAAGAAAGAAAGTCGGTCAAGCCCGACTATAACATACTCTGTACCAGAGTTCCCCAGTGATAGCCCCTGGGGCACGAATATACTCGCCAATTCACACCGAATGCTTGCCGAAGTCATGCATTACTGTGTGTTAGAGAGAGACACAGTCACATTTTCGCGCTCTATGCTTGGGGAACCCTGCTCTGTACCCTTACCCTCGCATTTGCTCAAGAGTCAAGAGACGGACATGGCTATATCGACTCGGCTGCTGATGCTGATTAAGAATATATATACTTTATAGGGTCGGAGATGATTCCTTCTGGCTGTTACATACTTTTTTGGGCCAGTTAACACGCCCCGAGTTCAAATCCCCCCAAAGTAAAAAAAAAAACGAGAAGGAAAAGCTAACTTCGTCTGTGCCGAAGTTTTTATACCCTTGCAAATTCTGTTTTTGAAATGTCAGAGTTTAAGAACGCTTAGATAAAAATCAAAAACTTTTGTAACTAAAATCCATTTTCCGACCGATGAACATCTGACTTCGACCAAATTTCGTGAATCTTTTTGAAAACATATCAAATTAACAATCGCCAAGTTTAAGAACGATAAAATTTAAAACAAAAAAGTTATTCTCACTAAGACTCATTTTCCGACCGATCGGTCGTATGGCAGCCTTTAGATATAGAGTCATCCGATTTCGACCAAATTTTGCGAATCTATTTGAAAGCATACAGAATTAGTAATGAGTGAGTTTAAAGACGCTAACATTAAAAACAAACAAAATTTCTTTCTTTCTTATGGCAACCATAAGATATAGTTACCCGATGTCGATCAACTTTTTAAAATTAGTTTGAAAGCGTTTAATATTCAGAATCACCGACTTTAAGAACGATTTACTTGAAAACAAAAAAGTTATTTTCCCTAAGACCGATTTTCCGACCGATCGGTCCTAAGGCAGCTATAAAATATAGTCATCCGATTTTGACCAAAGTTTGCAAATCTGTCTGAAAGCATATAATATTATTAATGGACGAGTTTAGGGACACTTACGTTGAAAACAAAAAAGTTTTTCTCAGTAAGACCCATTTTCCGACCGATGGTTCCTATGACAGCTTTAAGATATAATCATCCGATCTTGACCAAAATTTGCAAATCTGTCTGAAAGCTTAAAATATTAATCATGGCCGAGTTTAAGAACAGTAACATTGAAAACAAAAAAGTTTTTCTCACTAAGACCCATTTTTTGACCGATGGTTCCTATGGCAGCTATATGATATACTCATCCAATCTTGACCAAAATTTGCAAGTCTGTCTGAAAGCCTAAAATATTAATAATGGCCGAGTTTAAGAACACTAACATTGAAAACAAAAAAGTTTTTCTCACTAAGACCCATTTTTTGACCGATGGTTCCTATGGCAGCTATATGATATAGGCATCCAATCTTGACCAAAATTTGCAAATCTGTCTGAAAGCTTAAAATATTAATAATGGCCAAGTTTAAGAACGCTCACATTGAAAACAAAAAAGTTTTTCTCAGTAAGACCCATTTTCCGACCGATGGTTCCTATGACAGCTTTAAGATATAATCATCCGATCTTGACCAAAATTTGCAAATCTGTCTGAAAGCCTAAAATATTAATCATGGCCGAGTTTAAGAACGCTAACATTGAAAACAAACAAGTTTTTCTCACTAAGACCCATTTTTTGACCGATGGTTCCTATGGCAGCTATATGATATAGGCATCCAATCTTGACCAAAATTTGCAAATCTGTCTGAAAGCTTAAAATATTAATCATGGCCGAGTTTAAGAACAGTAACATTGAAAACAAAAAAGTTTTTCTCACTAAGACCCATTTTTTGACCGATGGTTCCTATGGCAGCTATATGATATACTCATCCAATCTTGACCAAAATTTGCAAATCTGTCTGAAAGCTTAAAATATTAATAATGGCCAAGTTTAAGAACGCTCACATTGAAAACAAAAAAGTTTTTCTCAGTAAGACCCATTTTCCGACCGATGGTTCCTATGACAGCTTTAAGATATAATCATCCGATCTTGACCAAAATTTGCAAATCTGTCTGAAAGCCTAAAATATTAATCATGGCCGAGTTTAAGAACACTAACATTGAAAACAAAAAAGTTTTTCTCAGTAAAACCCATTTTTTGACCGATGGTTCCTATGGCAGCTATAAGATATAGTCATCCGATCTTGACCAAAATTTGCAAATCTGTCTGAAAGCTTAAAATATTAATAATGGCCAAGTTTAAGAACGCTCACATTGAAAACAAAAAAGTTTTTCTCAGTAAAACCCATTTTATGACCGATGGTTCCTATGGCAGCTATAAGATATAGTCATCCGATCTTGACCAAAATTTGCAAATCTGTCTGAAAGCCGAAAATATTAATCATGGTCGAGTTTAAGAACGCTAACATTGAAAACAAACAAGTTTTTCTCACTAAGACCCATTTTTTGACCGATGGTTCCTATGGCAGCTATAAGATATTGTCATCATATTAGCAGCGTGTAGTAAAAAGAAGACTCTATGCAAAATTTCAGCTCGATAGCTTTATAACTGAGAGACTAGTTTGCGTAGAAAAAGACGGACAGACAGACGGACGGACAAAGCTCAATCGACTCAGCTCGTCGCCCTGATCAAGAATATATATAGTTTATGGGATCGGAAATGAATAATTTCTATGCGTTGCAAACTTCTGGGCAAAATTATAATACCCTTTGCAAGGGTATAAATATAAATTTGTTTAGTGAGAGATATTTTTCAGAACCAAAATTGGTGGGTGTGGGTTGCTCTGAGATGATGCATAGCGAAATAATTGAGCATTCAAGAGATAGCAGCATATAAACAAAAATCAAAAGTGCAGACATTTTTTTTTTTGTAAATGAAAATGTAGGATTTCAACACGTTTTGACCGGGATTTTCAACCCATAACGTTTATGTAGCTTTTCTGCACGCCGCGTTTAGTTTCTCATGTAACTTTTCTACATGCTGCATTTAGAAATGAGAAAGCTAAACGCGGCATGCAGAAAAGCCACACGCCACGTGTTAAAATGAGAAAACTAAACGCGGCATGCAGGAAATCTACACAAAAGTAATGGGTTGAAAATCCCGGTCAAAACGTGTAGAAATCCTACATTTTCGTGTAGATTTTGCATATTTATTTTCTCTGTGTACGCATATTTGGTAATCAGTATTATTAATCGATCCGCCAAAGGCATAGTGAAGATCGGATGAACGATAGTCGTAAACAAACAATTATGATGGGTAGCAGTGGCCCCTACGGCGATGGCCTTTATGGGTGCTTTGCCACTTCTAACTTCAATTGATCAGATATACACAAACTTTGGGGGTACAGAGTATGTTCAAGTCGGGCTTGACCGACTTTCTTACTTGTTTTTTTCCAGAAAATAGTGTTAGTTTCCTGAGTTCTGAATATTCTAAAGTTGATATTGATCCTGCCAAGGGATGTACCTATATATTCTATTTCACTTTTGAGTGTTTGTAAATGGATTGGTATGTGTTATTCTCAATTTTGGAGAATCTCTTTCTCTTTATTCCCCATGAAAAACTTCACCTCCAAGTTGGTTCCTACAGACAATTGGAACACGGTGTTATTTCTGAAAACGAACTTGCTGATTCCTTAATAGGGGAACCCACCAACTAGCTAGCCTATAACAGATGTTGCAACCAATTTATACTCACTGCCTGAACTTATTCAACACCGTCATATTGGCGTACATATAATAAATATAGTATGCATATGGCGGATTCTCTTCATATGTCCATTCCTCTGGTCTTGGCACATCGTTATCAAATAATGGATTCTCTGGCTTGGATTCATCATCCACCGAATCGAAACCGATGACATATTGCAAGAATCGATGCAAATCGGGATGCTCGCTTGGCTTGTTGGTGGCCTGAAATAGCGGCAGGAATATGTTGTTCAATATCTCCTGGAATGATTTCATCATTTTGTTGGATTTGAATATGTCGAAGAGACGTGGTATCTGTATTAGCCAGCGTATATTTGAGCTGTACACATCATTATCGATGGCCCATTTGGCCAATTTGTTCCATTCATCCGGTGACTTGCCATAGATGGAGAGGCGTAGTTCTGCATTTTGATATTTCGATTCCTCCAGATCAAAGGCCACTTCCTGGGAATAGCATAGAGAGTTGAGTTAAGTGCAAACACTTTGCAAACTAAATTTCGTAATCTTACCTTAATGATTTGTGCAAAATATTTGCCGTTCAAATAGTTATCCGTCTTTAGGAATACCTCTCTTAGACGCGACTCGCCAATGGGATTGTACTTGGAATTGAACTTGTCAAAGCGATGGAACGTATTCCTATCGGCATGCACATCTAGCATATCAACGGTCAGATCGTATGTGGTTAGATTCATCGATTGGAAAACCTGGGCCAGTGTCATCGGCTGACCATTGGTGTGAGTGACCACCTCGCTGGCGTTGTTCTTGAGCGTCTTCTTGATGAAGCGCAGCAAATGCTTCTGATTCATACACGAGGCGGCATGTATATGGGTATCCACCTTGCGGGTATTGTAGAAATCGCGATGTGGCACAGCCTTCTGGGCGGCCAGTTCACGTAGCTCGTTGAGCAGCACATGCATTTGATATTTGGAGGACAAATAGCACAGACGTCGATAGCAAAACGATTTTCTGAAATTGTGAAATAGAAAGTTTTGGATATGTTGATTCAATGAATCCCTTCAACTTACAGCGGTCCATCGGCTATCATATTACACATGACTTGCATGTCGTTGACAAACTGTTTCATATCCGGATAGGTAAACTTCAGCTCGCTGGTCTGCTCCTATAATAAAAGCAAGCATATTTTGGGCATCCATTCAAGTATTTTGAATTGCGACTTGAACTTACCTCATCGATGTAGATGTGAAAGACGCCATTCACGGGTTTGATGATATAATTCTCATCTGGCATGTAAGCCATATCCCAGGGATTTGTTATATTTATCTGCGATTGTCTGGCATGGACATCTACATGGTAGGTTTTGGATACGTGTGTGTGTCACGTGGTTGGTTGTTTGGTGTTTGTTTTTTCGAGTGCATTAATAATTTTACCAAAAACATAAAAAAATAAAGCGAAAAACATGTAAAACAAATTTCAAAAATGGTATTAAACATTTAGAGTTTCAAAACAAAATTAAAGCTAATTGTGTTTACATACAATCAACGTATCTACGGTGCGAGTCTATAAATAGGTTTTAAGGCACTAAAGGTTGTCCAGGTATGAAGGGAGATGTGACAAATCATTTGTCATTTTTGGTAAATTTACTCAGAACGTTTTGCTGTAAGCACCAAATTTGTTCAAGATTTACTAGGTGCCTAGATCTATGATGATCGTGTGTGGCTGGAACGGGGACAAATGGCTTACGAACGACTTTTATAAAAGTTCTCTAATGTACACGAATAGAGCTCGTGTACAGAGCTCAACACATATTTTCACTCAGCACTGCACACATCAAAAAAATAAAAAAATTAAGCAGAAGTTATCGCTAAAGTCGAGCTTACTATAAGGCAGAGTTCCCCAGCGATAGCCCCTGGGGCACGAACATACTCGCCAATTCGCTCCGAATGCTTGCCGAAGTCATGCATCACTGTGTGTTAGAGAGAGACACAGTCACATTTTCGCGCTCTCTGCTTGGGAAACCCTGCTATAAGGCGGCTCTAGTTAAGCAAAGAGCACTAATCTTTTTGCGAGTAACTCAATAACCAGAACACTAAATTATTAATTATATTTGATTTCTGTACAATTTCATGTAGTCTGCTTATTTATAGCCTTTTACAGAGGAATCTGTAAGCGTTATTTACAAATTACAGCATTTTAGTAGGGTTGCTTGATATTTTAAAATATTGAAAAAGTATCATTTCGATATTGATATTTTGTGGTAAAAAGAATCGATATTTACGATATTTTCCAAAAATATACATTTTTCCAATGTAGATGTTAGCTGGCTCTAGGTCGAGAAGAAAAACTCAGTGTTTTTGGTTTTGTTTTCGATATATTTCGAATGCGCGTCGGTATCCGTCTTCAGGGACACTACAAAAACAATTTACCAATTATCACATTACTTCGAAAAACATTTTTTTTCCTTACAATTTATAACACGTCTGTACCGCTTGACGTGGAGTTCAGTACTAAATTATTGCCTATTGAGTAAGATGTCAGTACATGTGGGCGCAGTTTTCAGTGTTAGTTTTGTAGTTTAGTCTCTTATCTGTTGGCGTGTCAATTATATGTAGCATTTCAGCATTTCAAGAGTAAAACGCTTCCTGTAATTGCTCTCTTGTTGTAAAATTGTTGTTCCTTCAAAATTCGGTGAATGTCCCGCTCTCCATACAGTGGGTTGCTAGTGTCGGAGCTTGTTATCCGATTTATGTTGTGAAATCCTTGTTTTGAGTTTAGAGTTTGTTGTTCCAATGTAAAGTTTATTGCACCTGTTCTCCAAATCTCCATTGCATGGTATTTTATATACCACATTGCTTTGGTCGGCATTTTCTATTTTGGATTTCGTCTTCTTGTAAAAATTTCTCATTGTGTTTGTGGGTTTGTGGGCTATTTGTATGTTGTCGATTTTGCGAAGCGCTTTGAGAGTTTCGGAACGTACGTGAGGCACCTATATGATTTTGGTTGTTTGTCTTGTTTCTACCAATTAATGATTTTATAATCTTCATGGGGAAGTTATTATTCGTCAGTATTAGTTTAATTTCGGATATGATGTCCTTATGGTAAATCACGTCGCTTATGCTCAGCATCCTTTGAATACAGCTAGCAGCTGTGTTTACTATCATATTTTTTGGGTGTTTGGAGTAGAAGTTTATTATTCGTCCTGATGCTACTTAATTTTTAAGTTTGGTTCCATGTCTGTTGATAGTGGAATCTAAATATGGCAGTTTTCCATCTATTTCTGTCTAGGTGGTGAATGTTAAATTTCCATGGAATGAGTTTAGTGCTTTTAATGTCTCATGAACCTTGGGTTTCCTTGATTATGGCAAACAGATCGTCCACATATTTGGTTAGCAGTCTTGGTGGGTGCCTAAGTTTCTTCATTGTGTGGTCCAGAAGCTCTTCCATCACAATGTCTGCTATTACCGGGGATACTGGGGAACCCATTGGCATTCCTTTCAATTGTGTATATAGTTGGTTCTCGAACTTAAAATATCTATTTTCCATTTCCATAAACAGTGGCTTCGGTATTTGGGTATATTCTTCTATTGCTGTCCATTTTTCCCGAATGATTTCTAATGCCAAGTCTATGGGGGATGCTCGGGAATAAAGATACTACGTCAAATGAGACTAATTTCTCTTCTTCCGAAATCAAAACGTCATTGGTCCGTTGTTTAAATTCAATTGAATTTTTAACATTGTAAATGGAGTCCGCAGTGATACTCTTTAATATTTGTGCTATGTATCTACATAGTCCACTGGAAGGTGCACCTAAACCTAATGACGAGCAAATTGGTCGAATTGGATTGCCTTTTTTGTGAATTTTTAGAAGACCGTAAATCCTAGGAGGTAGCGCCGTACTTGTCGTTAACTTGTTTTTCTCTGCCTTGGAGATGATGTCTAGCTTAAACAGTTGGTCTACCAAACTGTTGTTTTTATTTTGCAGTCTTGTTGTTGGATCCTGTCCTAATTTCCTATATGTGCACATCAGAGAACTGCAAAAATCACTTTTTTCTTGATTGGCTCATACACAAAAATTCTTACTCACATTTAATCAATCAACAAAACTCAGAGCTGAATATATTCAACTCACAACGCAATCGCATCGAGCGGCGTTATGTGATCCAACGTGTATGTTCATATTTATTCATCGAACAGAACTCAGCTCATACCGGCAGTCGCATCGAGCGGAGTTTTCGATCGAACAAAACTCAGCGTTGACCGGCAACCGCGTTAAGCGAGAGGTTTCACTCTTTCCATCTCTCTCTTTTTCATAGCTGTCAGCAGCGCCGCAGAGTTTATTCATACGAGGTAATTTTCGCTCACTCTAAACAAATCGTCGTTGAGCCAAACGAACAATCAGCCGAACTGATTGGAATGAAGTCGAACATGATTATAATCAGAGTGCCAACAATTGGTTCAAATAAAACTCTGCTGCGAACATGTTGAGTATGTAAGTTTGATAAATAGAGCGCGAAGCCTGTTTATTCGGGTGTTGAATAATGTGTGAGCGTTTAGCAATCGAACGAAGCCGTTCTCATAATATGTCATCCTTTTCCATTGCCACCGTCTTGTTCCCTTTGTCTGCATTTAAAATTAAAATATTGTTGTTATTCTTTAGAAATTTACGTGTTTGTTCCACTGTGTTAAGTATTGTACGATCTCTTGTGCTCTCTCTGTTTTTAGATTTGGCGTATTTCACTAGTAATGAGAAACTTGTCCGCGCTGTTTCTTGTTGTTCCTTATCTTCTATAGTTTGAATAAGTTCCTCTCCATCCGCTATGTATTTAAAGAGAGGGAATCTCTTCTTTTCCACTGGTACCGCAAACTTCGGACCTTTCGCAAGTAGCGCTTGTATGTTTGGCGGAAACTCTGTCTTGGTTTTGTTTATGAACCATTCGCTATGTTTGTTGTTGTACGCAAAGATTTCGTTCCGTTCTTTGCGCAGTCTCTCATGTTTCATTTCTTGTCGTTTCTTAAGTGTTGTTGTTAGGTTGCTGCAAACGTTTCTCTCTAAAAATGCTTTCGAGTCATCTGGACTAAGCAGCTAAGCAGCATATGAAACATATGTGTATGTCTGGTCAGCGTTTGGCTGTTTTTCCAATAAGCAGTTCTATAGAAGTAATTAAGGTAATTAAAGTTCAGCAGAATAATTGATCCCTGAGTAGGTATCAGAATAAAATTATATGTATCACTTTAAAGTAGCGTACTATTTCTTTGATACTTACTCCTGTATTATGATACCTCAAATTGGTTATTATGATGCCGCAGTAGGCAGATAATTGCAAGTTTATACTTGATCAGGGAGCAAGTTGTTCTGCTGAACACGGCCAATATATACATTTAGGGTGTTCACTTTGTTGTGCACAAGGGCACTTGGGCAAGTTTTCCCAACTAGTATTTGGTCCTGGAAAACTCTGTCTAGAAATTTCTGGTTTTTGGTGTAGTATATTCACGAAAACTCAAAAAAAAACAAAAAAAAATTTTAAAATTAGTTCTCGATGGGCCGCGAATTATAATGAACTTTTGGTAATTGTCTAGTATACCGAAAAAAATTAAAAAACCATAACCAACTGGTTATAAAGATTTATACTCAACCATAGACCTCGAGCTAGCCAGATGTAGCTTTGATTAAAATCAAAAACAGGTCACTAAACCTAATATACAAGTATTGCACATGTTTATAGTCTCTAAATTTTTTCCATCTTTCTGGCAATTTTCGAATATCATGTTGAAAAAATGGTGCGTCATTTGATGCGATACACGTATCGATCCAATTTTGGAGTTTTCGGAGTTGAATATGTGCTGATCCTCAAGGGCATGCGTTATCGACGAAATAAAATAGTAGTCGGAAGGCGCAATGTCTGGCCTATACGGCGGGTGGGGCAGCGTTTCAAGGTATGTTTTGACCGGCTGCGCAACATGTGGCCGAGCGTTGTCATGTTGCACAATTAGCTTGCTGTGGCTTTGCCGTTCTTGGCCGTTTTTGCTTCAATGATTGTCTCAAACACTTTAATCGAGTTCAGTAGAGTTGCCCTGTGATGGTTTCACCCAGTTGTAGCAGCTCATAATACACCACGCCCAATTGTTCACACCAAATACAGAGCATGACCTTGCCACCGTGAATATTCGGCTTTGGCGGCCCATTTAATTTTTTGAGCTTGGAGCATGTTCCCGGTAAGCTTCTTACAGCATTCGATGGCCTTCAGTTGCATTTTTCTTCAAATAAAAGCAGAAAAGTAAACTTTTCCGCAAATTGTGTGTTGACATATTCGGAGCACATAAAAACTATGTTGTTTACACTTTAGCGAAACGACACCTAGTGAAAAAGAAAGCCTTATGATGAGGCCTCGAACAAAAGTTGGTTACAACATTGTCCGATTCTATTTAAAATACTCTTAAAAATCCCGTAAAATGTTTTATTTCCTTAAATTAATTGTTTAGTTTCAGGATTGTTAATTAAATAAGTTTATTTAGAGCTGGTTCATTAATTGTTCTTATACTTGGTCATAGTTGGGAATGGACAAAAAACGACTTATCAGCCGTGCTCTCGTTTTTACATTCGCAAAACTTTTGCAATTTCAAACCGGTTTTTTAACCAAATTAGATCTCTTAATACAAAATTTTTGAGAAAGCGAAAATTTTACACAAACTGGACAACCTGTATGGCCTTTAAACGTACTTATACCATATACTTTCAATTGACTTACGCTTACGATCAAGAAAACAAGCTTAAAACAAAATAACCGACACATAACTTGTTTTATCAAAGTGATTTTTCAGTTATAAAAGTGTCCTTTTGTGCAAGGATTTCATTTGGGTCAGAAGAAACAGCGAACTACATTTGGATACTGCGAGTACAATTGGTTGGAGCAGATCAAAATACTTTCAATGTGTTAGCCAGAAGAAACAAAAAACAAAAGCATCAAAAACCAACGAGTGAGTACCACTCGCTGGCAACAAAAGCATGCGAGTCGCCTGTGGTGTCAAAAGCGGCGAGAGAGTTTCTTTTTGTTTTTGTTTTGTGGTTAGAAAGCTCAACAAGTGGGTGAGGAAACACGGTATGGGGTGAGGAAGACTCTTATTTTTTTTTTGTTTATATATGTGAGAGGCGGCGCAACAGAACATAACGATTCCCGATACCTGTTAGGCTCGCCACACTCATATTGCGAATTATGTCTAAAAGAAATGAAAAAAAAATTATATATATAGAGAAAAAACAAAAGAAAATAAATCAAATATAGGCACAAACAAAATGAAAACAGATTTGGGTAGGTATGTTGTATGCACATAGACTAAAAACGGGAAAATCATAGAAAACTTACTAAACTGAAACAGAAGACACGAGCGAGGCGGCAGCTAGCGAGCAAGAAAGAGACAGAACAACAGTACAGAGATGGGGGGAGGGGGGGAGGTTGGGGCGAGCGTGAAGAGCTAGCTTAACCATAAAGTTTGGAACGACGCGCGTTGATTTGTATAATACAATTTATATGGCATTATGGTGAATTATTTCTAGAGTTGTCACTGGAAAATTTCCAATCTGAAAAGTGATGGCAACGAGAATGTAGCAAGAGTCTCTATGAGTCTCTGGGTCCCGTATTGAATTGATCTTTAATGGAAGGTCTAGAATGACACTTGTTTCTCTGTGCTCTGTTTTAATTTTGTGTAATTAAAGGTAAAGGTATTATAAAAAGATAATATTTTAATCAGGGCTTGAACCCGCAAAAACTTCGTTCAGAAATAATTTTGTTTTTCGTTAATTCAAAGTCAAAGTTTTTGTTTGTGCTAGCTCAAGGTCAGGATTGATTATAATTTAATACAAATCAATACCATTTTTAAACAGAGATAGATAGCTCACAACATTTCGGAATAGCAATTGGTAAGTCTGGACAGGCTGTTTCGAAATTTACCACAATTTACTTTGCTTGCTTTTCACACTTCAAGCGCTAGTCAAACTCTCTATTTAAACGGTCGACTTGAGAATTAAACTTATACAAATTTCAGCCTGAGATTTTCTGTTTGTAAATGGGTTGTATGGGTTTTAAGGTATGTTTTTTCAATTTGTTGCGAGTGAAATCTGCTTGTTTTTGGCTTGTTGCTAGATGCTGAAAAATCTTTTTCAGTGACATTTTTAAGTTTAAGTTAATCAAAACAAATTTAAGATTCCCTCGACTGATACTTGTGTTGCAGTAACAGCTTCTACAAGAAATGTGACATTTTACAGTTCTTTACAATGATAGTTTTCCCAAAGCTTTAATACATTATTAATTTTCAGGCAATCTTTGAATTCCGTCAAAAAAAAAGCGCTTTGAAGTCGTTCCCTGTTTCATTATTTTCTTGCTCTTCAGCGAAAGATTCCATTTCTTCTTGATCAGAAGTTGAATATGGTACAGAATCATTGGTGCTTTCCAGGGAATCAGACCGAAACGAATTTCGGTTCCGGTTCCGTTACGTACCGAAACTTCTATTTCGGTAAAAGGTTCTGTTTTGGTTTTTTTTTATTTCGGTACCTAGATTTATATTTCGGTATACCGGTACGTACCGGTATGGACCGGTAAAATGAACAGAAATTTGAAGACTTAAGTCCAAACAAAGTGAGTTACAGAGTACATCCTCGCGTACTGATTGCAGGTTAATAAATTTCGCACAACCCAGGACTTTAATATATGGATTTCGAATTTGGCGGAATGCGAGGTCGTTCATTAGGACAAACGGCCTTCCATCAACTGTGCACAGAGAAACACACGCATCTCGTATAGTCTGTTTGGTAATTTCCACCCGAATGCTGGGCTTTTTTGTCCACACTCGTTTATTAAGCAATTGCTTACATTTTCTTCAATATCAAAGGCGAAATACTTCCGATACGCATTTGTTTTTGGCTTTGGCGTTTTAAGCGATCGTTTAGATTGACTTGCAACTCTTAAATAAATTAATTACTCTTTGAAGTTTCGCAGCACAAACACGAATAAAAGTTTTACAACGATTAACCGTAGGCGACTGTACACTGAGCTCTTTCCTTTTGGATTAAAAAGGGACAGCATCCAAAGAATGAGCAAAAAGCCAACATGCAAAAATGGAACTTAAGTGAAAGAGCGCCAAATATATACATATTTTTGTTGCTGTTTTTGTTTCAGTCTTTCTCACAGAAAACTATATGCATAGACAAAAATAATATCTTTTGTCTCTCTCTCACGCGCAGTCAGCAGCTCTGAATATAGAGATGACACTCTCTGGCGCAGGTAGCAGCTCTGAATATAGCGATGACAAAATTCCGTGCGACAAATTAAATTACTCAGAACCGAAACTGTACCGGTAAACTGTTTAGGTTCTTTTCGGTCTTTTCGGTTCTAAATATATCGGTTCTTGAATACCGGTATACTAAAATTTAAAAATATCGGTTCCAGTACAGGTTCCGGTTCTGAGTTTTAAACGGTTCTTTTCGGTATACGGTTCCGGTTCCGGTTTGATTCCCTGGTGCTTTCATTTCCATTCAGCTATATGCATATTTGCAAGCTATTTAAAAAGTTTTGATTTCTTGGATCCCAAGATTCAGTTGTAGGAATTGGGATTGAAATTAAAATGTGAAAACGTATTTTTGAGATACTTTGTAAATATGTACGAATATTTAAACGTAAAAAAAAGACCCATCAATCATCTTTTCGAAAGTAAATAAACAAAATTATCGCATCTAGGGCACAGAAAAATCGCATATCGTCGTCGAGAAGCCAATGCACCCACCACGTGTCACTGTTTGGTGCGGATTTTGGTCTCGAGGCATCATTGGTACATTTTTCTTTGAAAATGAAGAAGGAGCCACCGTGACCGTGAATGGTGAATGTTAAGTGATTGGTTCTTCGAGGAAATTGAAGCGGAAGACTTGGACGATATATGGTTTCAACAAGACGGCGCCACGTGCCACACAGCGAACGCCACAATCGATCTTCTATCCTCCTATCTTCGAAAATCGAAAAATCAGCAAATATGGAGATGTGAATTATCGATTTCCGGAAGGAATGATGAAGCTCAAGTTATGAGCAAAAAACCGGCCAATTAGTGGTGAAAGTGCGTACTTAGGCGGAGTTATGGAAAATTCCCACCAGAAAAGTCGGAAAAGCGTCGGAAAAGTTTGTATGGCAAAAAATTTTTTTCATCCGATTGACTTGAAATTTGGTTTGTAAGCATTGTACGCGAAATAATTCGACACGTATTTCCCCGATTTTGGAAAATCCGCCCAAGAGGAAAATGGCTGGAAAATTCTGCATGTAAAAAACTATTTTTCATCTGATTTAGTTGAAACTCGGTTTGTAAGGATAGAATACGAAATAATTTGAAATGTGATTTTCCAATGTCGGAAAAGCCGTGAAAATGCCCGGAAAATTCTGTAAGCAAAAAAATATTTTTCATCCGATTGGCTTGAAACTCGGTTTGTAAGGATAGAAAACGAATTAATTAGATATGTTATATTCCAGTGTCGGAAAATCCGCCCCCAGGCGTGAAAATTCCTGGAAAATTATGTAGGAAAATAATTATTTTTCATCCGATCGGCTTGAAACTCGGTTTGTAAGGATAGAACACGGAATATTTTGAAATGTCATTTTCTAATGTCGGAAAATCCGCCCCCAGGGGTCAAAACTTCCCGGGAACGATCACGAGGGGTGGGAAGTGGGTGGGATGTGGGTGGGAAGACTCAGCATCAAAGTCGTTACGGGGAAAAGACGATGTAAGACGATGAATTCAAGCTGATCTATGTATGTAAGATTCGCTTTGTGGGCTCTACGGGGAACACAAATTAAAAAGGCTATACAATTGGCGACGCAGCAAAGCGCGACGGGTTATATGCTAGTATGTAATATATATTAGAAGCATACACTTATCATTACAAACCGATGCAATCAATTGAATTGAATTAAAAAACTTCGGAACAGAAGAAGTTAGCTTGGTCTTCTCGTTATATATTTTACTGACTTATTGTTCGTCTTAAGGCCTTTATCCAGCACTGCGGAAAATTCCTTTCGTCACATTATTTCATATAAATAGAAACACTTTCAAACAGCACATGAGCTTTAAAGCAAATTCAAAGTGTTTCCAATTATATGAAATATTGTGACAAAGGGAATTTTCCACAGTGCTGGCTTAGCTTAGAATTGAGGTTACTTATAAAGTTTGAAATTAACTTGAAACTTGCCAATTCTCTGGAAAATTTAGCTAAAGATTATTCAATCTCAAGCTAAGATTTACACTTTTGTATTGGATGTCATGATTTGTGCACTTGATTGGCAGTTGATCATTTTTCTATCCTCTTTGAAGGTTTTTCGTGCTTTAATGATTCGTCAGTCACGGTAAATTCATTTAATCTAACTGAACTACCACACAGTCTGTACTCCAGGGCTGTCAAAAGCGTAGGCTGTGCCTCTTCCACGAAGAACCGCAGTTTAAATAGAACAAATTTTCTGAATTTCGTTGCCAAAACTGAGATTTTGTTTCCAAAATCTTTCAAATTTGATTATAAAATGGAAATTTGCGACAACCCTAGAAATGCCATTGGTTTGGGGGGGAGGGGGGGTGGTGCACTCACAACACTGAACAACACTACACTTTTTTTTCATCTTTTCTTTTTGTCTGGGAAGGGGAGTGCCTGTACACGGGGAGTAGTTGTGAGTGCTGATTTAACTTACCTGAAACCGTTTTAGCTGGCACATTCTCATAGCGATCCTTGAGCTTCACTGTCTTGAGGAAACGTGCTGTGGTCGATGGAAACGATTGATCCGATATGGCCATATAGTGGCTACGCAAGCGCAATGCCTCAATAAGCAAAGTGGATGCTCGCTCCAGATCCTCCAAGGGTACACCGCTGGTATCCTCACCGGAAATCGAAACGCGTTGAAAATTGATGTCTGCATCGTTTCTGGGTTCCATCTCCTCGACGGACACCTTATCCTCATAAGTGCTGGACTTGCGTACATATGGATGATGTGTTAGCTGCGCGGAAGCAGCTGCCAAGGTGCGAGTGCCCGTTGATTGCCTGCAAAGATTGATTGTAGGTATGAGTGGTGTCTGTGTGTGTTATGATCCTTTTGCTCTACAACCATTTCTCCTCTTCGGGTTGATATTCGTAGGCACGACCAAAACTATAGCTATCATCCGCAAACGACATGTTGCACTCGTTGGACACACACAACTAAAAGATGTGTCCGTTTTTTTTTTTGGGAGTACTTAATGATCGATTTGGCCAATGATTGATTCAAGTACGGCAAAAGCTGCGCTAATAGTTGGCAAACTGTGGCATTGCGTGCCTTTTAAGTTAAGGGTTCTACATTTTCACCCTGTTTTCGAAAACAAAAGTTGAAGTGCAAAACTAAGTTTTTTATTTTAACGCTTGGCGTGCGACACGAACAACAACTACAATTAAGCAGGGAAACAGTGGGTGGGGGGTAGTTCGCTGAATGTCAACGTAGGTCGCGGGGTTTTTTTTTTGGACAAATTGACAGACAATTCGCGTAAGGCCCCCGGGGCCCTTCCAAGTCATATGGTTGCACAAATTGTACTAAATGTGTCGGCATCCAAATTGGTAGCAAACACAGACGGGCAGCTTAGCAGGTTCGCCTTTTTGGTGGTGGTTCGTTATGGCATAAGCCCTCGACGGAGTGGCATCGCTAGCAAGTCGGGGGCTAGTTGCGTGGCGCATCGCCTAATGCAGTCCCATTCAAAATCAAAACGTGCTCGACCAAGTCCACAACCCACAGAAGCAGAGACACAGCACAGGGAACCTCCTCATGCAGTTTGCTGGGATTATATACATATATAAACAACAACGGCAAACGGTGAACTTGGTAATGGACAGGTTTGTGGTTAGCGAAAGTGGGTTTCATTATGCTGCTATAGAAACTCGTCAAGAATTTCCAAATGGATGTGAAATGAAAGGTGGAAAGAAAATTTAAGTTTTTGGCATCAATGGAAATCAAATTGAAGACTTAAATCGACGCATCAAGAGTATAAAACATCTTTGGTCTCTTTGTGCTTTTGCAGTTTGAGCTAATTATTGGCAATTTATAACTGTAAGGAACATTTCAATTCTAGTCGACAGTCAGGCTGCTATTAAGGCCCTGCCATCAAACGCCACAAAAGCAATGAAGTCCGCACCACGGTGACAACGTTGAACCAAATCCAAGAACAACCCATCACTCTGGTTTGCACCATAGGCCATATGGCCATAAGGATGCGCGTACCCAACATCTTTTATGCGACTGCCCAAGCACGCAGCACTTGGGAAAACCATTCTTTAAAGGCCTGGGTAGTCTGGTAGATCTGGATAGATCTAAAATTCGAAATTTTAAGGCAGGGGTGCCCAGTATGAACTTACGAGCGCGTGAAAGCCAATACAAATGCACAAACTACAACTCAAGCAAGAACAACTACAAGAAATAGAAAGAGAAACCCGAATTTTGGTTGTTTCTGTAAGTGTGTGTGTGTGTGGTCATTGCTGTCTCAAGCACAAGCGTGCGAGCGTTCAGGCAACATTGTTGTTGCTTTTTAATAAGAGAGAAGAGAGTCACATATGATGTTGTTGTTGCAGGTCTGCACGCGCCAACAACAAAACCTTCCAGCCAAGGAATTTGTTTTTGTTTTGTATAATGGCGCGTTTGTATATGGCCGCGTTTTTCGTATGCGCGCGGGCTATGCCTTAGCGCAAAGCAAAAACAAATGCGTGGCTTGCGGAATAGGCTTGTACACCCCTGATTAAGAGGATTTGAACAGCTTTCATTTAATTGGGGCGTTGCACAGTGGTTGCATTTATATGGAGAGAACGGTTATAAATACTTCTTGAGGAAATATCGGGCTAAAATTTATACTGTGAGGTCTATGATGAGTACACATCGGATTTTATGCACTTTTTTGAATGAAGGTTGATTGAGGTGAAAATTTGGATTTATACTAATTTAATAACCCACTTTACATTGAAAACTGCATATTCAATACATGCAAATTTTGCATATTTTGCATATGCAAAGTATGCAAAATATGTATTTCTATAAAAAATGTATCAAAATGGCGAAATTTACAAAAATTCTCTTTCTTGA
Source organism: Lordiphosa magnipectinata (assembly GCA_037044535.1). Taxonomy (NCBI): domain Eukaryota; kingdom Metazoa; phylum Arthropoda; class Insecta; order Diptera; family Drosophilidae; genus Lordiphosa; species Lordiphosa magnipectinata. The sequence continues at coordinate 764,923 of JBAMBO010004101.1, forward strand.
GTTTAGATTATTATAAAGAATATATAGTTGGCATATATGGACGGTTAAATGGAAGTTGTAGACCGAGCAAATGAAAGGTGTACCTTGAAAGTTCTAAAATATTGGAAAATTTTCAAATTGTGTATTCATTTCAGATTTTTATGAAGATTTTATGGGCGGCTAGAGTACACGGGTAAATAAAGAAGATGTGGAACAAATGGTCAAGAAAATCAAATATCAAAAATTCTCATTTGAGTTTAGATTATCATAAAGAAAGGTAAACCGGCGGGTAAATAGGAGAAGAAGATCAAATGGTCAAGAAAATTGCGAAATTTTCCAAATTTTCAAAGGACCTAAGATAACTATGAAGGTTGGATAGATGACAATTGAAGACGCGTAGTATAAGAGGCTTAGACCAAAAACCGCGAAATTTGTCAAATTTTCATTTTAGCATTTACGAAAGCGCAGGCGTTGGTGGATTGAACAGGTCAAAATTTGCAAATTTTTCGTTTGACCTAATATTATTATGAAGGTTTTATGGATGGCAATGTAGACGGGTGTAGGGTTAGGAGGTGTAGATCGAACGGTTAAAAGAATCGCGAAATTTGCCAATTTTTCATATGACCAAAGATTATTATGGAGACTTAATAGACGGCAATAGTGGACGGGTAAATATAGGAAGTGTAGATCGAACTGTCCAAAAAATCGCAAAAATTTCAAAATCAATATTTGAGTTTAGATTTATCGCGAAATTTGCAAAATTTTATGAGTTTTGGGAATCATTAAGATGTGATAGATGGCAATTGTAAACGCGCGGTCCAAAAAGTTGCGAAATTTACAAAACTTTTGCATAAGTTAGATTATAATGTAGACAGGTAAATTGACGGGTAAAAAATCCGGATACCCTGCTCGCCACTTGAATAGGACACCTCTAAAGTCGATTTTCTATAGTTAATTGCTGCTAAACCAAGCCATCTAGGAAAATAATTTTTGTTTTCTTATAAAGTTTATTTAAATGTAGTAATTAGACGAAAATTACAAAATTATTCAAAAGTTGTTAGTATACAAAAAACATTGTTAACCAATAAGTAACAAATTTTGGAGTCTTCATTTTGCACCACTTGAATAGGACACTTTATCTAAGAACCATTTAAGAATTTTTCAATCCTTTTCAAATAACAATATTACTTAAATAAGAAATTACTAACATGTTTTTAAACCAAAAAAAAGTTTTTATCACTCATTTTCGGCATTTTAATTGATTACAAGTTGAATTGGTGAGGTTAATTTACAAGTTCCAACAGATTTGCAACAAAATCAGAAAATGATTAGCACAGAATCATTATGAAATTTCATAAAAAAAGACTTTTTGCATATTTTGCATATTTTTTTATGCAAATATGCAATTTATGCAAAATTGTTTTTAGCGGAATTAGATCATTGATCAATAAAAATAAGATGTGTGCAATCAGAACTTAAATCGGACATGCGGTTCAAAATATGCAAAATCCGATTTCTAATGATGAGTAAAAACTGTGATAAGCAAACATGGCCGTGGTTGGACATGTTCACCCCCGCTTCACTGCGACAGCGCTGCAGCAACGAACATTCTTTTGCTCATAACTTGATTATCGTTCATCCGATCTTTATCATTTCTTCCGCAAATCGATAAAAAATCTTGATTACTAAATATCTCTTAAAGGTACGAGCCATCTATCTACTAAACTGAGGGAGATATGACGTTTTTTCAAAATTTCGGGGGCGGGAGGGGGCGTGAAAAAAATTGAAAATAAACTTGATTTGCCTGCATGTATAAGAAGCTTATGTCCCATACATGTCGAACCTCTATCTCTTACCATCTCTGAGATCTTACGTTCATTCGGACAGACAAATCAAAAAACGTGCATTACTTTATGGAATACTACTAATCATTTTTTTAATCTTAAAGTATTAAGAAACAAGATGTAATAGTGAGGGCAAAACACTTAAAACTTTAACTAAACGTTTGATACACGAACCAAAAATCACAATCACAAAAACTTACTTATCTAAAACGTTGATTTACACAAAATTAAACACGAATTATTGGTTGAGTTTAATTGTAGAAATAAAGTCAATACTTTTATGTACAATATTAATTTTACTCAACTTCATTTATTATAGCTTTTATACAAAAAATTAATTTGACAAAATTAATTTTAGCTACTGGCGCTGTACAAAGCAAATGAACAAGTGGTCACACTTTCGATGGTGTTTTTAGAAAGCATCTTTAGAATCAAAGCAAAACAATTAGGGCATTGTGAAGTTTGCTCAATTAGCTGTTAATTAAAGCAGTTACGGTTTGAAAATGTTGACATTCATTTTTGGATTTTTGGCTTATGGCAGCAACCACTGTGCGTTGGATTCAGCAAAGCTACGTCCATCTTGTAGGTTCTTCTGCAGAATACAAATGTACACAAGAACTGTGCAGAAGCTTAAGAAAACTTTATGATCAAGATGTGGCTCTAAGAAAAAATGTACTGCGACATAGGAAAGGAATTTGATGGACTATTTAGAAGGCATTTTTGATGTTGCTTCAGAAAATTCAATTGAATTGAGTCCTAATGCTGCTTTTAAAATGACAGAGATCCGAGGGCGAGGATTCTCTATCTAATTGTTTTATTCTAAACAAGAAAGAAAGTCGGTCAAGCCCGACTATAACATACTCTGTACCCTTAATGTCGCAGTTTGCATTTGCTCACGAGTTATACGCGCTCATCTCTAAGTTTCACTCTCTCTCTCTCTCTCATTAAGACTGCCTCTGTTTAACGGAATGCTGTGGTTATGGGTGTTATCTGGCCGTTTTTTGCTCATAACTTGAGTATGATTCATTCGATCTTTATCATTCTTTCAGCAAATCGATACATACATTTTGATTTACTAGATATCTCTAGAAGGTATGAACAATCTACCGTCAAAACTGTAGGAGATATGACGTTTTTTCCAAATTGCGGAGGCGGGAGGGGGCGTGGCAAAAATTGAAAATAAACTTGATCTGCCTGCAAATATAAGAAATATATGTCCCATACATGTCAAACCTCTATCTTTTACCATCTCTGAGATCTCTTCGTTCATACGGACGGACGGACAGACAGACAGACGGATATGGCTATATCGACTCGGTTGTTGATGCTGATCAAGAACATATATACTTTATATGGTCGGAAATGATTCCTTCTCCCTGTTACATACTTTTGCACAAACTTAGTATACTCTGTGTACCTTTGGTACAGAGTACCTTTGGTACAACTGACAAAGAATGGATTTTCGACAAGTTTCTCAAGGGAACCGTAAAATATTGATTGACAGAGATAATAACAAAAATTTGCCTAATTGGTTTTTGTTTGATGATGGGTGCCATGATTACTTACAAATGAAATGAGTATTATACAAAGTTTGATATTAATTAAAGCATCGATACTTCACTTCACCACTGAGAGAAATAAACACAACACCAAAAGGGGAGAAGGGTAAGAGAAGTTTGCCAATTAATTTGTTTAATATGAAACATCAAATCGATCATCAATCAATGCAAACCTATTGAAACCTCAAAGTCATATAGTTCCATGTGCTTCATCAGAAACCTTATCTTGATTGAAATTGACATGACATTCCCTTGTTTGTATACTCACTTTTCATTTAGTTGACGTTGAATCTGCAGTTTCTTTTCAATTTGTTCAATGGGGAACTGAGGTACTTCATATGGGGCCGAAATTTCGTTGGTCAGCTCAGAATCAGCCTCGGCTTTTTGCTCTTCATCTGGTGAGTCGGTCAGATCGCCTAAAAAAAAATGATTAGAAAACAAAAAATGTGAAATTTCACCATTTTTATAAAAACTAAACTAGTTTAACCCACAAATTTGGGAGGGTATGTCAGGCAGGGACGTGTCAGTGGCTTTGTCATTGCCCATGACATCGCCACCAAAAAGTTTCACATCCACCCGTAAACGGTGGGCACTGTCCATGCGATTGAAATTCATTCCGAATGCTTGTAACCTGAACGAGAGTTGTTGCTTCAATGACTGCCAAGACCTGACACTGAAACCTGGCTAGTCCGGCGGCTCCAGCTCCAGCAACCAAAACAACAAGAAAAATTATGATGCACGATTACAAAAAAAATTTAAAAAAAAAACAAAAACAAATGAAAAAAATATCAGCACAAATCGAAGAAGCAGAAAAAGTGCGAAGGCAGCAGCGAAAATGAAATGAAAATAAAAACAAAAACTGACAGCGGAGATAGCGAACTAAAATTCAAAATCAGAAAGAAAAGAAAATTTGGGAGATCGAACATTTAATACCCTTCAAAAACAAGTGTCAGAAGGTTCAGAGCAATAGAAATCAATAGAAATTACTATTACAATTATAGTTCATAATTTAATTACCATTACAACTACTTTCAAGTAATGAAAAATTGCAACGGAAATTACTTCAATTATTTTTACCTTAAAAATTGTAATGAAGGTTTCAATTTCATCAGAAAATTGGAGCAAAAAAGGTAAGTATAGAAGGTAGAAGGCAGAACATGCGAACATGAAGGAATGAGAGAAAGAGAGAGTGGAAAAAAACAAGAAAAAACAAAGATAAGACAACAAGCAAGCAAATATTTGGAAAGCGAAAAAGCATATAGAAAATAAAAAGATATGCCAAAAATAAAAAACCAACAAAGAGTCTAAAATCAAAAAGAAGGAATGAATAATGAAGAAGAAAAGAAACCACAAAGGGGTGGTTAATGAAAAGATGGTGTAGATTCAAATGGAAATTTAAGACAGAAAGAAAGGCGAAATAAAGTAAAAAGGCAGTTAAAAAGAAAAAGAATAACAAAAGGGAATATAAAGAGTAAAACGCAGACAACAAAAAAAGCTTAAGACGGAACTTAGAATAAGAAGCAATGAAGAAAAAAGTGAAAAGGCGTAACAATAACAATGAAAACTAAAAAAGAAATATAAAATGAAGATACTATATGTCGACGGAACAACGGGAGAAAAAGGAATTAAGAAAAATGATAAAAAATTTCGAAAAGAATAGAAAGAAGAAAGATGGTGCAGAAAATCGATCAAGTGGGATCAACTAAGAGAAAAACTAAGGTAGACAAAATACAAGGAACAACAAAATGAGAAGCTAGTAGAAAAAGAGACAGAGAGAATAATATGAAAACAAAAGGGAAACCAAGAGCAGGAACACAAGGAAAGGTAAAAAGAGTATAATAAAGAAAGGGATGGAAGCAAAACCAAAGTTTATATAACCTTGCAGCTTGTACTGGGTGGTCCATCTAGTGTTTGTAATTTGAACTATTCATAATTTGACTTTAAAAACGTCAAATGTTATTCGGAAAGCATCTAATATTTAGTAAAAACTTAGACATTTACGAAATGGGTCACTATTCGCTTGAAGAAAGTTGGGAAAGACTAAACAACCTCGACTCAAACTGTGCAAAATTTGAAAAAAAAACATTTAAGAAAAAAATGTTCCGAAAGCTCAATTTGTGGATGAATTCGTGAAACGAGTTCGTGAAACTGGAATGTTGTCCGTGCGCTCGATCGAAAACATTGCTGTGGTTGCTGAAAATGTGCGTGAACAACCATCGATCTCAACAATTGTACATTTCGCGCACTTCTTTGATGCGAATTTTGCATAAAGAGACCTTGCCATGAAGCCATACAAAGTTCAATTGGTGCAGCAGTTAAAGCCAATTGACCATCCGAATCGTCTACAGTTCGCAAATTGGGAGTAAGATCGTTTGGCCGAAGATGGTGAATTTTACCGAAAAATCATCTTTTCGGATGAAGCACATTTCCAACTCGGTGGTTATGTTAACTAAACCAAATTGTCGCATCTGGGGCGACAACAGAAAATCCCCCAATACACCAACCACATGTCACTGTTTGGTGCGGATTTTGGTCTCGAGGCATCATGTGGTCCATTTTTCTTTGAAAATGATAGAAGGAGCCACCGTGACCGTGAATGGTGAATGTTAAGTGATTGGTTCTTCGAGGAAATTGAAGCGGAAGACTTGGACGATATTTGGTTTCAACAACGCCAAAAAAGCACGCCACAATCTATCTTTTGCGCCCTATCGTTCGAAAATCGAATAATCAGCAAATATAGACATGTGAATGGATCCGAATGGGCTACTGCCAAGTCAGCCGTGGGTGTGACCGAAATTGTTTTTCATAAATAAATGATATGAACCAACCTTTCCAATAAATGTTCAACCTTTGAAAAATATCGAGTCGTTTTTTTATTCTATAACAAAATAAAATTCAAATTTTTGGTTTTTTTTTTGTTTATTTGGTTTACGGTAAGGATGGTATTATATGTTTCTCACGAACATCATGTGCTTGAAAATCTCAACGAGTACACATGAAAATATGACAGCGAAAACTAACACAATCATGGCCTAGATGGCGATACAAATTAGCTTGAAGGCATTATTTCATCATTTTGGGGGAATTCAATAAATTCCAGCCGCAATTCGTTGCTGATTTGGGCACGTGTTCACTCTACAAATATTTTTGACAAATGATGTTCGTGCACTTGTTCCCATCCATTGACGAACAATGTTCGCACAAACACACGCAAGATAGAAACGTTTCTATTCTTTGCGAACAAAAAGTCGAACACAAAAATCTGTCACGAACATCTCCACTAACGACGAACATTTCGTCGAACAAATTCGTCGTGTTTGGATGCCCTGCTTAAGGATTGCTCATTTCACTGAACATGTTTACTTGTTCTTTTTTTTAAAGTGAGTCAACTCACTCAAATTGCTCAGTTGTTCAGCTGTTCAGTTCTTCAGTTGTTCAATTGTTTAGTTATTCAACTGTTCAGCTCTTCAGTTGCCCGCCAAGTAACCCCAAGACATGGTGACGGTAAGCGATCATTCAGACTTTCGACATTTATCTTAAGGGCAGAGTTCTCGTTGTTTTTATTCTGTCGGACAACTTGTGCTAGTGAGGTGAGAGACTAAGCATATCAATGAAAAGAACACAGAACAACTCACTGAGCAAAAGAGAGTCTGAAGATATCATATGTTCAACAACTCACTGAGCAAGAGAGACGGAACAACTCACTGAGCAAGAGAGACGGAACAACTCACTGAACAGCTCACAGAACAAGACTCACTGAGCAAGATAGACTGAACCATTCTCACTGAATAAGACTCACTGAACAAAAATGAACAATTGAAAAAGAAAATGTAAACTTTAATGAACAATTCAATTTTGTTCACACACTCATGAACAACGCAACGCTAGTAGAGAGCCAGAGAAAGAGTACAAGTAAAAGAGACACAAGCGAACTTTTAAGAAATAAACAATCAAATTCGAATGGAGACATAATACCCTCCTCTTTACAGTTTTGCTAAGTATCAATAATCAACATCAACGACATCTACGATTTGTGTCAATATTGGAAATCAATAGCAAATTACAGACGCGCCTAAAACAAGCCGCATACAAAACATCGAGACATACTACGACGCGACGCCCCACTGTTCGAGATAGGAGTGAAGCAGAGCGGAGCTAAATTATGACAAGCCAATTAGATTCAAGTTTTGTCGCTTCGAGAAGACGGAGAGCGATAAAGAAGGAGGGGTATGGGAAGATGCCACTGATACACATCAACTTGACACTTTGTTTACACTAAACAACAGAGAATTGGCAGTTATTTTTGTCGATTGGACACTCTAGGCTTTAGTTCTTTCGAACTTAACTTAGGGCCGAATTCTCTTCTTCCAGATAGCTGCTATGTATCAGATAAGCTAAGAATTTGCTCTGCTATTTGTTAGTTTATGTGACAGATAGCTCTATGTAGAAGATGTGAAATCGGCCCTTAAACTACTTTATTTGTGATGTGAAAAGAATAAGACCGGCTACTAGATCTTATGGAAGAAAACCCGTACGCATTAGAACTACTTGGTATATAGCCATGTCCGTCCGTCTGTATAAACACCTAGATCTCAGAGACTAGAAAAGTTGGAGCAACCAAACTTTAAATGTAGACTCCTATTGTAACATTTCTTTCCATGAGTAACGGGTATATCGAAGTCGGTTAAAGCCGACTTTAGATAACGCTCTCTTAACCAAACAATCGGTTCGGTTTGGGTTTTTTGAATCTCTCGAATATTCAAATATTTAACCTCTCAAACCTGAACCCGAACCGAACCCAATGAATACCAGAAACGTTTGGTTCAATCAATTAAGTCAATTTTCTAAGAACTTTTATAACTTTTCCAATATTGTGACGGAAAAACATACTTATATATACTGTACTTTGACTTAAAATGATAATGATGCGATTTGGAAATCCAATCCATATTTCGATTTCTAGAAGAAAATAAAACACAAGTAAATTTGCAAAACGGGAAAGCAAATCTCGTACAATTTGTGCACGTATAAGGTGAGGCTACCTGCCAAATTTTTAAAACCATGTTCTTTTGAAAGTCTTTTTAAGAGGACCTATTAATGATAAAATTAAGAAATGTGGTCCTTTTGACATGACGATTTACATAGCTTGGAAATCTAGACGTTTACATAGTCTAGTCTAGTCTGGGCGCGTTCTCCTGATCAAAAATTTGTCTAAATTTTGAACGAAAGTACAGCCAGAAATCTGCCAACTATCTAATACCCTTGTTTCCACTGGCACATTCTAGAGGTCATCCGCTGGATGATCTAAATGACCTCATTCGTTCTGTGTATTTCCTTATAAGAGATGAATGTTCATTCGGTAGATCAAGTCACTGTCATGCTTTTCCGCTAAAAGGCTAGATTTTCTATCGAACTGCCCAAGAGGAACAGCTGCTCTGTCAATGGCGTTGCAATGGTCGGAGAGGGTTTTAGCTCAGTGGGTGGGAGTTTAGCATGTAAGGACCCCCCTTTATTGAAAACCGACTATGCCCATGAGTTGTACATGGCCAAGGCAAACGGAAATTGTTCCATTCTATGTTTTAGAATGTTAAAATGCAGTAATATTTCTTATGTATGAAACAGAGACCTGCAACGAGTACTTAATTTTCGTGTACACTCGCACATTTACACGGCTTGTTTGTGCACGCCACTTTGGTGTGACACACAAGAACGTATCGAAAGCACATTAAGTCAGAACGGGTAAGCTTTTTTTCACTCGTGTAATAATTGAACAAGCTTGTCAAAGCTTGCGGCTGAACGGATGTCAGCGGATATCATGCCGCCACTGACGAGTACTTTTATTGACTCGCGCTTTGAACATAAAATCACCAAGCTTACTCGGCTTGTTGACGACAAGCCTCAAGCGAGAAACATTCTTACACACGAACGCTTACTCGGTTTGTTGACGGCGAGCTTCGGCTAATATGATGTGCAAATGCAACTGCGTCACACTTATTACGCAGTAGCTGAGCAGCAGTGAATGACAGAAATTAAAAAGTTATTGCAATTTGGATTCTCTTTGTAAATTGCAAATGGCAATTACACCTTGTTTGGCCGACGCAAAGGAAAAAGTTTTGTGTGGAATGTGCTGTGTGAAATTCTAAGACCAGACGAAACTGTAGTGGCAGGTTTTGTTTACTGTCGCACTTGCTGCAAGGTGTTAAAGGCCTTTGGAAATCCAGTCCAATTTAAAAAATAAAAAAAATAAAGTAGTCACAAGTTCTAAGAACATTCTTCACCACAAAATGGAGAGAGGGAACCGTGCGCCAAATACAAATGCAAAATATACAAACGATATCGTGCTATCTCTTTTGCTCTCACATGTTGTTGTGTGTTACTCGTATCGCATTTGTAGCAAGGGTAAACGAGATTTTGCTTGTAACAGCCCGCAGCAGATCATTGATTTCGGCAACAAGTACTTGCGGTGACTTGTAGCCGCAGGTACGAGTCATCTCGGGTATTTCTACTATGAGGTACTCGAGCTCGCCAATACACGATTACTTTTGAATTTTTTGTTTTGTGTATGCTACACGAAAATGGTCAACGAGCTTTGAGCTTTAAGTTTACTCGTACCGCATATGTAGCAAGGGTGATTGAACATACACGTGTAAGCTCGCTGCAGTTCTCTGGTATGAACTAAACTAACTAACTACTACCTTCATCGTGATGGGACTGCCAAGAGGGCATGCTGCAATGGTCAGCAGTACTCCCTGGGGGGCGAATACATTTCGCTATTTACACATATACGAGCCGAACGCATGCCGAAGCTGAGGAGAAGAGAGCAAAAAGCCTTTTAGACGCTGGCTAGCCTTTTTCACACACCAATACACTCACTTTTTGGCCTCGCTCTCGTTGGCCTACGCTGCTTTAAAGAGTTAAAACCAGGGAATCAAACCGGAACCAGAACCAGAACCGTATACCGAAAAGAATCGATTAAAACTCAGAACCGGAACTGGAATCGATATTTGAAATTGATTGTGTACCGGTATACGAGTACCGATATTTTTGGAACCTAAAGGACCAAAAAAAACCTTAACATTGTACCGGTACAGTTTCGATTCTAAGTGCAACGACTAGAGTTCAAAGCTGACACTTAGTTTTGGGGGACTTTTAAGCAATTTCCAACAAAAAGAAGTCTGGTCTTTCAAAACTTTTGTATTGTAAAATAGAAAAACACGAGACCAGTCTCTTGAAAAATATTGCATCCTTTATTCTTAGGCCCCCATTATAATGTCATGCTAATGCTAACCTCGAAACTGAAAAGTACTTGTGTTATTCATTTCTGTTCAATTTAGAACTTAATGAGACGCCGGGCACTACAAATAGTTCAGTATTTTCACAAAACTGATTAATGGCATCAATCGTGATCAATTTTTCTGAGCTTAAAACGTTTTCCAAATTGAAATCTTTGAAATTATTTGAAAATGACCGCCAAGATGTATAAATGTATCGATATTTAAGTGTTAAGGTATTGGTAAAAAATCGAATGATGGTCTCACTGTATAGAGAATGGACGATGACGAAACCGAGAGTAGAACGCAGTAGATAGTAGAAGATGGACGACGACAGAAGCTGTAATTAAAATGACAAGCAGACAGACAGAGAGACAGAAAGAAAAATCCATATCGACAAACCGTGAAGAGAAAAATACGTATGGAGACATTCTAAATAAAAAAACCGTGTTTAAATAGTGAAACCCGAAAATTCGAAAAACTCTCGTTTATAAAAACAAAGAAAACTCTACAAAGTTTTCCCAATTGTGTGGCCTTTGAGAAGGGCAAGTAAGCGGGTAACTTTTATTAAGTCTTCGCTAAGGAATCGAATGAATGCATAACCAATGACTGCTCTTTCTTCATATTTTACCGGTTCATACCGGTACGTACCGGTATACCGAAATAAGAAAGCAGGTACCGGTACGGAACCGAACACCAAAATATTATTAGAACCAAAACAGAACATTTTACCGAAACACAAGTTTCGGTACGTACCAGAACTGGAACCGGAACCGAAATACCATTCGGTTTGATTAACTGGTTAAAACCAGAGGTCGCAAAAATCGGTCCTCCCCTTGGTCTTTGTCAGAAAACGACAGCTCTCGTGCGACCACATTGAAAAGAGGTACCGAAATAACCTTTAGCTAAACTCTCAGCTTCTATTTGGTTGTGAGAGGAGAGAAACACATTTTTTTGATTTTTTTCCTCTTAGGTCTTTTTTGGGACCGTTTGGCCTAATTCCCGAATTCAAAAGGTCTTCTTCGTATGTATGCTTCGGTGTGTTAGGCTCGACTAACGATATGAATGTATGCGACGAACTATACGCGCTCTCTCGTTCTCTCTCGCATAGACTCTCTCTCTGCTTATGTTAAACTCTGGCGCAACTGTTGAGTCTGCAACCTTTTCAAATAACATTTTGAGAGTTTGGTTTTCGAGAAGCACGCAATTGAAGACCAATTGACTGAGTTGGGCCTGTTATTCGGTTGCTGTCAGACCGATCAGTGCTGTGTGGTTAACCACGGCCACTTAACAGTGAGCGCGACAACAGAACACATTCGGTTGCGGGAAGGCCAAGCCCCTTTTATATTTGGTTTTTCGGTCAGTGACGTGAGCAGAGCGAACTGAAAAAGGGTTGAGAGTTATTTACGAGCTATGGTTAAAACCTTACTTAATACGAGTATATTATAAAACTAGTTGTGGAGTGTTACGGAAAGGCTCTCAGCTCATGACTTTGAATGAGAGCCGGAGCACGAGAGCCAGAATTAGCAAAATCAAAAGCTCCAAAAGTTAAAGGTATTTAAAAACCGATTAAAGCCCCGAATCCGAACCGGGAACGGAAACATAACATTAAAGTTTTGAAGAACATATTTTGAAAATTTTAAAAAATTTTAAAAAAATGCGTTAATACCCAGACAGTGAATTTGATACAGCTTAAACGTCTTAGAAGATATAGTCTTAGGGTAACACCATAGCTTTACAGCTTATCCCACTCTTAGATGGGTGCCGCATTTCAAAGTGAAACCACTAAATATCAAAACTTTGAGCAACAATCAAAAGCGTCCACTACTCAGTAGTCCAAATACTCATGTGGTTTTTCTTTCTTTCTTTTCACAAACTTACAATTACACGGTGGACCCAAATTGGGATGTCGTCCCCCACATCCGCATGGTACCTTCGACACGGTTAATCCCTTTTGCTGAATAAATTTTTTGCTATTACTTTTGGGTCGATGCGGCAGCGGTGGCGGCATCAATGGATCCTCATACGACACAGAATCTAGTTCTCTTCGCAGCTCATCCGACGATCCATCCGATGCGTTCAACACGCCGCGATAAGACATCTTGACTAGCTGTAGGCGTCCAAGTAGTATCAAGTGCCCGCAGGCTGTAACATAACACGAGCCCAGCACCAATGTTCGTTAATGTTTCCCTTTGTGTGTGTATTGTGTCCTTTGCGCGTGATTTTTACAGAAATTTCGGTACAATTTGATGTTACTTTGAAAGGAAATGTGTTTTATATAATTAAATTTTTTGCTTTTTTGTTTTTCACTTGACAAGTTCTCGTAGCTTTGTGATCTCCCACATCTACTGTCTGTATGTACGATGAATGTCAATGTTTCGTTCGTTTAGATAAAAGACAAGAAATCTTTTTGCATTCGACGCAATTTCACTTTGGCCCACTTGTTAGGCGTCTAGAATTGTAGATCAGTTCCATCCAAAGTTTATACATGGTGAAAACCAAAAGCTTTTTTCACTGTTCTCTTTGTGTGGTGTGTGACGCACGGGGAGATGGAGATGGGTAAGGCGAGGGAGTGGAAAAAAAAAGCTTATTTTCTATAATTGCATGTTAATTATACGTAAAATTGTTGGATAAACAATATGGCGCATTGGACAAAAAGTCGACCAGGTTATACGCTACAAACAAAGGCAGACATTTAATGGAAACATTTTGCTTGAGGGGGAAAATGGGGTTAATACTCAATTTTAAATAGACTGAAAAAAAGTGTCCTATCGATAACAAATTCGTTTTCTATTTTTGAATGAAATTGAATACAGATTATGGGGACCTAGACCTCGTCAAATGGTAAACTTTAAAAGTTAACGACACATCTACAATACACATGAAAAAAAATTACGATTTTTTGATGCCCTGGGAAATGTTTTTAAAAATCGGTTGTAAAATTTTTAAGTATCGACTAAAAGTATTTGGAATCGTGCTAATCGTATATAGAAATCTAGCTACGTGCTTCACGGAATAGTCTTTGGCTGCACAGAGAAAAACAAGCGACACGAAAATGTAGGATTTTCAACCCATAACGTTTCGTGTAGCTTTTCAACACGTGGCGTGTAGCTTTTCTGCACGCCGCGTTTAGATATTGAAATCCTACACGTTTCGTGTAGCTTTTCTACTAGCCTTGTTTATGTGAAAATGGATAACAATCACGAAATGGATGATCCGGGACCAAAAAGAAGACGACATTGTAAAAAGCGTTCCATGTGGGGTCGGCTTTTGAGTCGCTGTAAAGGCAGACATGCCGCAGCGTGTCTTACGTGAGCTCCAGTACGAGGACGACGAAACCTTCAGAAATTTTAATCGCATGAACAAATCAACTATTCACAAGTTGCTTGAGTTTGTAAGACCTAAAGTTCAAAATGAGTATACATTCTTAAGAGAAGCCATTCCCTCACAAACACGGTAAACAAACAACTACATTTTCCAAACATAGCTATTAGCTAGAGTGTTGCTCTTTCTGCCTTCTTGGGACACTGCGATTTCTGCGATCTGTTGCATTCAGAATTTTCCAACCGACAATTTTCAAAATTGTGCCAGAAGTCATGAATGCAATTAGTTCATCCTTTTACAGCATATAAAACCAATCGCTTCTAAAATTTTGTTTAATTTTCTAGATGCCTCAACCACAGCAGGAATGTCGAACCATTAAGCAAAATTCCACTTTTTAACATTTTTCCTTTAGCTGGCAACGCCACAAAATTAACAGCTTTGCCGCAGCAGAGTTACTTTTATTAAATAGAACAGGTTCTATTTCATCATATTTGTCTAAAGAGAATTTTGTCTACACTATAATATCGTATCTTTAGAGATACTCTTTAAGCACATCTATTCAAGAGGGGGAATGCATGACACAAGTGAGGATAAATATAAACACATACTGTAATAATTTAGTTAGCAAGAGCAACACCACACTAATTATAAAGAGGCAAGGAAGATGCTCAAGAAAGAGATATAATATAATCTAACAACTGAGTGTATAAGAAACAAATGTATCACTTGTATTGAATAAGGACAAGTATGATTATAATCTAGATGAACGAATAAAGATTAGTCCCCTAACAGTTCGGCAATTGTGCGACTACTTCTGCTGTTTCGGCTCTTTGACTTAAAAGAATAATTTGCACAGTGTTATGATTTAAAGTTATGTGCAAACAAAATATGACCTCGAGCCGGCTAAAACTGTAGCAAGTTTTAATTTCGAAATACACATCTTTTGTTAAACTTATAAGAATACATTTAGGGCCGATTTACATCTACTACAAAGAGCTATCTCTTACAAAAACAAACAATTAACGAATTATAAGTTTATCTGAGCTGTTTTGGAGCTCCTATCTCTAGATTTTGAGCGCAATCAGAATGCAGTTTTTAGAAATAGTCAAATGAAACCTAAATTACCTCAATAGACCTGCTTATTGTAAAGATGTCATCTATTTATGGAAAATATCGATGTTTTTTACAACAAAATATCAATATCGAAATGATACTTTTTATATATCGATATATGTAGATATTTTCTAAATATCCGGTTACCCTAATTTCCAGCTCTTGGCCCTCTTTTTGGTTTGTTTTACACTTTGAATTGCTCAGGACAGTGAAATAGGTGCGTGTTGCATGAAATTAGGAAAACTTACACTTTTATATTTGTAGTAAAGCTTTCACTGAGCTTTTAATTCATATTAGATAGGTCGGGCACATCAAAAGCGCTTAAGCTTTGAGAATAGGGACAAAGTTGCGCACATGCATTGCCACACAAATGGGACGGTCTCAGAACTTGGTTATATATGGCCCTTAGACCATTAAACGTCATGCAAGAAAACTTTAACAGCAACCGATATAGCTTTACTTGGCATTGATTCAAAAAGTCTTTTGAAATGTCAGAGTTTAAAAACACATATAAAAATCAAAAATTTTTCTAACTTAAACCCTTTTTCCGACAGATAAACATCTGATTTTGACCAAATTTCGCGAATCTTTTTGAAAAGAAATCAAATTAACAATCGCCGAGTTTAAAAAAGATAAAATTTAAAACCAAAAAATTCACTTAGACTCATTTTCCGACTGATCGGTCCTATGGCAGCTATAAGATATAGTCATCCGATTTTGACCAAATTTTGCGAATGTATTTGAAAGCATATAGAATTAGTAATCAGTGAGTTTAAGGACGCTTACAATAAAAACAAACAAATTTTCTTACTAAGACCCATTTTCGACCGATTGGTTCTATGGCAACCATAAGATATAGTCACCCGATGTCAATCAACTTTTTCAAATTAGTTTGAAAGCGTTTAATATTAAGAATCACCGACCTTAAAAACTATTTACTTGAAAACATAAAAGATTTTTTCACGAAGACCCATTTTCCGACCGTTTGGTCCTATGGGAGCTATAAGATATAGTCATCCGATTTTGACCAAAATTTGCAAATCTGTATGAAAGCTTATAATATTAATAATGGCCGAGTTTAAGGACGCTAGCATTGAAAATCAAAAAGTTTTTTTCACGAAGACCCATTTTACGACCTTTTGGTCCTATGGGAGTTATAAGATATAGTCATCCGATTTTGACCAAAGTTTGCAAATCCGTTTGAAGCTTATAATACTAATAATGGCCGAGTTTAAGGACGCTAGCATTGAAAACGAAAAAGTTTTTCTCACTAAGACCCATTTTCCGACCGATTGGTTCTATGGGAGCTATAAGATATAGTCATCCGATTTTGACCAAAATTTGCAAATCTGTATGAAAGCTTATAATACTAATAATGGCCGAGTTTAAGGACGCTAGCATTGAAAACGAAAAAGTTTTTCTCACTAAGACCCATTTCCGACCGATTGGTCCTATGGGAGCTATAAGATATAGTCATCCGATTTTGACCAAAATTTGCAAATCTGTATGAAAGCTTATAATACTAATAATGGCCGAGTTAAAGGACGCTAGCATTGAAAACGAAAAAGTTTTTCTCACTAAGACCCATTTTCCGACCGATCGGTCCTATGGCAGCCTTAAGATATAGTCATCCGATTTTGACCAAATTTTGCGAATGTATTTGAAAGCATATAGAATTAGTAATCAGTGAGTTTAAGGACGCTTACAATAAAAACAAACAAAATTTCTTACTAAGACCCATTTTCGACCGATTGGTTCTATGGCAACCATAAGATATAGTCACCCGATGTCAATCAACTTTTTCAAATTAGTTTGAAAGCGTTTAATATTAAGAATCACCGACCTTAAAAACTATTTACTTGAAAACATAAAAGATTTTTTCACGAAGACCCATTTTCCGACCGTTTGGTTCTATGGGAGCTATAAGATATAGTCATCCGATTTTGACCAAAATTTGCAAATCTGTATGAAAGCTTATAATATTAATAATGGCCGAGTTTAAGGACGCTAGCATTGAAAATCAAAAAGTTTTTTTCACGAAGACCCATTTTACGACCTTTTGGTCCTATGGGAGTTATAAGATATAGTCATCCGATTTTGACCAAAGTTTGCAAATCCGTTTGAAGCTTATAATACTAATAATGGCCGAGTTTAAGGACGCTAGCATTGAAAACGAAAAAGTTTTTCTCACTAAGACCCATTTTCCGACCGATTGGTTCTATGGGAGCTATAAGATATAGTCATCCGATTTTGACCAAAATTTGCAAATCTGTATGAAAGCTTATAATACTAATAATAGCCGAGTTTAAGGAGGCTAGCATTGAAAACAAAAAAGTTTTTCTCACTAAGACCCATTTTTCGATCGATTGGTCCTATGGGAGCTATAAGATATAGTCATCCGACTTTGACCAAAGTTTGCAAAGCCGTTTGAAAGCATAAATTATATTAATAATGGACGAGATTGAGGACGCTAACATTGAAAACAAACAAGTTTTTCTCACTAAGACCCATTTTTCGACCGATGGTTCCTATGGCAGCTATAAGATATAGTCCTCCGATTTTGACCAAAATTTGCAAATCTGTATGAAAGCTTATAATACTAATAATGGCCGAGTTTAAGGACGCTAGCATTGAAAACGAAAAAGTTTTTCTCACTAAGACCCATTTTTCGATCCATGGTTCCTATGACAGCTATAAGATATAGTCATCCGATCTTGACCAAAATTTGCAAATCTGTTTGAAAGCATATAATATTAATAATGGCCGAGTTTAAAGACGCTTACACTGAAAACAAAAAAGTTTTTCTCACTAAGACCCATTTTTCGTGTGGGAACTTGAAATTTGATGTTTAGGCTGTTAAAAAAAGAAAGTTGAAACGAATTTGAACCAGAGCGAATGGTTTTAAAAGTGTTTCGGAGCGATATCTAAGAAATAATTTAAGTTACAAACGTGAAATTTAGTTTGTAGGTTGGTAATATAGAAAAAGAGATTTTACTGGTTCAAGACCGGTTCAAAAGGTGTTCAATTAACTAAATATTTTGTGTGAAGACCACTTTAAAACTGGTTCCGAGCTCTAACCAGTTCAAATATGAAAAGTGATTTCCAGGCGGTTCAAACTGTAATACAAAATTTCGCATAACGATAACTGTTTTTAAGTTTTGTGAAACGCATCAACACACCAAGGACCCCTAGGACTCTTAGGACCCTCTGCAAGGGTATACAAATGTGAGTAAAACTTGCGGTTAGTTGATCCCACTCAATATATACACAGAGAAAACCAAATTGACTTACTAAATTGCACACGCAAAATGTAGAATTCAGAAATCTACACGCCATGTGCATAAAAGCTACACGTAACGCTTTTCTGCACGCCGCGTTTAGAAATAAGAAAGCTAAACGCGACGGTGTAGAAAAGCTGCACGCCACGTGTTGAAATGAGAAAGCTACACGTTTCGTGCAGAAAACCTACACGTAACGTGTAGGATTTCAATATCTAAACGCGGCCTGCACAAAGGCTACACAAACGTTATGGGTTGAAAGTCCCGGTCGAAACGTGTAGAAATCTCACATTTTCGTGTAGCTTTTGCATATTTTTTTTCTCTGTGTAACATTTTTGGTCCGATTCAATTGAGTTTTGGTAATTTTCCTTTAAACTTCAAAGGAAAAAGAACAAACCAACCCGACAAGAGTCTTCACATATGTATGTGCATTGTACATAGATGGAATCTGATTAAGTGAATCGAATTTAACAGGGGAATGCTAATAGATTTGATGTCTTCGTTTCCATATTTGCAAGTCATGCAGTCGAGTCGTCGTCCGTTCCGTTCGTTTGCCTTATTTCGGTATACATATATGTTGGTGTACATATATGTATGTATGTATGTATGTATAGTATAACTGTGAAATGCGTTTTATTTATTATTTGATTGTGCCTATTTTTGGCACCCTGCTAGATTTCTGGTTTTTATTTCTTTGTTTTTATTAACCGTATTTTG
Source organism: Lordiphosa magnipectinata (assembly GCA_037044535.1). Classification (NCBI taxonomy): domain Eukaryota; kingdom Metazoa; phylum Arthropoda; class Insecta; order Diptera; family Drosophilidae; genus Lordiphosa; species Lordiphosa magnipectinata. The sequence continues at coordinate 784,008 of JBAMBO010004101.1, forward strand.
CGTGCTTATTAATTGCGGCGATTTTCGTTTTGATTTGGGCACTTTGCCCGCTTTGCAATTGATTTTCTGCGATGTAAATGTGAAATTGCATAAGCCAACTTTTTGGGTTAATCCAATATATTAGATTCAGCTTGGTCGAGTTCGCGCAATAAACTGATTTAGCTTTTCAAATCATTCAAAAAAAAACATACAAACAAAAGAGACCCAGCCGAAGAGAGCAATAACAAAACAAAACAAAAAGAAACAATTGATTTTAGCGTGTGACTAACTGTAGTTGTCAATGAGACATACACACAGCCAAACACATAGTAAGAGAGAGAGAGAGAGAGAGAGAGAGCTTAAAGTGTGGGAACTTTTTCAGTTTTCTTTTTGCTTTCTACCTAATTGAAATCCCTGACCTATGCCTAGGCACAAAAGCCAGCTGGGCAAAAAACAAAAAGCAAAACACATTTCAAAGTTGTTTATGATGATTGGAACACAAAAACACAAACAAACTGACACATACTTATGGTATAAGTAATGACCCAATTGACTCGAATAATGAAATACAAACTTGGCCACATATGTATGTACGAATACAAAGTACATATAATATGTATACATAAGTGTGTGTGTGTGTGTGTGTGCAGTAATTGAGAAGTACCTAAGAATTGTTAGAATTGCTTATCAGGCGAATCGGCTATATATTTGAACCCGATGCGGAAATATAAATGAGCTGAATAGAAATCATCTCTCATTTGAAGGCCAGCCCGTATTCCAAAAGCACTATTTTAGAAACTGAAAAGCAATACTATCTCAATAAACTAGTTACAAAAAAAAAAAACAAGAAAGAAAGGCGGCCAAGCCCGACTATAACATACTCTGTACCCTTAATGTCGCAGCTCGCATTTGCTCACGAGTTATACGCGCTCATCTCTAAGTTTCACTCTCTCTCTCTCTCTCTCTCTCTCACTAAGATTGCCGTTCAACCACGGTTGCCACTTGAAAATATTAAATTACACCAAAAAAAAACTTGAAAAAAGAGCAATTTTCATTAAAAAAAGAGCTAACAAAACCACATAAGTCTTGAGAAGTCTGAATTGGTATTGATCAGTAAGTCGAAATACTAAAATAACAACTTGATCGAGTATACTTAAAGAAATACTTCTTACTATCTGCAAAAAATTTCCACTTTACGACCAAATACTTTATTAACATATTCGTTAAGCGATGATTTCTCATCTCCTATATAGCTGCTATTTGCCAGATAAACTTAGAATTTACTCTGTTACTTGTTAGTGTTTATGTGACAGTTAGTGCTTTATAAATGATGTGAAATCGGCCCTTAAAGGTAATAATTGCTTCCTGAAAAATATAGAAAACACACTTCTGCTTTTATTCCATATTGCCACAGATTTCTCGGCCATTATTAATATTATATGTATTCAAACAGATTTGCAAATTTTGGTCAAAATCGGATGACTATATCTTATAGCTGTCATAGGAACCATCGGTCGGAAAATGGGTCTTAGTGAGAAAAACTTTTTCGTTTTCAATGTTAGCGTCATAAAACGGAAATTATTAATATTATATGTATTCAAGCAGATTTGCAAACTTTGGTCTAGATCGGATGACCATATCTTATAGCTGTCATAGAAACCATCGGTCGGAAAATGGGTCTTAGTGAGAAAAACTTTTTTGTTTTTAAATCTAGCTTCATAAAACTCGGCCATTATTTATATTATATGTATTCAAACAGATTTGCAAATTTTGGTCAAAATCGGATGACTATATCTTATAGCTGTCATAGGAACCATCGGTCGGAAAATGGGTCTTAGTGAGAAAAACTTTTTCGTTTTCAATGTTAGCGTCATAAAACGGAAATTATTAATATTATATGTATTCAAGCAGATTTGCAAACTTTGGTCTAGATCGGATGACCATATCTTATAGCTGTCATAGGAACCATCGGTCGGAAAATGGGTCTTTGTAAGAAAAACTTTTTTGTTTTTAAATCTAGCTTCATAAAACTCGGCCATTATTTATATTATATGTATTCAAACAGATTTGCAAATTTTGGTCAAGATCGGATGACTATATCTTATAGCTGTCATAGGAACCATCGGTCGGAAAATGGGTCTTACTGAGAAAAACTTTTTTGTTTTCAATGTTAGCGTTCTTAAACTCGTCCATTATTAATATTATATGCTTTCAAACAGATTTGCAAATTTTGGTCAAAATCGGATGACTATATCTTATAGCTGTCATAGGAACCAACGGTCGGAAAATGAGTCTAAGTGAGAAAAACTTTTTTGTTTTCAATGCTAGCATAATCAAGCTCGGCTATTATTAAAATTATATGCTTTCAAAGAGATTTGCAAATTTTGGTTAAAATCGGATGACTATATCTTATAAGGTCCATAGGACCGATCGGTCGGAAAATGGGTCTTAGTGAAAGAAAACTTTATGTTTTTAAGTAAATCGTTGTTAAGGTAGGTGATTATTAATATTAAACGCTTTCAAACTAATTGGAAAAAGTTGATCGACATCGGGTGACTATATCTTATGGTTGCCATTGGACCGATCGGTCGAAAATCAGTCTTAGTAAAAAAAAAATTTTTTTTTTTTGTTAGCGTCCTTAAACTCGCTGATTTCTAATATTATATGCTTTTAAATAGATTCTCAAAATTTGGTCGAAATCGGATGACTATATCTTAAGGCTGCCATAGGACCGATCGGTCGGAAAATGAGTTTTAGTGAGAAAAACTTTTTTGTTTTTAATTTTATCGTTCTTAAACTCGGCGTTTGTTAATTTGATGTGTTTTCAAAAGATTCGCGAAATTTGCTCGATATCAGATGTTTATCTGTCGGAAAATAGGTTTTAGTTACAAAAATTTTTGATTTTTATGTAAGCGTTCGTAAGCTGTGACATTTGCAAGGGTATAAAAAGTTCGGCACAGACGAAGTTAGCCTGGCCTTCTAGTTACTTTTCATTTCAGACAACCTGGAGACGAGAAATCGTGGCCGGCCACTATACCTTTTTTTTAAGGATCCTCCAATCGAAACAACAAACGTTATTTTCAACCGGTATAACCAAACTTTCGTACAACAAAGTTCACTGCAATTTATATTACGAATTTCATTTTTTAAGCTTGGTACGGAGATACCCGCCAAATACGCGCGAAATCGAAAACTCCATATAAAAACAAGAAAGAAAGTCGGTCAAGCCCGACTATAACATACTCTGTACCCTTACACTCGCATTTGCTCAGGAGTCAAACGGCCAGTTAACACCCCGCGCACAACGCGGTGCGCTCTCTAAGTTTCTCTCTCTCTCTCTCTTTCTCTCTCGCACTAAGATTGCCTGTGTTGCCCATGTTGCCGTTTTTTGCCCATAACTTGAGTATCGTTCATCCGATCTTTATCATTCCTTCAGCAATGATAAATAATTTTGTTTACAAGGTATCTCTAGAAGGAACGAACGATCTATCTCCAAAACTGTAGGAGATATGAAGTTTTTTCCAAATTGCGGGGGCGGGAGGGGGCGTGGAAAAAATTGAAAATAAACTTGATCTGCCTGCAAGCATCTCTGAGATCTCTTCGTTCATACGGACGGACAGACGGACATGGCTATATCGACTCGGCTGTTGATGCTGATCAAGAATATATATACTTTATAGGGTCGGAAACGATTCCTTCTCCCTGTTACATACTTTTGCACAAACTTAATATACTCTATGTACCTTCGGTACAGAGTATAAAAATGATTTCGCACATATTTCACAAGTTACCGTTTCGCGAGTTGGTCTGGAGTTCACACGCGAAATAGTCATATCGATAGTCAGAGTGATTAATCAGAGTGATTAATCATAATCATGAGTGATTATTTCGCAGCTTTGAAATATATGCAAAGCATATTTTTCGTTGTTTGCGAAACACAAATGTGTAACGGTGTGTGTGGCGCGGTGTTTAAAAATTAGTAATAAATGGGTAACTTTTCATTGGAGAAGAAGGTGGCCCTAATTGATGTAATAAAACAGAAAATTGTGCTGTGGCAGCATTATGATGGCGGCTTGACAAACATTATCTGGGCAAGTAAAAGTGCTGCCCTTGAAAAGTATGGATGTAATTCACAATTGATTGTGTTTTCTAGGAGCAGAAAAGGAAAGCTTACGCTGCCGGTACCGTGCTTACTAAGCACGCCAAGAGTGGAAGCGATGGTGGCGTACCCATCGCAACTCAAAAACTCAGCGATGTGAAGTCTTTCTTTCTTGCCAGACTTGTCGGCGTTAATTCTCTTTTACAGAACCTATAGCTCGCTCCTTGTACGAGATGGCTGATGATGAGGAACTTTGGACCAATTCTAAGTGATTCATTTGTGGACGACGGCAATTCTGTATGTTAAACGGATGAGCTGCACAACTTTGCAATGGTCTGACTATGGGACTTCTTTGTCACCGCAAGTCGTAGACCACATCTTCTAATCTATGCCGTTGCATTATAAGTTCCTGATAACAAGATGCCATGGTTCAAACAGTCGATTCTTCCCCTTGCCTAGTCGTGTCCTTAGAGGACCATTTGCCTATTAAAAATAAAGGTCACGATGAACCTAAAAACCATTTTATTATTTGCAAAAACGGATTAACCAAATTCTGTCGAAACCCTAGGTGCCTTCACTACCGCTTCTTACAAATCACAGAAAGCATTTGGATCAGCTATTGCATCATTAAAGGCCACCATAACTATTCGCTTTTTATTAATTTAAATGTTCCCGCCAAGTTGAATTTGTTTTTTTTTGCACTTGCTATCGGCGAAATAATGTGCAGAGATTTCGCAAGTATCTCCGTACCAAGCTTTATAACGAAGTTTTTTTTTGGTCCCCTTGCGATTCGCTATATGGAAGTTTGACTGTATTATAATTCAGAAAAAAGTTCCTGATATTAATTTACATATTTTATTAGCAAGCTCTTCAAGTGCATGCCTTGCCATGCCTTTTCATTATTAATTTCGAATTATGTTCCATTTATTATTCATTATTTTTGTGTTTATAACCCGAATAATGATAAGGTCTACCACACACATGCAGACATACTTATGTGTATGTGCTAGTATGCATAAGTCTGACATTAGGGAAATATCAGGAGGGAGAACCTGAAGATAACAAAGAGCCAAGCGATAACAATACGGAACCAAAATCTACTTACAAGCATCCATAAATTAAGTTATATTATTCTTGTGTATAATTCTTTTTATGCAAAAGATAAGATTAAGGCCTTGGCTGCACAATTCCTAAGAAATTGGTCTGGTGAAATGTACGAAACGAACAATTGTGGGACATTGACATTCAATTTTCTAAATGGCTTGCTTTGGTAGGTACACACATATATGTATGTATGTCGGTCTCTCCCTTTTTTTTGCTAGATGAACAAACAACAACCAAATATGAGCTCATACACACATACCTAAGTACAATACATAGAATTCATGTTAAATACAGTGAACTTTCGTTGTGATTGAACACATCCTTTTGTAGGTCAAAGTTGCTTATCTACTTTCTACTCTATATATAAAACAGTTTGTCCTGACTGACTGACTGATTGTCAATCAACGCAGAGCGCAAACGGTAAGAGATAGAAGGCTGAAATTTGGACAATTCCAACCGGAAAAGCCGGAAAATCGTCGAAAAAGTTTGTATGGGAAAACTTTATTTTTCATCCGATTGACTTGAAATTTGGTTTGTAAGGCAAAGTACGCGAAATAATTCGACACGTGTTTTCCTGATTTTGGAAAATCCGCCCATTCAAAAAACTATTTTTCATCCGATTCACTTGAAACTCGGTTTGTAAGGATAGAATACGAAATAATTTGAAATGTGATTTTTCAATGTCGGAAAAGCCGTAAAAATTCCCGGAAAATTTTGTATGCAAAAAAACTATTTTTTGCATCCGATTTCACACTGCACATTGGTCGGAAAAGCCCATTTTTTGCCAAAAAGTAAAAAAAAAAAATATTTTTCCTTATATCGTCTCTAGTATTTGTGAATTCTAAATACCTTAGCCAGTATTAAAATATTTATGTTGTGCCATCCCTGCGGCTGTTTCAGGGCTGCGAAGTCAGCTGTTACATAAAAGCTTATCACGCGGTGTTTTTGCTAAAAAAAATTGTTTGTGTTTAAAGCAGTGGCATTTAAACAATTTGTAACGTAAAACTTTTGTAAACCATGGAAATCATAGATCAAGGTATTTGGAAAAAGATTGTAAAGATAGATGTATGTGTGCTTTTGTTTTTGTAATTGTTTTTATTGTTGTTGTTGTGGTGTCTTTTTAGTACGACCTAACCTAAAAGTGATTGTGTTTTGTGGAGAAGAACTAGTGAAAAAAGTCGAATGAACTGCAGTTGTAAATGTCAGATTAATCTTCAACATGTGCACAATGAGGTGGTTTTAACAGTTTTTGCGCATATTTGCGCCATTTCAAAATAAATTGAATCATTGCAGACGAAGTCGTTTTTTTGCCGGAGAAAAATACTTGACGTTTGGAAGAAAAACAAGCAGAACAGTGGTGCGCTGTTGCAATGGGCATTGAAAAAGACGTTTGCCTTAGCCCTATCCAAGCAAAATATATCAGACATAAAAACGGAAATGCGTAATATTCAAAATTATGTTAAAAAAGGACTTCAAAAATGCAATAGACACATGGGTCGATTTGAAAAAAAGCAGGAACAATATCTTGTAAACGATTTAACAATTGTAATTAAAAAAGATGTGGTGCAGACTCAGAAGACCAACTGTAAAAATAAACTTGGTCGGCCTCGTTTGAAATACGAGGAATGGAAAATCGAGCCTTAAGAGAAAAATTGTGACCGATTTATCGAAAGAGAACGATGCCTTAGTTCTTCTACACGCAGCATCAGTTTCTGCAAAAAAGGCTAAGGATAAGGACTTGTCGTTTGTTTTGCAGCAAACATTAAAAATGCCAGACACTCTGGGAGTCAAAAAACCGGTTCCTTTAACAGAAGATGAAGCCTTAGCCTTTTTGCTGGACAATTCTTTTACCAAAAGTCAGTTTAACTGCGTTCGAGCAATGTGCACTCACACAATTGCGACAAATACCCGAGCTATGAAAAAATTCTACAGGCCAAATCACAATGCAGACCACAAGAAATCCTGTTAAAAGAATCCGTAGCTGAGGTATCACTTCAAAATTTGTTAAACCATACCGCCTCCCGGATCATTATGTTATAACAACCTGTCTTGAGAAATTTGCCTCATATTTCTCAGGTACAACTTTCTGCGAGCTATGGATTTGTTGGTTCGACGGGTCAAAGCCTTTACAAGCAGCAATACAATGAAAATAAGCCTGAAAGCCAAGACCAATAATAGGAATAAGAACAAAAAGATATCACTTCCACAAGACGTTATTGAAATTTTGGAATCACCGTCTCCGGCGAATTGCCACTTTCCTGAAGAAGAAGATCAGGAATCTGATTATGATGAATATGACTATAGTTTATAATTGAAATAAAATAATAATTATCCATTATATCTCAATTTTATTCCAAACACTGTTTAAAAAATTAATACTCTTTGGAGGTTGGCGGATTTGTATGGCAGGTAGGTGAACCTGTGGTCCAATCGACACATAATTTTATTCGAAATTTACATTTGTCCACTCAAAAATATGTGCCAAATTGCAATGTCGTAGCTTAATTTTTGGACTTCTTGGCAAAAAAATGGAGATTCCGACCACTGTGCACTGGTCAGAATCGCGAAATAATTGGCATAAAGTCGAAAATTGTATGGAAATTGATAATACACCTTTAAACTAGATAGTCTATATACACAACAGAATCGAATAATATTTTCGATTGTTTGGCAACCCTGAAATTGTTATCGATTATCAAAGTCAGCTGTTGAGTTAAGTGATTGTTGTGATAAAATTGGCGTCAACTATTTGCTAACTTTGTGGATCTGCACATCACAAAATTATTGCAAATAATGGATATTGAAGGTCAGGGTATGTAGAATGTGTAAATGGAAACATTTTTTGGATAATGTTCAATATATTTCATTAATGTGTGTTGTTTTGTTTTGTCCCATATACAGAGAAAACTTAACCAAAGTGCTCGTCTTCTGTGGTGTAAAACTAACCTTGTGCGTGTTTGTGCGTTATGTAGTATATGTTTAAATAAAGTAGAAAGTGTGTACTAAAAGATTGTATTAATCTTGTTTGCGGATTTTTGCGGGTCTTGTGTTACTTTAAACTTCTAGATAAGCTTGAGTTCTGCCATGCAACGCTGCTGGATGTATGGATCGACCACGGTCGCAACTCTAAAGGAACTCAACTAAAGGAATGTACGCTAACCGATGAAAAAAAGAGTGAAATTACCACAAAATCAAGAAGTTTTGAACTATATGTTAAATCGAATCTGCAAAAATGCAGCCGACATATGCAGACATTCAGAGACAAACATTCACAGTGGCTATCAAAATTGTTTTGGACAATCAAAAAGAGATGCGCAGTCTTCAAATGGGTAGACCAAAGTTAACATATGATGAAGCAGGGCCACGTCTAAAGAGAAAACTAGCTGCCGATGTAGCATTTAATAATGAACACGATACCAAACTTTTAATTCATGCAGCCACAATGTCAGCATGGAAATCAAATGAAAATAATACTGCGTTTGTACTTAAAATGTAATAAATGTAATACTTCTGAAAGCCAGGCAACTGAAGCTAAGAGAAAGCTCGGTATAGCAGAACCAATACCTTTAACAACAAATGATGCTTTGGAATGCACGCTCGACAGAATTCACGGATAAATAATATGATGGATGTATTCCAGAGATCTATGGACTCCTCAGATTCCCTTATCTCAAGTATAGGTAGAAAGAAAAGGGTAGCTCGACTTAAAAACCAAACTCTTCCACGAGATGTAATTGAGCTTTTAGAAGCACCTCATAATATTATTCCAAATAATGTGCAGTCTTCACTTAATGAGTACAGTTTTGATCATGACTCGAATGACTCGGAATCAGATGAGATAAATCCATTTTCGTTTGAATTAGCTGTAGAAGACAACTGAATGTAATAGTTATAATATGGAATAGTTGAATAGTAGAATAAATTGATGTTAATCTTTTCAAATTTAAGCTTTTTATTCAAAGCTCTCAAAAATTTCATTTTTGATCACGTATACGCTATGTTGCCATATATAGGCGGTCAGGGAAGGCGAGGTCAAATTAACTTAAGATTTTGTTTCAATATTTAGAGTGCTACATTTAACAAATATACCAAGTTTCAGCTCGATATCTGTAATATTCGACTTTATGCCACTTTTTTGCGCGATTCTGACCAGTGTGGATTGGCTTGAAACTCGGTTTGTAAGGATAGAATACGAAATAAAGTGAAATGGGGCGGTAAATATAACTACAACTATAACTATAACTATAACTATAACTATAACTATAACTATAACTATAACTATAACTATAACTATAACTATAACTATAACTATAACTATAACTATAACTATAACTATAACTATAACTATAACTATAACTATAACTATAACTATAACTATAACTATAACTATAACTATAACTATAACTATAACTATAACTATAACTATAACTATAACTATAACTATAACTATAACTATAACTATAACTATAACTATAACTATAACTATAACTATAACTATAACTATAACTATAACTATAACTATAACTATAACTATAACTATAACTATAACTATAACTATAACAATAACTATAACTATAACTATAACTATAACTATAACTATAACTATAACTAACGATAACAATAGCGATAGACCATACTGAAGGCAACGCAGCGAAGCGCGACGGTTTATATGCTAGTTGTTGTATAACCTTTTAACAACAGGAACACTTCTCATCATCAGCAGACTTTGCTATTGCCTTACCATTTAGTCAGTTGCTGCTAAAATCAATTGCGAATTACAACTGGTTGTTTTCAAAAATAGCCTTAATATCCGATTACCAAACCATTTAATGAAAATTATAATCAATTTGATGGACAGGTTTAAGTTTCCTTATTTATTATTTAATCTAATTTGTAAAAAAAATTGTATTAACAGGTGCGTTTATGTAGATTGTATTAAAAAGAACAAAATAGAGATAACCGATAAGTATGCCTTAACAGCTAGCTGCTTGTCTTATGCGAAATCTTGCAGAACGAACAGTAAAAACTTCGGCTCGACCAAAGTTTATATACCCTTGTAGCTTGTTTAATTTATAGAAATTAAGGTTTTCAATGTTTTTCGTCGAACATTCTTAGCTGAGTTGTTTCCCAAACTCAGCAATAGATGGCGCCACTACTTTAACCATTTGCTTGCCAGTTTGTTATATGGCAGCTATACGATATATTCATCCGATTTTTACCAAACTTCCCAAAATTGTGTGGAAACTCATAATATTTACAAGTGGAAGGTATTAAGACGTTACCATTGAAAACAAACAAGTTTTTCTTACTAAAACTACTTTTTCAACCGATCGTTCCTATGGCAGCTATATGCTATAGTCATCCGATTTGAATCAAACTTGGCAGAATTGTGTGGTAGGAAATAGTATTGATTAGTAACAAGTTTAAGAGCGATGGCATTGAAAACAAAAAAGTTTTTCCTACAATGACTTTTTCTCTGAACCAACTTTTGTAAGACAGCTATACTATATATTTGTCCGATTTTCATCAAACTTGGTGGAATTATGTAAAATTAAAGAAAACTGAAAAATGCGGGCGTTTGGGGGCGTTTGCATTGAAAACAAAAAAGTTTTTCTCACTAAAACTACTTTTTCAACCGATAGTTCCTATGGCAGCTATATGCTATAGTCATCCGATTTGGGTCAAACTTGGTAGAATTGTGTGGTAGCATATAGTATTATGCAGAAACAAGTTTGAGAGCGATAGCATTGAAAACAAAAAAGTTTTTTCTACTAAGACTTTTTCTCTGAACCAACTTTTGTATGGCAGCTATACTATATAGTTGTCCGATTTTCATTAAACTTGGTGGAATTATGAAAAATTATAGAAAACTGAAAAATGCGGGCGTTTGGAGGCGTTTGCATTGAAAACAAAAAAGTTTTTCTCACTAAAACTAGTTTTTTGATCGATCGTTTCTATGGCAGCTATATGCTACAGTCATCCGATCCGGCCGGTTCCGACAAATGTGCAGCGTATTTGTACCAAAAGGCTTTGTGCAAAGTTTGGTTAAGATAGCTTTTAAACTGACGGACGGACATGGCTATATGAACTCAGCTCGTCATGCTGATCAAGAATATATATACTTTATGTGATCGGAGATGCTTCCTTCTATGCGTTACAAACATCTGGACAATTTTAATATACCCTCTACAAGGGTATAGAACGGACTGGCTCAAATCTCTAAAATTTTGATTTTCAAGAAAGCTAGTTCGAAGCCTTAAGGCTGGATTCCAGATGATATAACAATTTATTTCGACACCAGGCTTCATACAAATAAGAGTGCTGTGTATATAGCATTCAGATTTCAAAACATTTCAAATGTGTTTCTATTCATGTGAAGTTTGACATAAAATAGACCTTTAAAAACTACAAAAAAAAACAATTTTTTAGAATTTTTCGGAAAAAAATATTCAAAAAATTCTGAACGATCAACTTGAAGTATGAAGTGTTTTGTGATAACGGAAGTTATGGAAAACTTCAAAATTAAAAAGTCGTTCAATCTTTGCGCCATAGAATTCACCATGTCAAAGGTTTCACTGTAGACTTCTCGGACAATCAAAATTTGTAACATTTAAGATTTTGAATAAGGTCAAGGGCAAGATTTTGGTGAGTTCTGACCCCAATTGGCATATCCAATGCTAAATCAATATTCAACTCATCTCAGGTTCATCTCTCCAAAAAGAGAGCAACAACAACAACATGCATACTTATGGACAATTGATTGTATATACATACATACATATTGCATGTAATTTATGGCTAACGGAACGATACGCCACGCCTCTCCAGAGATTATAATAATTGCACATCATCACAAAGACGCACACCCACACACACACACACACACAGACTAGCATATGCTTGTATGTGTGTGTGCCGCCTCTTGGCCAGGCTGGGTGACTCGTCGCTTGTTCTAGGTGTTATTTGGTTGATGTGTTTTGGTCTCTTTAGATTTTGCGGCACGTCAACATTTTGTTTTTGTTTTTTTTCTGTTTTCAGCAACGCAAAAGTCAATGCACGCATATGTACCTGGTAAACACCCCCACCCACCCCCACCCCATCAAAACAACTGACCACCCACCCCACCACTCACTTACCGCCTTTGCGCTTGTCGATGCGCCTCACCATGCTGATGCCCATATCCATGTCCATTTCCATATCGGTGTCAAAACCAAAGCTCTGATAGCCTTTGGCACTTAAGGCATCCGAGTAGCTTTGCATTACGTTTGGCAGGACTTTTGCAGTCCTTGTTAATATTTATGTTTACTGAGACGCGGTGTCGGCTCAAAGGGAAACGTTTTTGTCTCAACACTAATCGTTATAGACAAAAAATAAAATAATACTGTTCTTTTCGTTTATGTGCGAAATGCGTTGGAAAATAATTGTTCAAAAAAAACACTTTGCCACTGTCTTGGGTAGTTGTTGTTGCCACCAACCTGGGTAGACAATTGAATCGTAATCGTGGCCGGGGCTTTCGATAGTACGACTTTCGATAGCTATCGATAGTTGGTCGGGGAAATTATTATTTTTTAATTTATAACTTAATTCATTCATTTATAACAGTTTGCTATATTTATTTGGATTTTTATTCAAACAGCTGTTTTGTCTCACATGATATGAACGTTATTTTTAAAGTGACCAGAGATGAGCGTTTTTTTACATAGAGATGACAAAATCTGAGAGTACATTGGAGTGAAAAAATAGCAAACATTTAAGCAAAGTAAATTGATTTAACTATAGTAACTACTTTTATCGAACTCAAACTTTAATTTCTTCACCAGCTATTCGATCACTGAAAATCGCGACAAGCTGGCAGCACACACTCTTCTGACCTGCACCAGTGTTGCAAAACGTCTCGCGTGCAAACAGCTGTTGCGGCAGGAGACGTCGGGAAACTTTTCATATAACCAGAGCCAACTTTTGCAAATTGAAAAGCGTTTCGAAATGCTTGCAAATTGTGCCACCAAAACTTGGGCGGCTGCGGTAAGTGAAGTGCTCCTTGCAAATGTAGTTCGAGCACCAAAGGCAGCACCAGTCAACACTCACAAACTTACTGGGCAGCGGCTTGGTTATATAATTTAAGAAAAACAATAACAATTCCTTTCTCTCCTCAGCGTATCGGCCTGCGTGCCATAGCCACGGGCAATGTACAGCGCAGCGACAATCTCTTCGTGCACCGCGACACACCCGAGGATAATCCCAACATACCGTTCGAGTTCACCGCCGAGAATCAGAAGCGTGTGGATGCCATTCTCAGCATCTATCCGGAGGGTCATAAGCGTGGCGCCATGATTCCATTGCTCGATTTGGCTCAGCGTCAGTACGGCTGGCTACCCATTTCGGCCATGCACAAGGTGGCCGATATCCTGGGTCTGCCCAATATGCGTGTCTATGAGGTGGCCACCTTCTACACAATGTTTTTGCGCAAGCCCACGGGTAAATATCACATTCAAGTGTGCACCACCACACCCTGCTGGCTGCGCGGCTCCGATGAGATACTGGAGACATGCAAAAAACACTTGGGCATTGGTGTGGGCGACATGACCAAGGATAAGAAGTTTACCATATCGGAGGTGGAGTGTTTGGGAGCTTGTGTCAATGCGCCCATGGTGGCGATCAACGATGATTACTATGTAAGTGTAGAGGGTCTAAAGATGTGGCACGATCACGGAACTAATCACTTTTTATAGGAGGATCTGACCGCCAAGGATATGGAGGCTATACTGCGTGATTTAAGTGCGGATAAAGTTTCACCACCTGGACCACGCAATGGACGCTTTGCCAGCGAACCAAAGGGCAAACCCACCTCACTGATCGAGGAGCCCAAGGGTCCTGGATTTGGACTGCAGGCGGGTCTTTAAAATTGTACAGAGAAATGGAATAATGTGTTAAGAGAATGTTGAAAATAAATCAATTTAAATCAAAAGCGTGAGGAAAAGCCAAGGTAACCGAAATTGATTGGAAATTTATCAGTTTTGACACAATTAATCCTGCTCTTTTTTTCTATACTTCAGAGCTGGCTTTAGGAAAGAACTATTTGTGATCATTTTTGAGCTGGTAAAAGTCAAGTCTCTCCACAGATGATGGGAAAACAATTTTGTAACCTTATGGTTAACACTCTTCTGCCCACAGTTAATGACTACTGAAGGGTGGAGGTGAATTATGGTCCTTTGAACCATGATGATGACTTCAAACCCCAAATGGTAGCTGTGTAAAAGTTTATTTGAAAATGCGGGGCAATATTTTTGCATCCATGTAAGCGGTAATTGGTTCATACTTTAAAGCAAGGCTGCAAACCTGTAAAAATTTTGGTAAGCAGTATTTAACCCGTGATAAAAGACTCAGGCTCGCTTCGCGGATCGGTTTCTGTACTAATCGAAACCAAGGTTTTGGTTCATTTAGATTGTTAAATAGTTGCCATTTTCACAGCTGTTCTAAAAAGTCTGTCAAAAGTGCCTGGTCTTTGTACCTTCTACGTACATAACCCAGCCAGCATTTTATAAAATTTCTGATCACATGTTGAGTCCTCTGTCTAATTAAAATAGTCATGAAGACATTCACCATCCTACTCTTGAGCTACTTCTTGAGGTTATGGTTCCAACTGAGCCCAGATTAACACTTCATTTTCGTAGAGCCAACTTTGCTCAGCTTGACCGCTCACTTTCTCAAACCGATTCAGATTACAAGCCTGAAATTTGCTTTTAAAATGTTTTATAAGAAGCTGAATGCCACACTTGACATTTCGTTTCCAAATGTTTTTGAATCAAATGCAAGTAGAAAGCCGACTTGAAAATGCGGTCCGAGCTGCTTTAATTTGGTGACCGTCACAGGAAAAGCTGTGGATATGGATACCAGAGATGCTTGAAACATCCTTCCATTTATGTACTAGTTGAAGTGAAAATCATTCAATTTCGTCTGAAGAGACCGCTTATGTTATTTAGTGCACATTTATAAAACGAAATCGCATCATTTAAAACGACATTTTTTGATTTCGTTATTTGCCAAACTTTTCGTTTTAAGACTGCTTCTACACCATCGACGGCACCTTTCCCATGTGAAATTGGAAAGTAGTTCCAGTCCATATAATTGCACCCAAAAATCTCTTACAAAATCAACAAGACTTGAGACGATAAATTTGTTTTTAAACTGCGAGCTGCTTCATCCATCAGAGAACATAAATATATTTAAAAAACTTCCATACTGACTTTGAATTTGTTGAATGAGTTTCGTTAAAAAACAGCAGCTTGGC
This sequence comes from Lordiphosa magnipectinata, assembly GCA_037044535.1. NCBI lineage: Eukaryota > Metazoa > Arthropoda > Insecta > Diptera > Drosophilidae > Lordiphosa > Lordiphosa magnipectinata. Next base: position 799,478 of record JBAMBO010004101.1, read on the forward strand.
AACTATTTGTCCATCACATAGAAGAGTATCTTTCCTTCCAAAAAGTTTTGAACTGCTTTTATCTTCATTTGTTCGTTTCAAGACGTCAATGATTTTCAGTTTTTTAGCCAACTCCCTTGGCAATGCTGCAGTGCATGTGTAAGGAGTGCAAGAACAATTTTTTGTTTTTCTTCATTTTTCCTCTCTCTCTCTTAAGTTTCTCTGTCTTATACGATCCCGTGCTCTCTCTTAGCTGCAACCCAATCTTGATTAATTTTCGACAGTTCCTTCCATTTCTGTCTAGCTCTTTGCATTTTAATCGGAAGTTTTTCAATTTCACCGGATCTTCTTTCAAAGATTCTCTCCATCGTTTGCAGTTCTCTTTCTTTGTTTTGCTCATCTATATTAAATTAATACACATTAATATTATATTATGATGAAAAGCATCAGAAGTACGGCGTTAGAGAAAGGCTTGTCACGTAACGTATGTCACGTTGCGTATCATAATGAGTCAAATAAAACAAAAAAGCAACATTTATTTTTGAGCGAATCAGCTATAAATATATAGCTACATCATTGCTGATCATATTAAAATTAGTTGCATTGATAAACTCGAACGCATTCCACAGAGTTTTGCTCTTTTGTGAAAGCAGACAAAACGCACTTCCGTATTATGTTACGTTACGTATGCCTTTTTGTCTGCCTGAGTCTTGGGACCTTACTGTCTATATTCTAGAACTCTCAGCTTGTACATTAAATAAAGTGCTACTCAAATGCTATCCAAACACCAATATGCGGATATTTGTTATTCTTCATATCACAGGCTAAAAAATTCGTACGATTGACACGTTCGTAGCTGTGGAAATGCCCATATGCAAAATATGCCAACAAATATGCAAAATATGCAATAAATATGGGCATTCCCAAACTGACGTGACGTTACATTCGTACGAAAAGATCTTTTTGAAAAATATGAAAATCTTGAATTGTTAAAAAGATCGTTCTATATTTGGGTAGCAATTAAATAGCACTATAACACGGTGTGACAGTCAAAAAACTTCTGGGATGCGACATAGTGTAGGTTGTAGATATAGTTAAATGTAACATTGTGGCATACCACAAATTTTTCGTGCACGTCAAAATTTGGAATAACGGTTAAAAACCCGTATTTGCGAGGTTGATGGAGTTAAAAAATCATATGTCTTAAACTATGCATCGTACAATAGCATGTAATACGTCGTTGGAAGGAAAAAAGTAGCACCTTTCCAACGGTGTACTACATTGCAATCTCAGATAAAAATTAAGGAGGCTACATGTAAAAATATAATGATTTTTTTAGTTTTTTGCGACTTCGCCTTACTTTGAACGAAAATTAATAAGTCAAACTTGTATAAAACTGTTTACTTTTGGTATGCAGTTTCAAAAAACATTTAATTTCGCGCATTTTGCAATTTAGTTTATTAAAATATAGTAGTTTTTGATCGAGTTATTCATTTTTTTAATAAAAAAGCCATTTGCCGATATTTTAGATTCATGATGTGTATTAACCTCCGCGTAAGTTCAATTTGGCCGAACACGAGTGGAATGAGAGAATTGAGCTTTTCGTATGATACAGTTATTGAATTGAGCTTCTTGTATGATACCGTAACGGTAACGGTTTCGGTGTTTTTATCGGACCTCAGATTCGAAAGCTAATGAAAAGTGACGATTTCAAGACCAAATTAGACCCTGTTGAGAAACGTGCTTGGGAAAGTTATATTGCGCTCTGTGATAATTTTCTTGGCAATAACAGGAGCGCCGACTATGTTACATTTGTAAACAATGGCCGTGTTCAGCAGAACAACTTGCTCCCTGATCAAGTATAAATTTGTAATTATCTTAATACTGAACTCTAGAGATGCGGCATCATAATACGCAATTTGAAGTATCATGATACAGGAGCATGTATCAAAGAAATAGTACGCTACTTTAAAGTGTTACTGCTCCCTCCAACAGCAGAAACTATTCGATACAACATTTTTTTCTGATACCTGCTTTAGGGATCAATTATTCTTCTGAACACGCCCAATTTTTTATGTGCGTACAATGAAATGGGCTGCAACATGTCCATAAAAATCCATTTTTTAGATTCCCACTTGGATTTCTTTCCAGATAATCTGGGCCAGTTCAGCGACGAACAAGGTGAAAGGTTTCACCAAGAAATCGCTACTATCGAAAAGCGCTTTGATGGCAAAGATAAAATCAACATGATGACGAATTACTGCTGGTCACTTAAACGAGAAACCGATTATGATCAGTTCAAATGGAAAAGATCGAGTAAACATTTTTAAGTCGCATTTCCAAAAACGGTGTAATTTAAGTTCAACAAATGTCTTTAAACTGTCACAAAACATGATTAAAAAAATTCAAATTAACTAAAGTAGCTTGAAATGTTTTATTTAAATTTACAGTACCTACTTAGAGACAATCTCATTCTAAAATAAAAATTCTGTAAGAATCTTCTATAAAGTGGTCAACAATATTATGGTCGATAGTGCTATAAGGCGCGATTCATCAACATATTGCACAAATTTCGTAATCCGAAAATATACCATAACTTTGCTAATTATTGACTGATTTTAAAAAATAGACTCACGTTTTACTCGTGAAAATGTATTCTTTTTAAATAATAAAACAAGTATAAGGGGTTTCTACCAAAATAGTGTTCAAAAACCTCACCAAAGTCAAAAAAATTGTAAAAAAAAAACAAAAAAAATTGGTTTACATAGCAAATACTCCAATAAAGGAAATTAAACCTGTTAAGTCATGTATGGCACGTTTAAAGACCTAAGTTTCTTCTTTCCAAAACTGGTAAAAAAAATGAAAATCTGTGGATATTTGCCGAAGCTATGGGCGTAAAAGTGACCGTATGTGCAAAAAAAGTTTTTGTTTACCGTTATTCAAAATTTCGATGTGATCCAAAAAATTCTAGTATGCCACAAAATTCTATTTAACTGTACCTAAAAAATACGCTATGTCCCGTTCCAGCAGTTTTGTTTTGATTTTTTTTTGTCACAGTGTGTAATCAACAAAAACAATGACATCAATCGATCAGTTAAAGATATAAGCAATCATATATGCTGGCGTGACGTTACATAAAACGGAAATGGGTTTTGACTTGTTTTAGAAAAATGCAAAATTCTGCGAATTGGGCAAAACTTTTTGTATAAAATAGTTTCTTATGGTGTCTTTCTTCCCTTAGGAATAGTTTAGAGACCAAAAGTCAATGTAATCTAAAAGCATTTTTATGACAACAAAACGTATCCAAATAAGAAAAATGGCGCTTGCGCAACTTTGCATTCGAAAATCTCGAAATAGGTTAGGAATATATTTAAAATTAACTCATATTAGTTCATTTTGATTATTTCCTCATGAAAAAATGATAAAAATAGTGTTTTTGAGTACTTTTCATTTTTTGGTCTCGGTGGACTTTTCTGTGGAAATGCCCATATGCAAAATATGTACTTCTAAAAAAAATGTATAAAAATGGCAACATTTACATAAATTCGCATTCTTGAGCTTAGATTATTATAAAAAATATATAGAGATGGCATATATAGATGGTTAAATGGAAGTTGTAGACCGAGCAAATGAAAGGTGTACCTTGAAAGTTTTACAAATTTTCAAATTGTGTATTCATTTCAGATTTTTATGAAGATTTTATGGGCGGCTAGAGTACACGGGTAAATAAAGAAAGATGTTTAACAAATGGTCAAGAAAATCGCGAAATTTGCAAAATTTTCAAAGGACCTAAGATAACTATGAAGGTTCGGATAGATGGCAATTGAAGACGCGTATATAAGAGGCTTAGACCAAAACCGTGAAATTTGTCAAATTTATTTATTTATAAACAGTTTACTTATAATGTAATGATTACTTTAAGCTAATTTCATAGTGTAGATGTGGAGTATGTGTGATTAATGAGTAGTTTACAATAATGGTGTCTTGAATTTTTTATACTCTGTACCGAAGGTACATAGAGTATATTAAGTTAGTGCAAAAGTATGTAACAGGGAGAAGGAATCGTTTCCGACCCTATAAAGTATATATATTCTTGATCAGCATCAACAGCCGAGTCGATATAGCCATGTCCGTCTGTCCGTCTGTCTGTCTGTCCGTCTGTCTGTCCGTATGAACGAAGAGATCTCAGAGATGGTAAGAGATAGAGGTTTGACATGTATGGGACATATATTTCTTATACTTGCAGGCAGATCAAGTTTATTTCCAATTTTTGACACGCCCCCTCCCGCCCCCGCAATTTGGAAAAAACGTCATATCTCCTACAGTTTTGATGATAGAAGGTTCGTACTTTCTAGAGATATCTAGTACTCAAAATTATTTATCGATTTGCTGAAGGAATGATAAAGATCGCATGAACGATACTCAAGTTATGAGCCAAAAACGGCCAGTAAACACCCACCACCCACCCACCCATCACCACAGCATTCTATTGAACGGCAATCTTAGTGAGAGAGAGAGAGAGAGAGAGAGAGAGAGTGAAACTTTGAGATGAGCGCGTATAAGTCGTGAGCAAATGCAAGCTGCGACGTTAAGGGTACAGAGTAGAGGTGGGCGCGGGCCGGGCTTTTTTTCGTGGCCCGCGGGCTTACACAGGCCCGGAGCGGGCCCGGGCCTTAAAATTAAGATTCGTGCGGGCTTCGTGCGGGCCCGGGCCTTAGCAAAAAGGCCCGGCCCGTAAAAGCCCGAAATAGGCCCGAAAACAATTTTGATTTGTTCGCGCTATTTTTGTTTATGCTCGAATTAGAACCGCCATTTATCGCATTTTAATTGTTTATCGATACTACTATCGATGCTTATACCTATTTTACTTGTTTGCACACGGCTTCTTCCGGCAATCGCTCATTTGGTTGGGCTTTTCTTGAACCCTCCTTATAGAGAGATGAATTTCCTCTCAGAGGAAAAAAGAGATAATGTGTTAGCTACGATAAAAGCAATGCTCTCCGAATTTATAGGGGATCATGAATATAGTTGCTCTGATGACATAACTAATAACATAAGCCCAAATAATTCCGAAAATGAAATGTTTGCTGAATTTTTAGACTTAAGTTATATAAAAAAACGAAAAGTTGAGAAAAACGCTATCGACATAGAGCTTGACAAATATTTGGCCTATCCAGCAGCTCCTGGCACACATATTTTAGAATTCTGGAAAAATGCAAGGGACTTAAAATACCTTTCCAGATTAGCTCGGACCATTCTGGCTATTCCCGCCAGTTCGTCTACGAGCGAATGGCTTTTTTCAACATCGGGCCGTATTTTAAATGAAAAACGCACAAGGCTAAAAAGCACAAAATTAGAAAAAATTTTATTTTTAAATAAAAATATGACATAGTTTGTTTTTTATTAAATACATAACAATATTCATGTATGTATACCTTAATAAATATGTACTTATATATATCTATAAATTGCATGTCTTTTAAATTTCCTTATATGTGTAAATAAGTTTCGTGCCGGGCCGGGCCGGGCCCGGGCCTTGGTGAAAAAGTTTCGTGTTGGGCCGGGCCGGGCCTCTCAAAAAAGAGTTCGTGTTCGTGCGGGCCCGGGCCTCAAAATACAGGCCCGCGCCCACCTCTAGTCCCAAACGTAGTCGGGTAACTCTTGTAAGTTTCAGAAGTTGTGAATATTAGTTTTGTTGTTGTTGTTGGTTTTATAGAAGTCGTTGGTGTGAGTGAAAATTGTTTGTTGTGATTGTCTGTTGATGAGTTGTATGTATTTTTGTACGTCAGAGATATTGTGGTTTGCTGTGAAGGTTAATGGAAGTTGAATTGCTGTTTTGGCTGCATCGTCGACTTTTTTATTGCTGGTTATGTTGCAATGTCCTGGTACCCAAATAATTATTATTTTTGGCGAAGAGGTTAGGACGGTTTGCCGGATGCTGAGAGGGTAGAATGATTGGTTGTTAGGGTTGGTTATTGCGTGTATGGAGGATAATGAGTCTGTGCATATGGCTGATTTGTGACGCAGTTCTTTGACTATTTGTATTGCTTGATATATGGCTATTATTTCAGCTGAGAAGATACTGCTGTGGTATGGGAGGAATGAGGTAGCATAGTTACTTTTTGATCTGTCAGTGTATATGAAGTTGTACGACGTAAGGGATTCTTTCAATTGTAAAAATCGTTGGTGGTAGATTGATGGTGGGGTGGATGATTTAGGAAGTAGGTGTAATGAGGTGTTTATTAGGGAACTAATGTTGCACCACGGTGGTGGGGTTTGGTTTTGTTGGAAGTTCGAGCGTTTTGTTGATGATCATTGCTTTTTGAAGGGCTGAGCAGACCTTGGGATTATATTTTTTTTTTTTTTTTTTCGATTTTTTTTAAGGGGGTGGTTAGGGGCGATGAGTCTGAGAGAAGGATTGGTTTGGTTTTCTATTTTCAAACGGGGAAATATTGGATTCGAACAGGAGATTGTTGATGGGGGTAGTTTTAAAGGCACCGATAGCCATCCTTATTGCTGAATGGTAAATAGATTTGATTTTGTTGGTTTGTGACAGAGGGGCGCGTTGCCGTAAAGAAAAATTCCAAAATCGATTTTTGCCATGATTATGAGTTTAACTACTGTTAATACTGAGATTGGGTTGCAGTTGTATTTGCTATTTGATAGACATTTTATGATATTGAGTTTTTTGGTTAGTGAGGGTATTAGGTAAATTTGTCAAATTTTCGTTTGGGTGTTGGTAAATAAGATTTGCCAATTTTTCGTATGACCTAATATTATATTGAAGGTTTTATGAATGGCAATGTAGACGACGGGTGTACGGTTAGGAGGTGTAGATAGTAGGGTTAAAAGAATCGAGAAATTTGCCAATTTTTCATATGACCAAAGATTATTATGAAGACTTAATAGACAGCAATGAAGACGGGTAAATATAGGAAGCGTAGACCGAACTGCCCAAAAAAAACGCAAAAATTTCAAAATCAATATTTAAGCTTAGATTTTTCGCGAAATTTGCAAAATTTTATGAGTTTTGGGAATCATTAAGATGTGATAGATGGCAATGCAAAAAGTTGTGAAATTTACAAAACTTTTGCATAAGTTAGATTATAATGTAGACAGGTAAATTGACGGGTCAAAAATCCGGATACATACAAAATTTTATGATTAGTTCAGATTATCATGAAGATTTAATAGTTGGACGGGTAAACACGGGTAAATAGGAGGTGTCGATCAATCGGTTTAAAGAAACTTTAACATTTGCGAAATTCTTATGTTAGTTTAGATTGACACGAAGGCTGGTATACAGACGGGTAAATAGAAGGAGAAGATCAGACGGACCAAAAACTCGTGAAGTTTAACAAAAAATGTAATGAGTTTAGATTATCATGAAGATTTGATAGATGGCAATTGTCTATTAAGCTTCACTTCTTCGTATTGTGTTCAAAATTCTAAAGGGGGCGCAGCAATGCACGCCGGGTGCCTGTTATGTAAATATGCATTGCAAAACAGTTTGATGACAAATCTCTTCGCCATTTTTTGGGGTAACGACATAGCTCCGACGTCAAATCTCCAACAGAATTAAAGCGTCATATCTCCGAGCGGAGCTATGACGTTTTAAAACGACATATCTCTGCGCGGAGATATGATGCTTTTTTTCTGTCGGAGATATGTCGCTCTAAAACGTCATATCTCCGCTGCGGTCAAAGAAATCGAACATCAATTTTTGATTTTTGCAACGCTAAATCGGCCAAACCGGACACTGTGCGCCGCTTAGATTCTTTTAAAATGCGAAAACCCGAAAATACGACGAAAGAAGATATACAAAAATTTTGGTTTGCGAGACAAATTTAGTTGTATTCCCGTTGCCCAGATATACATAGGAAAAAGCAATTCATAACATCATCAATGTAGGGCCCCTTCCCGACCTTAAATCAAAGTATTCGCTTGAAATGGCTACCCTATTTGAAAATATTGAAAATTTCTTCAATCAAAATTAAAATATTTCATCAAATGCATATATATCCATATTAAATTTTTACAAGTGAGCGGAATCAGCAAGGGGGCGTGGCTTGACCATAAAACATAACATTTATATCTTCTTACAATATGTTTTAATTGTTAATAGGTTAGAAGTTAAAACAGAATGGTTATTACGCAACATATCTGAATCTTGATCTACTGAGGTCGATTTGGCATGAAAAATGTCTAATATCTCACATCGGGCACAATTGCAGCAATTGTTTTTTTTTTATACTTTGTTTTTTGAATATTATCTTTAACTTTTTGCGAGTTCAAATCTCTCACGCGAGCCATTTTTTTTAAAGTCAAGCTAATAAGGAAAAAATAGAAGTTTTAAAAAAAAATTTGTATCAAATAAAACTAATATTTTTTTCCTAATTTACAAATTTGTATTCTAATATCTCCGCGCGGAGATATGTCGTTTGTAACATGGCGGAGATAAGTCGTTTTAAAACGTCATATCTCCGCCAGAAAAAAAGCGTCATATCTCCGATGGCAAAATGTACTGGTTGGAGATATGACGCTATGCCAACTTTTCTACTCCTTTGTTAATTCTAAAAGGAAATCTTCAATCTTTCCTTCATCTCTCTTTTATAAAAACAAGAAAGAAAGTCGGTCAAGCGCGACTATAACATACTCTGTACCCTTAATGTCGCAGCTCGCATTTGCTCACAAATTATACGCGCTCATCTCTAAGTTTCTCTCTCTCTCTCTCTTTCTCTCACTAAGATTGCTTCTGTTGAACGGAATGCTGTGGTTATGGGTGGTCATAACTTGAGTATTGTTGATCTGATCTTTATCATTCCTTCTGCAAATCGATAAACAATTTTGATTACTAGATATCTCTAGAAGGTACGAACAATCTATCATCAAAACTGTGGAAGATATGACGGTTTTTCCAAATTGCGTGGCAAAAATTGAAATCAAACTGGATCTGCCTGGAAGTATAAGTAATATATGTCCCATACATGTCAAACCTCTATCTCTTACCATTTCTGAGATCTGTTGATCTTAGCTAAGTAGCTATTTAGCGTCGCAGAGTACCCTGAGCGAAGTTATGCCAATGTTGTCCGGGTGCTTCTGGGCAGGGTTTTTTCGCCATCGCTGATGGGGGGGAGGTCTTCCTCCCAGAACAACGTTTGGTTTCAAGCTGGTAATCTATTCAGCCACAGCACTCTGGTGGATGGCGTCTCTCGCATTCATAGCTTCGGATTGGGGTGACTGTGGTGGAGCTTGAAGTGTACGTGAGTACATCCGGCAGGTGGGTCCTCAGATCCTGTTTGCTGGTAGGGCCGAGAGGTTTGGGTGTTCCTCCTGTAGACCATTGGTCAGTATATTGCAGTGATCACGAACGCCGAGCATGTGAGTATCCTAGTGTAGGTGGTCCACTTGAGCCATGGTGTGACATTCAGTGATGGTGCGAAGTGCAGCATTCTGGGCACGTTGGAGATTTCCCCATTGTGTGTCACCGATGGCTGCTGTCCATGCTGGCGCCGCGCAGGGTCTCTTTCTATTTTCCCCAGGAGCTACCAGCTATTGCTTTGAGTGCCCGATTCCTTTCCCTTACTTTGCGGGCCGTGTTCTCCGAGTGCCTCGCAAAGAAGAAGAGGTTGTCAAATGTCACACGCAAAATTGTTGGGTATTTGATAGTGGGAATTATGCCTACGTCCACAGTGACATTGATTTGGGTGTTCACTATCTTGGTTCAGGTGATGAATATGTTGGTGCTGGATTTTCCTGGAGAGAGAGACAGGCAGCCTTGCTTTTACGATTTGGTACCTTTACCACATGCTTGAGCAAATGGTCTTAGCTTGATTTTGCTAGTAGGTGCCGTGTATCGTCAGCGTTTACAAGCCCTAACCACTCATTTTCAGCAAAGTGGTACGTTCAGTTTAAGCATTTTGGTGATAATGCTAGCTGCACCTACATGTTCATATTTTTGTGAAAGGTCGTTAAATGATCTTTTCTGTTCATCTAGCATGTTGATTTTTGGATTTTTGTCCCGCTGGTTTGTGCGTAAATCAAATTACCGAAACATCAAACACCGCCTCGAATATGTTTCCATTTTTCAAGTACTGAGTAAGACAGACTGTCTTAAGACAGTCTTTCGCCGTTCTCATTTAAAAAAAAAAAAAAGGCCTGCTTTCATTACGTTTACGTTTACAGTTTATTATTCATATACATGATGTTTTGGGAGCGATGGTTGCTTAAGTTTACACAATTTTGGGAACGGTATAGGCTGGATTTTTACCGTTTATATATTCTACTGCACGTACGGCAAGAGAATTACGAGAAGGAGGAAAGGTAGAAGGATTGCAGATTGTGTTTTGTTCCTCTCTATCGCTCTCTCTCTCTCTCTCTCTCGCATTCACTGCTTGTCTACAAAAACAAATTGAACTGAGGACATTACACAAAAATAAACTTAAATTCTAGATCAATTTTAGAGGATTGGAATTACAGGCGCAACTAATTTGTTTATATGCAATTTGAACTTACAATCATATATACCAATAGCTGGCGGAAGGGAGGGGGTGGGGGGGTTTTGGGGAGACAAATATACTTAAATTAGAAAAGTTGACATTGTTCTTAATTGAGGGGAATATAGAGTCCGTTGCTGCCATTTTCCAAGAATGTTGAAATTGGATTGGATTAGGGTTGTGTTGTTGTTCCATGGAACCTAAAAACTAACATTTAGTTTTTAAAATTTTTTGTTTTTTTTTGTTTTTCCTTTTTTTGTTTGTTTTTTTTTTGTTATTTTCTGATTGGGTTTTTTTTTTTTATTTGTGGTGTATATTGTTGCCTTCTCTTTCACTCCTCGCCATAGAAAACTCTGTGTGGGAGAAAGAGAAAGATTGGGAAGAGAGAAAATTAGTTGTATGAGGCGAAAAACTGTACCTGGAGAGCATCTCTACCCTACATGGAAGTTAACATGGAAGTTAAGTTATTAACAAATAGAATAAAGTTCAAAACGAATGAAAAGCTCATGAAAATATATCAAAACCGTTCAATTTCATTAGACTTTTTACCAAAACAAACTCAATTCATGAGCTTAAACGCCAAATAGCTCTGTTTTTAATACTTTTAATGGGAAATGAGAATTAAAAGAGAATTCACCGAGTTCAGTGGTTAATTTTTACTTAGGATTCATAGGGCACGAGATTTGGGAATGATTGGGAAAAAAAAATGTTAAACTCTGTGAAATCCAGCGGATTGAGGTCGGGATTTTGTCCATCAATTGAAATTTTTGTTTCCCAATCCATTCCTTTATAATTTTCGCTATTTGCTTAGGATCACCATCTTGTTGAAAAACCATTTCTTTTTAGGGATAAGCATATTTCTCTATAAAATTGGTTAGTAGACAGTTCTCTTTTCTACTAAATGCAGAAAGACCCAAACCATTATGGGTTGGTTTTGATATAGGCCGTTTCGTGTTTTATATGTACACTGCTCGCCACTTGAATAGGACACCTCTAAAGTCGATTTTCTATAGTTAATTGCTGCTAAACCAAGCCATCTAGGAAAATAATTTTTGTTTTCTTATAAAGTTTATTTAAATGTAGTAATTAGACGAAAATTACAAAATTATTCAAAAGTTGTAAGTATACAAAAAACATTGTTAACCAATAAGTAACAAATTTTGGAGTCTTCATTTTGCACCACTTGAATAGGACACTTTATCTAAAAACCATTTAAGAATATTTCAATCCTTTTCTTAAATAAGAAATTACTAACATGTTTTTAAACCAAAAAAAGTTTTTAATAGTGTGTTGAGCCTCCTTTTTTCTCCAAAACCTCACACATTCGGGTCTGGAAGGGATGCATACAATTTTCCCAAATAATTCAACGATATCGAGCCCCATGCTAATTTGATAGCTGCAATTAGTTCGGGAACGCTCGAATATTGCTGACCTGATCCATATACTTCACGTGTTAGCCATCCCCACACATTCTCAATGATATTCAAGTCCGGTGAATAGGGTGGCCAGTTTAATAACTCCACGTTTTGGCTCGCTATATACGATTTAACAATCCGGGCCGTATGTATAGGGGCATTATCATGTTGATAAATCCATTTTAGATTTGCAAAAAGAGTTTGGAAGTGTGGAAAGGCCTCTTTCAATATACCATTATAACACAACGCATTCATGGTGGTTGGAATAAATTTAAGCTCACAGGTGCCATAATAGGAAATGGCCCCCCATACCATAATACCTCCAGCATCCAGCACTGCTGTGCAACTTATCAAGATGGTGTGGTTCTTTTCGAAGATCATGAAAATAGTAGCTGTAGCCATCGGGGCCCTCCAAATTAAACTTTTTTTCGTCCGAAAAGACAACACGTTGCCACTCCGAAGTCCAGGTGACATGTGCGCGCGCGAAATCAAGGCGTTGTAACTTCCGAGCCGGGTTAAGAGGTGGCTTCTTCTTGATTTTTAGTCTCTTCAGGTGTGTAGCATTATTAATAACACGACGCATGGTTGTCAAACTTGCTTTAACGTTGCATTTTTCCCTTATCTTGGCCAAAGAGTCGTGCGAATTGGAAGCTTCTCTTAATATAAGTCGCTTGTCCGCGATGGTAAGCACACTGTGGGTGCGGCCCTTCATGTTTTTACCATAATTAGCCTCATTATTTAAAAAATTTGTTATGGCGTGACGGCTCCTGTCGACTTTTTTTTGCTATTTTGGCAATAGAAAGGCCAGAATCCTTGTAAGCTTGGATTTTTCCTTTCTCCGACTCAGATAATGAAGTGCCACGCCCCATTTTAATTTTTTTTAATTTTATATACACTTCAATTAAAGCAAAAAGTTTAAGTAAACCAAAATTTGTGTGCACGTGTCAACGATACCGACCAAATAAAATGCATGTTCTATTCAAGTGGCGCAAAAATTCCATTGAATTTTTGCGAATGCTCACATAAAGTGCAAACAACTTTATAACGGTTCTATTCCAAAACTTGGAATATACCAGAAAGAGCGAAGAATGCTTGCACAAAGATAATATGCAAAAAATACCGTTATTCTACCATTTCGTTTTCGAGTTACGAGCAGTTTTAAAGAGAGCATACAGGGTGTCCTATTCAAGTGGCGAGCAGTGTAAGTTGGTACGTAGCTAAAATTATTAATAATTGCCTTCTTTTTTTAATAAACTTTTTTTGGTTCTACAACACCTTAATAGCTCAGAATCCAAACGCATTGACAAAAAATTTAATTGCGAATGAGGAGCTTATCGAGAGTTTGACTATTTGCACTATTTTTCTACAAGAGAAGCAAGCTCAAAGTCTTATAGAATCAGTGCAGATTATTCTCAAATTTCAACAGTCTCTAAAGCTTGTGCCTGGAGAAGTTGGGAACGTTGTTCGGAAGAAGGTCGAAAACGTGTTATCAAAAATTTTTGAATGCTCAGATGCAAAAACCACTAAAAAAGAAGAATAGAATAAATCTATAAAAATATTTTGTCGGACAGGAGATTAAGCCTTTCAGCCGAAAATATTGAAAAAATTATTATTGTTCGGTATAGAGTATAAAAAATAAAACAGTTACTTAAGCAAATTTACTTAAATAAAAAGAAATATGTTTTTTGTTTTCACCACATTTCTATGCATAACTAAAATGTATTAAAAACTAGAAGACTAAGCTAACTTCGTCCGTGCCGAAGTTTTTATACCCTTGCAGGTGTTCTTGTTTTCATCACGCACCCGCTCTACTTGACGAGATGCTAGATTTTCTTCGCAAATAGCGGCCAGTCGGCTAGCATTTCGAGTTGATATCCGAGACGCATTTTGTTCGTAACGGATGCGAGCTCTTTCACGGGACTCGAACCTGGGTATCTTTGACTCGTATCCCAACATTTTACATCTACACCAAAGTAACTTAATTTTCAGAGTAGAAAAATTGCATATATACAGTGCCGCTCAACTGAATAGGTTTGAGAAATCGTTCTTACATTTTTCCCTCTTTCTTTGTTCCAATTGAATTTTTTTCTTATTTTTCTTTTGAACCTTCATTTGTTTACTTATTACATGCAAGAAACGTAGCAAATGCAACGGTAATTCAGAATTTTGCTTTCATCGTGAAATTCGCTAAATGTGTGCTCTATTTCTGGCTGGAATAGGTTTGACACTTTTGACTTCACTTTTTGATTGAAAAGAGTTGAATTCTTTTGTATTCCCAAATTTAAAGCAACTGCTATCAGTTTTTTGCAAAATGAGCCGCGGAAATCCTTAAACCAATTTTGAAAATATATTGAATCTGGCTTAAAACACTGTGAAATAGCCAATAAAATCGTTCGAAGTCAAAACGTTGTGAGTAATTTTCTCCGTAATAAAGCAGACTATGGAAAAAAAATGAATGGAGGAAAAACATATGCAACAACAGCATCGGAGAGGTGACTTATCCTACGAACTGATTCAAATTCTCACCTTTCTGCTGGTAAAATTAGGCAAGAATGCGGCGTAAATGCTAGTGTGGCCAAGGTAAAATGAATTAGTCGAAGCGCCAAACACTTGAAGAGATTGAAAATAGAAAAATAACCAACCCTCAATGATGCTCGTAAGGAAGCACGACTTCAATTTGCCCGAGAACACATGACATGGAACAAGAAGTGGAAGACGGTGGAAAGAAGTTCAACCTCGATGCATCGAATGGCTATAATTACTATTTCCACTATATGAGAAAGGAAGAATGTTTTTTAAGTCGTCATCACACTTGTGCAGGTGGAGTAATGGTGTGGGGAGCCATATCGTTTTGTGGAACATGCGAGCTCCAGTTTGTCACCTCGTAGATGAAGGCAAATGTGTAAAAGACTGTGCTCCAAAAGGCTTTTCCCCAGTTTTCGGAGATTTATGGTCCATGGATCCACACCGCTCGGGTTGTAAAACAGTGGATTAAAACGTAAAATTGCTCGAGTGGCCGCCTTACTCCCCCGACATTAACATTATCGAGAACATTTGGGGACTTTTGTCCAGGAGAGTATACGAAGGAGGAAGACAATTTCACTAACTGGTCATCAATTTCACTAAATGAAATTGAAATATATTATGATTCCTTACCAAACCGTATGTTTGAAATAATTAAGAACAAGGTTGGGCATACCAAATACTAAATAATGCTAAAACAGTGTCCTTTATTACTTAGGTTACCCAGTGCTTTGCAATTTTGCTTTATATACTTTTGTTGAATAGTTTTAGAGGTCAAACCTATTCAGTTGAGCCAAAAAATATGGAGATTTTTTGTTATGTTTTTGAAAAATTAATAAAAATGATATAAAAACAAAACAAACAGCACAGAAACTGTGCTATTTCACAAATGACTGATTTCTTTATACAAAACAAGTTTATTTCGCTTAAATCGGAGTGCTTGTTACAGAAATACAACCTAAAATACAACCTTCAAACCTAAAAAAAAAAGTCAAACCTATTCAGTTGAGCGGCACTGAGAACATATGACGTGGAACAAGAAGTGGAAGACGGTGGTCTTCTCCGACGAAAAGAAGTTCAACCTCGATGGAACGGATGGCTATAATACTCATATTCATTTTAGCGTATATATATGGTCGGGTGTGGCGCATCAGTAGTATATGTGGCTGCTGGTGCGAGAGGTTGTGAGTTCGATCCCGCCTCGGACCATCTAATAAAAAATAAAAGTTTTTTTCTTTCTTTAGAAAAAAGCTTTTACACACCCGGTCAACTTCACCCAGCTACTGGCGCCAGCTGTGAAGTAATTAACACTAGCCATTAAAAAGCAAAAATTCTGTAACTATTGCCGCCGGTTCGGATTCGGCGTTAAAACAGTAGGTCCCTTTCCTTTCTCTTGTGCGAAAAATTATAAACACACACGCCAAGAGATTGGCCTTGGCCCCCCCTCTATGGTTGCTGTTGAGCCAATTTTACATTACATATAAAATGTCATCCGGGCTCTAGTTATTATGAATGACGAATGTCACTGTCGTGAACATATGCACTCACTTTTGCTCGCCTCTGTACATTTTTAGATCTTTTCGTGCCTTTACAAAAGACCTCAATAAATAACACTGTGATAGTTTTTTTAAAAAAAAAAAAAAAGACATGAGCGGACTCAACGGTAATGGTAGACTTTATCATCATGATTTCTTTGGGAAATCTACATGGCTTTATAAGATCTACATTTGTGTATAAGCATTTGGATACGAAAAGTTGAATACTGGAGAAACATGAGCGAAAAATCGAACAAAAAGGAGGAAAGGAGGTTTATATTCGATTTTCCGTCACATCGACTCGAAAGACCCCCAAAGCTCCAATATCGGGGATTGAAGTGTTCCCAAAACTTTTAGCCTGGAACATTCCACGAAACTTTGCTGAAGAAAGTTTACCAAAAAAACTAACACTGTTCAAGTTAGAGACTGTCAAAAATTGTTTTATTCCTTTAAAAATGACAAAGTTAAAAAAAAAACTTAAAAAAAAATAAAAATCGTATGAAGGCCTCGTGATAACTCAAAAAAATAATGATGCAGTTCGATTCCTGGGACCCGAAATAGGGCGAAACCGTTGAGTCCGCTCATGTCTTTTTTTTCGACTTGCACAGTGTAATCAGCCATGCTCCCATTTTCGATTTCACAAAAATTTTGCGATTTTGAGTCCAAATTTGTTCTCAAAACCGGTTTTAAATCGCAAAAGTTTCCGAAAGTGGCTGAATATACATTTTTCAAGACTAAAATGTTCAGGTTGGACCGAAATCATACGCAACAAGTAATCATTTGAGATCGCAATCAGTACGGGATGGAACTATATTTAAAATTGGAGTTCAGGTTTGGGACATGTCATGAATGCGCGACGGGCAGCATGCGATAATAAATACATGTAAACATTACAAATACATAAAAGGAAGAATTTATGAATCAGCAATCGGCTCTCTACGAAACTGAAACTGTCTGTGTGCAGGAGGGAGTCTTACAGTTACAAAAGTGAATTCGATGCCGCTGCTTTTGCTTCAGATTTCAACGAAAGATTCGGTTTCAGTCAAAGTAGAACTGCCCATGGTGGAATTTATAAGGTGAAGCCGAGCCATCGCCCCCCCATTTACACCGAATGCTTGCCGAAGTCATAGAAAGAGAGACAGTCACATTTTTTGCGCTCTCTTCTGGTAGAAGCGATCGGCAAACAAACGTTCTGCCGTCTCTTTCTATCTCATAGGCATACATCTAACTGGACGTCAGCAGATGCTGATGGCTTCACCTTGTTAATTCCACCATCGTAGCTCTTTGCAGTTCCTTTTTTTGACTTTGGCTAAAACTAAATATAACAGATTTTGGCGTTTAAGATTTTGAAATTGAATTTGTTTTGAACGGTAGAGGAAGGGGTTTTTAATGGAGCAAGTAGACCAACTACAGATACTCCCCTTTCTCCCTCTCTCTCTCTCTTTTTCTCTTGTCTGCCTATATATTATTCATGTTTCAGTTTCTTGTACTCTGATTGTCTCTGTCTTTTACCCCCATCCCCCTCCCCCCACCCCCACCCCCACCGAGAATTGGCAATAAGCAAAGAGAGAGATGAAAAGTAACAGAAAACAGAATACATGGTACATACATAAGGAAAAAAGCAGGAAATGTGCGTGTGTGTGTGTGTATGTCAGAATCTCTCTAATTTTATTTGCGGATCATTTTTCTTGCAAGAGAATCCTCACTCCATAAGAGGGGGGTGGGGGGCACAACTCAACGACGCCTTTTGTGTTTGTTTGTTTGTTGGTTTTTTTTTGGGGAAAGGGAGAGAGAGAGAGAGAGGATGGAAAGAAGAAAATGGTGACAAAAGTTGGTGACATACCCATTTGTAAGTTTCTGCCTTACCGATTCTTGGCCGCAGCCCGCTTGGAGGAGCGTTCGATACGATTGTGCAAATTGGAGCGCGGTGTTGTCTCATTGACGAGTCTCCTGGGTTTTTTCGGCGATTCGCGCAGCTGCTTGGCGTCCACATTGCGCTGCTCCTTCATGGATTTCTTAAACTTCTCTATCAGGCCCTCGCAGGAGAGATTCGATTCCGGTTCCCAGGTATCCTCTTTGGCGCCGAATCCCTTCCAGCGTATGCGATACAAGCCACCCTGCTCATCATCGTCCACATAATCGATGATACGCTCGACGGCCCATTCCTTTTCGGGATCACCTTTCTTGCTGCTGGTGGCGGCGCCGGCACCGCTGCTCTTGGAGGCACGGCCACGTCCACGGCCGGCAGCCGCTGGTGTTGATTTTTTGGCTGCCGGTTTTTTGGGTTTGGCCTTTGCCTTGGATTTGCCCTGGTTCTAGGGGGAGGGGGGGTTCAGAAAAATAGGATGAAGACTCCTGCAAGGGTGTGTGTGTGTGCTCACCTTTGAGCGGAACTCATCGATGAGATCATCGCAATTGAGGTCAGCCTCCGGCTCCCAGCTGTCGGAATCCTTGCCATAACCCTTCCAGCGTACCAAAAAGTAGCCAGCACCCTTGACGGTCTTCTGACCCATAATGGCCTCCACCTGCAAACACACAAAAGAACCAGCCAGAGCGGGTGGGCGATTGTAGGAGTGGCGGGGAAAGGGGGCTTCACTTTATGTTCACAACTCACCTCAAATTCCTTTTCCTCCTCCTCACCATCATCGGACTTCGCCAGCGATTCATCATCATCCTCATCATCCGTTTCCGACTTATGTACAGCCGCCTTTTTGCGGCCATTGCCCGCTGCTGCCGCCGCCACCTTGCTGGATGTGGCCTTTGGCTTGGCCTGTTTACGCGGCTTTTTGGCCGGCGTCGGTTCACTTGTGGAGTTGGAACCTTTGCTGCCATTTAAAGGCAAATCATCGCTATCATTATCTTCCGCCGCTTCTGCTTCCTGTTCCTGCGCCCCCGACCGCTCACCCCCCTCCTCCTCCTCGTCATCATCGGATGAGGCCTTTCGCTTTTTAGCCTCCACCGACCGTTTCTGTGATGAACTGCGACTCACCGAGGACGAGCCCCGCTCATTCTTCTCATCCACATCCTTGCTGCTGCTGGAGTCATGCTCACCGCCGCCGCCACCATCTTCTCCGCCATTTTTGGCGTTTTCCTCTTTCTTGCTCAGCTCCTCAGCGAGTTTCTTTTTGCCCAACTTGACCATCGTGTCCAGGTTTTTGCACAAAGGGAAAAACAAACAGGAAAATGCAATTTGATTTTATTTCTATTGGTTTTTTTCTTTTTTTTTTTTTTTTGTTTTCACTGCTCTTGCACTCGCTCTCCACTCTCTCCAATTTTTTGCCGCGAAATAACAATTATTTATATATATCCATCGGCAACTCGCAGCGTTTGCAACGATACGGGGAGACTGTACACACTTTCGATAGGTGGGCACACTCTCACGGTTACTGTGACAACAAATGTTATCGATAGCGCAGAGTTTGGCAGCAATTTTGAAATTATTAACAAAAAATTTATGGAAAAAAATGGAAACAAATGATTGCACTTTGGTTTTGGTGCAATTTCAATAATGAATTTTAGTTGTTTTCTTAGCTAACAACTAAGAAAATAGCCAACGTTCTTGGCTTTTTTCCCGCTAGAATAGCTAGAAATGCGGCCACAAGCCGTGAGTATTTAGATAACAGTGACACGTAGATGTGCATTCTTGGCTATTTTAACGCTAAAATTGTCTGAACAAATCTAGAAATGTGAAAATTTGATAACGGACACTGCTTGAAGGGCTGGGTTCAGTGTAGCCAACTTTTGCCGAGATAAAAAAATCCGTTTTCGGCGGAACGCTCAGTGGAAGATTTCGTACATTTAGTTTGAATTAATTAATATTTCAGATTTCAAAGAATGAAATCACTTGTATGATATTTTTGACTGATAATTAAACAAAAATACATATTTTTTGACATAAATTTTTATAAAAAAAAAATCATTTTTAATTAAAAAATTTTTTTTTTTTTTAGTTTTGAATTTTTTACGAACACTATATCTTTTTTTTAGAGTAGTTTGGAGTGCTGAACTAGAAAATCAATTTTAAATATTTTAAATGCGAACTTTTTTTGCGACATTCGTACGCATTCAAAGCGAAGAAAAACATATGCCAAAATATTATTTTATTTTGACAAAAGGCGAAACGTATTGCTCTTGATTAGCGCTATAATTGGTGCTAAAGTTGATTTTGGGCAACTGTTCGTTTTCAAGATAATTACAAAAAACCAATGCATTCGCATGCGACAAAAACAGAAGTCGCTTTCAAGTTGAACTGTTCAAACACTGATTTCAGCGAAACCTGATGTAATGTAATGTTTTAATGCGACTAATTTTAAAATATTATGCATTGATGTACCTTAAAAATGTTTTTTATTTGATTCAAAAATATTAAGTAGTTTATTTTATATTTAATTTTAATCAATCGACAGTTTGTTCCATCATACTTTTAATGCTTATTTTTTTCCTTTTTATGTAATAAGACATGAATAAGATACCATAAATGATTTTTAATAATTTCAATATATTTATTTTCACAACAAAAATCATAAACTTAACAAATATCTTCAATAAAGAAAAACACAAATAAGTTTATTCATCTTAAAAAAAAAAACGAAGAACAGAAAGTAACTTAATTAAGAATACTATTACTAATGTCGAATAATTTTAATGGAATATGCAGTCCTAGCTCCTGCTACCTGTTGGCCATCGCAACAAAATGAATGCAACTGGGATATACCTGGAATGCTTTTCACTTCCTTCCATTTTTCGTCCAACTTATAATTTAAAGATAATCTTTCAATTTTATCAGTTGGCATAAAATACATTTTAATTGCATTTATGTTGTTCTCTGCACATTGATAAAACGATTGTGCTTATCGTTAAACAACAAATCAAAAAGATTTGGTTATTTGCCACACTTTTCTTTTAATAACGGCTCCCTTTCAGTGAGAACTGCCAAAAAAAAATCCATTCCATATATAGACATCCAATTTGTTGAATTATGTCAGTCAAGCTAGTCAAAATATATTTATTTTTAAATTGAGCGCAGCTTCCATCAGAAAATATTAAAATCTTTGAAAAATGCCCATACATTTTTTTAATTTCGGTTAAAAGGCATGAAACAAAAATAAATTCGTCATGTTTATTATATTATATAAGTTTATCGCTTATAACCGCAAACGACTGTGAAGCACCAGCCAACCAAGCTACGCAGGCAAAAATTGTTACCTGACGGTAGCTGAAATGCGCACTTTGTATAATATAAGGTTGTCAAAAAAGTCTTGCGGTATTTTTATTGAATTTTCAATTGTTCATAAAATTGGTTATAATAATGCGATTTAAGTCAAATATGCGCCGTTTTGTTCGATGACGAGTTCCCAACGAGATGCCAACTTCATAATGCCCCTCTTATAGAAGCTCGCTTCCCTATTGGCAAAAAACTCGGAGAGCCAATTTTCACAGGACTCTCTTGTGGCCAACTTCCGACTACCAAGCTCGTTCGCCATGGACAGAAATAGGTGGTAATCACTTGGTGCGAGATCCGGACTATACGGTGGATGCAAAAGTACCTCCCATCCGAGCTCCCGGAGCTTCTGGCGCGTCACCAAAGATGTGTGTGGCCTGGCGTTGTCCTGATGGAAGACAATTCGGCCTCTGTTGATCAAAGATGGCCTCTTCTGCATGAGTGCTGCATTCAAGCGGTCCAGTTGTTGGCAGTACAGGTCCGAATTGAGCGTTTGGCCATAGGGAAGCAGCTCATAGTGGATGATTCCCTGCCAATCCCACCAAACACACAGAAGAACCTTCCTGGCCGTCAATCCAGGCTTGGCCACCGTCTGGGCAGCTTCACCGCTTTTCGACCACGACCGTTTGCGCTTCACGTTGTCGTAAGTGACCCACTTTTCATCGCCAGTCACCATCCGCTTCAAAAACGGGTCGATTTTGTTGCGATTCAGAAGCGATTCGCATGCATCCATACGGGCAAAAATGTTTTTTTGCGTCAAGTCGTGTGGCACCCATACATCGAGCTTCTTTTTGAATCCAAGCTTCTTCAAATGGTTTATAACGGTTTGATGACTCATGCCCAGCTCTTGGCCGATGCTACGGCTGCTACTATGCCGGTCTCTTTCGATCAATTCAGCGATTTTATCGCAATTTTCGACGACAGGCCTTCCGGACCGTGGCGCATCTTCGATCACCTCTGCACCAGAACGAAAACGTTGAAACCATCGTTGTGCGGTGGAAATGGAAACTGTATCGGGTCCATAAACTGCACAAATTTTATTGGCAGCATGAGATGCATTTTTGCCTTTATCGTAGTAGTACTGTAAAATATGCCGTATTTTCTCTTTATTTTGCTCCATGTTTGCGACGCTATAACTCACGAACGACTAAAAACAAACAACAATAAATCAAACACGTGTTAGCGCGTGAAAAGAGCTTTCCGAAAAGCTCTAGCGTGAACCGATGCGACGAATACAACTAGAACTACGCGCTTGCAAAGACAAGCTTGCGGAAATACCGCAAGACTTTTTTGACAACCTTATATTTCGTTTTGGTGTGTCAACCTATAGTTCTCGGCAAAATCAATTTGAAGAACGAGCTCGGAAGGCTTTAAGTTCATTTTTGATTGCTCAAAATATTTTTGCTGAGCTCTTTTTACAAAAAAATGGGTTTTAAATGATGGTAACTTAGTTTCCATATCAATGACTAACTCATGTTTTTATCTATTTTACTTTTAAATAAATTGATCTTTTAAATCTGTTAGGCACTTCTTACAATTACTTGTCATGCAATATTCATTCTGAATATCACAGCAAATTGCTTTAAGAAATGTTTCAAAATCTCTGGGAAAAGATGGAATACTTTTCGTGCAACTTTCCAAAAGAAAGCCGAAATTTGCATGATACATGCAAACACACATATTGTGCGGCATTTTACTTACTAACTGGACATGGCGAGGGCGCATTTAAAAAAAAGTTGATTTGGTTACCGCTTCGTTTGGAAATTCTTTTTTAAACAACTCATATGATTCGGACACCGTCATTAACATAAAGCGCTTAGCTACTAATTTGCCTTCAATTATAATGGTGTCTTTCTTTCCCGAAGCTTGCACACTAACATAATCATTCTGATAAAAATTATTAATGGCATTAACTAGGCATTCGGACATTGTTCTGTTGGATTGCTTTACGATTTCCTTTTCTTCAAAATGCTTATATTTTTTGACCAGGACTTCGAGAACTTTAAGCCTTCTTTGCATGTCCTTTGGCATCGCTTTCTCCACTTTTTTAACCGCTTTCGCCAAGGTTTGTCTACATTCGTACGGCGCGTTTTGGCTTTGACGTGACATTTCATTTTCTAAGAGTTTTTGGCGCCTCTCTTGTTGTCGTATGCGATTATATTATATTTTCGTTTCTCTTCAATTATATCTTCTTTACCTTCAGCCAGCGCTCTCCACTTCTGTCTAGCATTCCGCATTCTTTCCCGGTTTTTATACCCGTTACTCGTAGAGTAAAAGGGTCTACTAAAGTCGTGCAAATGTATGTAACAGGCAGAAGGAATCATTTCCGACCATATAAAGTATATATATTCTTGATCAGCATCAACAGCCGAGCCGATATAGCCATGTCCGTCTGTCCGTCTGTCCGTCTGTCTGTATGAACACCTAGATCTCAGAGACTAGAAGAGCTAGAGCAACCAAATTTGAAATGTAGACTCCTATTGTCTGCACGCAGATCAAGTTTATTTTCAATTTTTGCCACGCCCCCGCAATTTGGAAAAAACGTCATATCTCCTACAGTTTTGATGATAGATGGTTCGTACTTTCTAGAGATATCTAGTACTGAAAATTATTTATCGATTTGCTGAAGGAATGATAAAGATCGGATGAACGATACTCAAGTTATGAGCAAAAAACGATCAGTTAACACCCACCACCCACCCCACCCATAACCTAAACATTGCGTTCAGCAGCAATCTTAGTGAGAGAGAGAGAGAGAGAGAGAGAGACTTAGAGAGCGCACTGCGTTGTGCGTTGTGTGTTAACTGGCCGTTTGACTCGTGACCAAATTCGAGCTGCGACATTAAGGGTGCAGAGTATGTTATAGTCGGGCTTGACCGACTTTCTTTCTTGTTTTTATTAGGAAAGGTGATACGTTTTCAAAAGTTTTGTTGTCTGATCTGTTTATCGTGATGAATTTGGAGTCATTTATGTTGGATTTAGTAATTGACAAATGTCTATTAATATCTGGCGGATAATAAATAGCCGAGTTAAAAAATGTTGCATACTTTTCGGCTGACCCACCTCAGGCATACAGGAAGGCTATTAAACATTTGTTTCCATGAGTAACGGGTATATCGAAGTCGGTTAGAGCCGACTTTAACTTACGCTCTCGTTTAATTTATAGTTTTGTAATTTTGTCTCATCATCCTTTAACCTTTCTCTCCACCGTTTGCAGTTGGATTTATTTTTCTCGCCGCCGTTTTTACTCATCTACAATTAAAAATTGTATATTTTGTAGTTACATATACAAATAAAGATATTTTACAAAAAAAATGTATTTTGAGTTTAAAAATTTTACACTTACGATGTCGCACGCTACCAACTTCAAAAAGGTACCAAGAGCGCAGCGCTGATTATTTTGAAGCAAAGCACTTTTTTTATTTAATTTGCAATAAAAATATTTGTTTGTAAGTAAAATTTCATGCACATTGCACAAATATTATATTTTTGACGCACTGATAACAAATGGTATTTTTCAATGTCGCACGCGACATCGAACTCTAAGGTAAAGCAAAGAAAAAATTTAGCGTAATTGGCAATCGCATCGTTCCTTTTACTTTTTTTTTATATTCCTTAAGTATAAACCGAGATTTAAAAGAGAAAATGTCAATGTCTCTCATTAAGAACAATAATCAAAACAAAACCTGCAATAGAAATGTTTAATCCAGAACTGTTGCACTTGATCGACTTTGCATTTGAATATTTCAAAATGTGTTATGAATAAATGTAAAATTGATTTACATTAGTTAAATTTGATAGATTTCCTATGAAAATATGTTAAAACGAGATACTTTTATAGTCTTTTAATTTTTTGGCTGCGGTTGACATTTCTGTGGAAATGCCCATATATAAAACATCATCAGAGTAATGAAGTGCCTCGCCCTCGTCATTCCTTGTCGTAGGCCTCAGTTGTGCCTATTAGCATTAGGTAACTTGCTTGGAAGGACCTTATAATCGACGAAGCATTTCGCATGTCGACTTAACCCGTATCTGTAACTACACATATAATATTTTTAAATTAACACATAAAAGTTTTCTTTTCTAGGCACTTGAAGGGCTACTGAAAGGCTCTTTCCAGACGCTTATTGGAGTGCAGATCCAAAAATGCTCAGACATAAGTGTTTTTTTATTAGCCCGTGCTTAGATAACACTGAATATGCTACGAAAACCCTCAAATTTATGTGTTTACTCCAAAAACGCTCTTAAGCTCGGCTCTTTTCAGACACATAATTTGGAGCTCCCCGAACTTGGTTTGCTGGGATGTTTGTTGGTATGTTGATTATGTGTAACATCTCCAGAGTGAATCGCTTGTTGTAGTTACGCTCTTGCTGTAGAATGCTCGTGGCATCAATATCGGTAGAGTGACCAATCTCAGCACAGATCTCGTTTCGTTTCTTTATATCTGACTTGTGTCCAGAAAGTCTTGTCCTAAGTTTTGATTTTGTCGTTGTTGGTCCCGTCTCCAGCACATGGTATTTGGTATATTAGATTATTTTTGTCCAACTTTACTCTTCATATTGTTGAACAGTGCAGCCATGGTTTGTGTTTTGTGAGCTATAGTGATTTGTTCCCTGTCGTATAAGTCAGCTCTGGCGAGTCTTTCCGAGTATTGTGGAATATAAGTGACGGATTTGTAAGTGTTGGTCTGTTCACATATTTTTGTGGTTTCTTTGCCAATTCCTTTGATCATCGTCTTAATGATATTGAGGAGAAAATTATTCTATGTCAGTAAATTGTCATTGTGAAAAATTGGCTCACTGGTATCTATTATTCGCTTGGCAAGGTTTTTAGCTGTATTTATAATCATGTTTTTAGGATGTTTTGAGTAATGATTTATAATTCGTCCTGAGGCTGTAGGTTTTTGGTATCAGTTGACCTTTAAAAATGGCAGTTTGTTGTCTGCTTCTAATTCTAAGGTAAGAATTTAACACCTGTAGCGTTGTTTGGATGTCCTCTTCTCTGACTATCGCAAAGAGATCGTCAACATGTTTAGTTAAAAGTCTGGTGCTCTTAACTTTTTTAAGGACTTCTTCCATGATGATGTGAATACTGAATATACAGCTCCTCTTCAAATTTGAAGTATCTGTTCTCGTTGATACAAAAGTTTAACAGTTTTTTAGGCAAATTTGTGTGGTTCTTGATAATATTATACTACAATTACGAAATATGTGTATTTTTTCAACTTAGAATCGCACTTCTACGAAGAAAATATGGTATTGTTGAAGAAAATTTATGGCTAAATACTGTAGCTGGGATCAATTAAGTGCAGGAAGCAAGCTTTTAAAATGTCAGCTGCCTTTCTTCTTTCTTGTTAATACCTTTCCAGCTACTCGTTCTGTCCATGATTCCATCTTTTCTCCTTAATTTTATTTCCTCTTTGTCCTTATTTTCTCGCTTCATTAATCCTTACATTGCACAGTGTGACGTTTCAGCAATCTAGACGATGAAAAAGGAAACAAAAATGTTATACCAAAATGTCCCACTGTTACGAAAATGCACAAAAAATACGGGACATTAAAGATAAGAAATGTTTTAGCTTGAAAATGAAGATGACTATGTCGGAAATTAAGTGCAACTTTAATTGATTGAACTGAAATAAAAACGTATATTCGCCATAATGTTTTTGTTTTAAATTATTGTGCTGATATATTTAGCTAATTTTGCATCAAAAGTGGACAGAAAACTATTTGACTAAAAAAGTTGTGAAGCTTTTAAAAACTGCATTTTTTTTACGATTTTTTTTTGGTTTGTGTTGAAATAGTGGCTTAGAAAGTGTATAGTTTAGGCTTGTTTCGATTTGTGCTTGACGCGAAATTGAAGCTCGTTTCAAGGTCTTTTCAAAATGCATAAGTTTGTTTTGCACCGATTTGCACAAGTTGTTTTTTTTTTTCGATAGACTGTAAGTCTAATTACAAGTGGGTTTTCGATGTGTGGTCAAAAAATGTCGCCTCAAATGAGTCTGACGCTGTGATACACACAAAATTGGAATTCATCGATACTTCTACGCTAAAACTAAATAGTTTTTGTTTAATAAAACTTATCTAAACGATTTAGAAATGATAAATACTTTCTTAATCAAAATATTACATGGAAAATCCATCTCCAAATTTTAAGTGCCCGTAACTAACGCACAGTGGTCGCTCCCATAGGCCAAAAATAAAAAAAAACAAAGTCAAAATGTTGACTTTAAATGTACCCATTCTTATTTATAATTGGTCTAGCTATTTGAATTTATTCATCTTTTTGTTTTGCTCTATCTGTCCTCTTCAAGAATAGCATCGAAAGAGAGAGCATGATATTCATTGGGTATTGCAGCGTAAGCAACGTGCAAGCGAAGCTCTCCGTAAAAACTTAGTTAAACTTATTTAAAACAAGTGTTTGTGCAATGGAAGTGATTAATATTTTAAATAAAGGTATTAACTTTCTTTTAACAACAAAAAGTATATGTAGTATATGTTGTGTTTTGTGTAAATCATTATTGTATTTAGTACATAATTGTGAACGTTCTTAGTTTGTCTTTTCTGTGTTTGGTTAGAGTTTTAGTTGTGAAGGGATTATTGGGGATGAACAAATCTTTTTGTATAATATTCTTAAGCATTTTAAGAATATAAGAAAGTTTAATTCAAGTGCCGTAAGGTGCCGTGCGGCTTGCAATATACGAAAAGGTAACCTAACCTCAATTTTAAAAAAGCTCGTGCTTCTGCTGTGTGTTGTTGTTTCTTGCCGTTTGTTGGTTTGTGTTGTCGTTTGTTGTTATTTTTGTGTTATGTTTTGTGTTTATATTCTTTTCTTATTATTATTTTCTTCTTATTATTTCCTTAGGAGCCACTTATGAATGCCAATTTTCACGTTTGCATGCTTTTGAGATTTGGTGTGGAGAAGCAGGTTTGAATAAAGAAAAGTCGGCTAAACTAAAGGATTCCATTATTAAACATGCTTGTCTTTTGGGATATCAGCTTAATTGTAGCATGGTAGCAATACAAAATCGAACAATTGAAATCGAACACTCTATGCAACTGACCATGGTTGATGGTAAAGTTTGTAATGCATTAAGTGATACAACATCCACAAAATGCTATATATGTAATGCCAAGCCTACAGAAATAAATAATCTAGATATTTGTTTAAAAAAACAAGTTCGTGATGAGCGATTTGAGTTTGGCCTTTCACCACTTCATGCGTATATTCGATTTTTTGAGTATTTTATTCACTTATCGTACAGATTAGACGAAAAAAAATAGCAAATTCGATCACAAGAGGCTAAAGATAAGACTTCATTACGAAAAACATTTATCCAAAATGAGTTCAGGGCCAAAATGGGTCTAATAGTAGATAAACCAAGAGCTGGAGGAAGTGGAACTTCGAATGATGGCAACACAGCCAGAAAATTCTTCAATAATCCTGATATATCTGCCGACATTACGGGAATTGAAAAAGACTTAATAATCAGAGTCTCAACTTTGTTGCAAGCGTTATCTTCGGGCTACAAGATAAATCCAGTAAAATTTGGTGACTATGCTCTTCAAACCGCAAAGCAGCTGATTGACAAGTACCCCTGGTTTTATCTCCCCCCATCGGTTCATAAAGTTTTACTTCATGCTCCTGACATTATAAAACATTCGTTGCTTTCGATTGGAGAGCTTTCAGAAGAAGCCGCTGAAGCAAGAATTAAGGACATTAAAAAATTCCGACTGCAACATACACGCAAAATTTCGTGGGGGGCGGAGTGAGTAATCACTCCCACACTTTTATATTACAGGTTCAAGTTTGTAAATAACTTACAATAAAAAGTTCAGCCTGTTATGATTACAAGAAATGAATTTATGACCACTGAAAAAATCGTTCCTATGGAAGCTATAGGATATTGTGGTACGATCTGGCCAATTTTTGTAACATATATTTATAATATTTTTATAGATTTTTGGTAAAAGTTTCATAGCGATAGCACATCTAGAAGTATTTATGGCCGCGGCTCCATACAAGCCCGACCACTGTGGAACGGTGCATGTCCGACCCCCCCTCTGGAACAATTTTTTTCTTATTTCGACCTCATAAATACAAAAACATCATAAAATAGTTTTCATTTTTTAGATTATTCTAAACGAAACACTGTGCATTGTTCCTATCTCCCTATATTGTTACATTCTAACCTTCTTCGTACCTTTCTCTTTCTTTTTCTTGGCTTTTTTCATAGTTTTTCCTGCCCTTTCCCCTTCTTTAATCTTCCCTTCATCCTTTATTTTAATTTTACAAGATTTTTGTACTTTCACTGCGATTCAGTCACAGTTTATAATCATTAACTGCCAACCCCTGGTAATGCTTAATCGATAAGTTTATATATCGAACTATCGATACTCAAACAGCACGTGTAAGGGGACAAATTTTTGGGCAGTTTCCCATATTTCTGTCCAAGTTTGTACTTGAAGTATCATTTTTAACCATGGTTAGCCCAGATCATAAACGATCTGCCTCAAAAGTAGTCGACAAGGGCGAAGATGAACCGCTGGCCAAGAAAAGAAAACCCCTACCAAAGGACGGACCAAAAGCCAAACCTGGAGTAGCGGGCAAACGATTTGAGGGCAAGCCTGGTGGAGCAGGAGCTGCCAAGCGATTTGAGGGCAAGCCTGGTGGAGCAGGAGCGGGCAAACGTTTTCCAGGCAAGCCAGGAGGAAAAGGAGGAGCAGCGGGCAAACGTTTTGAGGGCAAGCCACGACCAGGAGCAGCCGCCGTCAACAAGTTTAAGGGCAAAACACCACCGCAACAGCAGGGCCCAGCGCCTGGTGAGAAACAGGATTGGGCCAAATTCAAGCAGGAGAAGAAGGAGCTGAAGCTCAAACGTAAAAGTTCCCGTGACACCTACGAAATCACCAAGGAGGCCATGCAAATCTATGAGAAACTGAAATGGTAAGTTGACCAACAGTCCACTGAGGTAACCACTCACCTTTTCCTTCCTTAGCCGCCGCACCGAGCACAAGGATCAGTTGGTGGCACAAATCTACAAACTCTTCAACGTGGGCGACACATTGGCCAAAGTGGTCAAGGCCCATGACACAGCCCGTGTGCTCCAGTGCATGTTGAAGTTTGCCACTCCGCAGCTCCGCTCCGAAATCTCGGAGAAACTAATGCCTCATGCCGTCGAGATGTGTCAATCCAAATATGCGCAATTCTGTGTCCAGCGAATGCTTAAATATGGCGCTCCCGCCACCAAATCGCAACTGGTGGATAGTCTAATGGGTCACGTGGTGCGTCTGGCTGGCCATAATATAGCCAGCGGTTTGCTGGACTCCATGTATTTGGGTGGCACACCACAGCAGAAGGCCTACATGCGTCAGGAGTTCTATGGAGATTTGTACCGCAAAGCCAAGGACTCCAAGGTCAAATGCTTGAACGACACCTACAAAGAGGCCAGCAATATGAAGGCATCCATTTTGGGTTCGGTGAAGGCCAATTTGGATCATGTGGCCAATAAAAATCTGGTGGACAGCTCCCTGGTGCATGCCGTGATGCTGGAATATGTGCGTGCCATATGTGAGGATGAGGAGCAGCAGAATGCGGAGAAGCTGGATGAGATTGTCACCTCTCTGGCGGCACTGGTGCCACACATGTTGTCCACCAAGGAGGGCAGCGAAGCGGCCATCATTTGTTTCTACAAATCCACGCCCAAAAATCGTCGCGTAAGTGACTCCAGCTGCCCACCTCAATGTTTTAACCAGCTTAATTCTCTTCCAGGCCATCATCAAGAACATCAAGGAGCATTTGCTGAAGATAGCAAATCATGAGCATGGACATGTCTTTCTGATTTCCCTGCTAAACTCCCTGGATGACACCAAGGCGGCCAAAAAGGCCATCTACGATCATCTGCATGGAGAGTTAAAGAGCTTGGTGGCCAATCAATATGGTCGTCGTGTTATCCAATGGCTGGTGGCACCCGGGGACACCACCTGCTTCCATCCTGGTTTCATTAAGACCATTGATGAGGGTCTCGTCTATGGTAAAAAGGAAAAGGAGGCACGTCGTCAGGAAATCTTTGAGCAAATTGAGGCACCCATTGCAGAGGCTTTGGCAGCGGAAGCTTCCTTTTGGCTGTCCAACAGTCAGATAGGTCTGGTCACCTCGGACATACTCAGGCACAGTAAGTGGGATAAATGCGGTGGAAGAAAAGTGACAAAATAATTGGATTCAACTCTTCTTTTCAGTCAAAGGCGAAAGCTATCAAAAGGCTGTGGAGGCTTTAGTGCAAGTGGTGACCCAACCCCAATGGTGTGTCACCCAGTCCAGTGAGTTGCCAGAAAAGCAAAAGAAACAGCACCAAGATGTGGAGGCCATCATAGCCGAGGCCACCAAACAACGCAAGAAATTGCTCAAACCCGAAAGCAGTGATGAGGATGACGACGAGCCAAAACCAGAGCCAGAGCCTCTACCCACTGTGCCTGGCATAGATGATGCGGCCATGCATCATATACTCAAGAAAGTGCTTAAAAATGATAGCAAACGAGATGCCCCCTACTTTGCCGAGCAGCTAATCAAACACTTGTCCAACGATGTGGTAAGTTAAACCAGCTGCTACCTACTTTTCGGTGACCATTTGCTCATCCCCATCTACTTACAGCTTAAGATTTGGCTGGGCGTCAATCGTGGCTGCTTTGTGCTGCTCAAATTGGTTGAGGATAATCCCACATTATTGGACACACTGAGCAAGATGATTAAAAAGGTTGACTCTGGATTAAGCCCCCTGTTGAAGAGTCAGAAAACACCGGGAGCCAAATTGTTGGCCACAAAACTGAGCTTGGGCAAATGAAATGGATGATTTTTAGTCTTAACAAATTACTATTTTTTTAAGGGGCCTTCCTTTTTCTATTAAATAACCAAACATAACTGTAAAGACATGAATCATCACTGAAAGTTTACTCAATTCCAATGTTGATAAACAGAGAATGGGATTTTGAACATTGAGAAAGTAATGGGAAGTAGTTCAAAGGGTTGGTGGGCTTAGAAATCCCCAGGGGACTGAAGTGAAATACCTGATCAGGCATAAAATTGTCGTGTGAAAAACTGGAGCAAACTGGTTGGTTTCTTGAACGCTTTACCCCAGAAGACAGCACCTATGGTGCTCTATGGTCTCTTGCCAACCTGCCGATACGAAGGGCTTAAGGATCGGGCTGAGGTGTTTGTGATTACAAATAAGGCGGGTGTCCCATCTTTTTTTATCTTCACGGGTGCTCTGGCATTTTCGGAAAGCTTATAGGAATAAGTATTTTTAAGTTTTGTTGAAAGTAAAAGATCGTTACTTCATGTAAGCTAATCATGTCCCAGAAGAAGTACATAGAAAGTCTCTTGGCCATGCATGGAATGCAAAATTGCCGACCAGTTGCCACTCCACTTGATCCAGGTTTTCAAGTTACTTGCGAAGACGATAATTGTGCCAAGTTTTGAGCCGGCCCGATATATTGCATGCCACTTGCAAATTGTCTCAACGAAGCACAAATCCCCATGTAGAGCACGAAACTGCAGCCAAACGTATATTACGATACCTTTCCGGAACCGTGAACCTGAACATTACATATCGCAAAAGTGGAGAGCCAGTTTCGGGTTTTCGCAGACGCAGATTGGGCTAATGACCATGCAGATAGAAAATCATATTCAGGATACGCATTTTTCTTGGGGGGCAGTGCGTTTTCTTGGTCATCTACAAAGCAACGCGTAGTCGCACAAAGCAGTACGGAAGCGGAGTACATTGCATTGTCAACTGCTGCCAAAGAAGCCGTCTACCTCCGCAGACTACTCAAAGAAATTGGTTGGTCGCATCAAGAAGAAATGGTTATCTTTGGAGACAACATTAGTGCGCAGCTTATCGCTAAAAATCCGATCCATCATAAGCGTACTAAACATATAGATATTAAGTTTCACTTCATAAGAGAGAAAGTTGAAAGAAAAGAAATTGAATTGCAGTATGTATCAACTGATAAGAATGTTGCCGATATTTTTACGAAATGTTTAGGAAAACAACAACATAATGAATTTGTAAAATCACTTGGATTAAACTAATGTTTCATTGAAGAAAATATATAGCTTAAGAGGAAGTGTTGAAAGTAAAAGATCGTTATTTCATGTAAGCTAAATATGTCCCATCTGGCAACACCATTTGTTCTCTCTCTCGCAGCAAGAGTTCAGTTCTCTCTTAGGTTTTAAGTTCTTATGTATCCTCCGCCTTATTCAGTTCTCTGTCACCCTTTCTCCATACAACATTGCGCTATTAAATATTATATAACCAACAAGTTTTATTTCAGATTTTTCGGAAAACGTTTATCGGGTTTTCCGTACTGTTTTTGAATTTTACTTATAACTTAGTCAATAATCACAATTTTCTTAGTTTTCAAATCAGTATTTTTAAAGAAATATGTCCAAATTTTACTTTTATGAGCTTAAACGATAAGTTTTGGCTATGCTTTTGCTCATTTAGGTACCATATACATATAACATTTTTCCGTAAATTTTGCATAAATTTTGTAAAAAAAACGCATAACTCTTAAAATTTCTATGAAAATCCAAAAAACTAATGATGCAGTTTAAAAGATGGATAAATTTCAAAATGATTTAAAAAAAAATAACCTTAATTTGCCCTCACCGTTCCAGAGTTATACTCTTTCAAAGCTTTGTACCCCTTGCATGAAACTAATAATATCATCATTAATTACAATTTCATTTTTATTGCTTTCTTAACCAAACTTTGCACGAAGCCTTTTGGTACAAATACGCTGCACATTTGTCGGAACCGGCCGGATCGGATGACTATAGCATATAGCTGCCATAGGAACTATCGGTCGAAAAAATAGTTTTAGTGAGAAAAACTTTTTTGTCTTGTACGCAAACGTCCCCAATTCTCGTATTTCCAAGTTTTTTATGCTTTCACAGAATTCCACCAAGTTTTATGAAAATCGGACCACTATTTAGTATAGCTGCCATACAAAAGTTAGTGTCAGAGAAGAAGTCTTAGTAGGAAAAACTTTTTTGTTTTCAATGCTATCTCTCCCAAACTTGTTACTGATCCATAATTATATGCTACCACACAATTCTACCAAGTTTGATCCAAATCGGATGACTATAGCATATAGCTGCCACAGGAACGATCGGTTGAAAAAGTAGTTTTAGTGAGAAAAACTTTTTTGTCTTGAACGCAAACGTCCCAATTCTCCTATTTCTAAGTTTTTTATGCTTTTACATAATTCCACCAAGTTTGATGAAAATCGGCCAACTATATAGTATAGCTGCCATACAAGAGATATGTCTGAAAAAAGTCTTAGTAGAAAAGAATACAAATAGTTCAGTATTTTTACAAAACTGTTTAATGACATCAATCACTGACGGAACTGAGCCCCGTAGAACCGGTTTGGTTCGGGTTTTTTGGGTCCATCGAACCGGACCATCTACTGGACCTTCAAAATCTATTACCTCAAGAACCTGAACCAGAGCCGGAATTCTTCTGTCATTATCTAGATTGGTTCAGAAAATTATTAAAATCGACTTTTATAAGTTTCTTTATATTACGGATGGAAAAAATCATAGTTTAGTACTTGGATCGATTTGTGCATTATCTAATGGAGATCAGTTTTGTAAGTTATATCCAAACTGGGAATATTCCGACTATGAGAAGGGAAATAAAGTAATAGTATAGATGTAACATGACATTTCTATGTACGAGTACACTTTGGAAGAACCAGGGACGTATGATTGATGGCGTTAACCTTAGTTATATAGATTTATCAAATAGTAAGTTAAATGTGTCCTCTTCAACAAAAATAAGGCCATGTAGGTTTTAATTTTAACCGATTTGCTGAAATTCATGGACAATTGAGGCAAAAATGTTTCAAATATTTCAGATGTTATGATCCAAGGTTCGAACCAAATCCTCAGGTTTGAACCTCAGGAGGTTCCTGAGCTTAAAATGTTTACAACACAAAGAAGATGAAGTTAAAATGGTGGTCAGTAAACTTGAAAAAGTTTCTACAATTGTGTTTATGTATGTGTCTTTGAAAAGGGCAAATAAGTGTGGAACGTTTGTTTACCGGGGTGTAATTATTATGTCTTCGCTATGAAATTGGGTGGACGCAAAACCAATGCTCGATCTTTATTTATATATTGTACCTAAACGAGCAAAAGCATAGCCAAAACTTATCGTTTATGCTCATAAAAGTAAAATTTTGACATTTTTCTTTAAAAATGCTGTTTTGAAAACTAAGTAAATCGTGATTATTGACAAACTTATAAGTGAGATTCAAAAACAGTACGGAAAACCCGATTTGCGACGTTCTAAACATTTTCCGAAAAATCTGAAAAAAAAACCTCAAAAATACTTAACATTCAGCCATGCTCCCATTTTCGCTTTCGCAAAAATTTTACGATTTTGAGTCCAAATTTGGTCCAAAAAGCGGTTTGAAATCGCAAAAGTTTTGCGAAAGCGAAAATGGGAGCATGGCTGATTATAAGTTTTCAGAAAATACCTGAGCAAAAACCAAATTTTTTTTTTGGTACACCCTACTGGACACCTCTAAATAGCTTAAACTGACAGTTTCTCTCATGAAGATCACGTCCTACGAAGGTTTTTGCATTAGATGGGCTTAAGAACAAAACCAGACACTTGATGGTCTTTGGATTTACAACTCCGTGTTGCGACTGGGATAAAGCTCGAACGAAGACCCAGATCGTAAGGATCCACAAGGCCAAGATGAGAGCTTTAGAGGTCAAATCATACTGGCCACAAGGAAGACAACAATGGACTAGACCCGTCTTTTGGGGTCACCACTTAAAAAAATAGAGGAAAGTTAACTTCGGCTTCGGATAATGGGTTGTGCCTCGGTCAGCAAACTGAGCGTCATGCAAAGGCATTCAGTTGCACCTCGTACCCTGGTGTGGGCATCTCATTCGGAGCATTGCGCTGTGTCTTCTCTAGAAAGTAAACAGCTGCCTTGACCCAAGCGACAATATTCTGGGCAAAGGCCACATGCACAATGACTGCATGGACCAAATCCGTGATAAAGAACATTATATACTCGGCAAAGACATTGTCATCGCTGTGTGGTATATTACTTAACTATGGCCAGGCAGTAACTGTTTCAATAGCCTACACTTGCACCTTGGCGGACAAATTTTGTGCCAAATAGAGCTAAAGACAGCGAAAGAAAGAGAGATTTAGACGAAGATTTGGAAAGCCCTTAAACTTGAAAACTTAAAGTAATCACAATATAGGGCAAAATGCCATCTAATATGGTCTCGGAGGTTATAAACTTGGACAAGTTTACCAGGGAGACAATTTTGGTATTCGACTGTGTCAATCCACATATGCAGGAGTTGATCACCGTAATGATTAAAAGAGACCATCACCTAGTCAGATCCTTTTTCTCGGCTGCCTACTCAGCCTCGTGCGTCAGGTCCTGTATCTGAGTCAGCAGCTTAATGCAATGTACTATATCCTTATGCAGACATTGGATTTTATAATTGGGTATCATTATGATCTGATCATTATATTTGCAGGAATGAGTAGAAATATTCGGAAAATAGTGAAGTCACGCTCCTGATCCAAATAATCTTCAGCACTCTTGAGATTCATTGAATGTTTATCTATTATGGAGTCTAAGAGTTGGCGGAAGCCAGCCAAATGTTTCTCCACCAGCTAGCGTTTCCCACGTCTGTAGGCTAACAATTGGAACAGCTCAAAGAAGGCTGTGCTCTCGGTTCAGAGCTCCAACAAAGCGCAGCTGGAACATTAAGAAAAGGCCAAGCTAGAATTACTCTTTTCAAAACTATTTTACTCACCCAGACGAAAATATGTCCATAGCTTGGACACCGGACTAACTTATTTACGCCCACTTTATCAACAAATGACGCTGTCACCAACTGAGAAAAACCAAAGTCCGTTTGAAACCCGATTCTCTTAGCAAATCTGCATTTAGTTTTCAGAGAAACTATCGTAAATCTCATAGGTCCGTCTACATACGATTATTTGTCGGTTGGAATGAAGGAGAAAGGAAATTGTATGGGGTGAGTAGAGAGGAATAAAGGAAGGCACAAATATGTAAATTTTTTTAAAATGTTTGGAAAACCTAAGAAAGTTATGGATTCCTTAAACACTTCTATAAGCCAACTTTTCCAAAATCCGGTGGTAAAGTAGCATTTCCGGGGCTTAACAGGGTGAAACATTCCCAAAAAAAACCACTATGAATACCCTTAAAGCCGATTTCTCTTCTTCCAGATAGCTGCTTTATGTCAGATAAACTCACAATTTACACTGTTATTTGTTAGTTTATGTGACAGATAGCTCTTAGTATAAGATGTGAAATCGGCCCTTAGACGTATATATATTAACTAAATCTGCCTGAAACTTTGAAAAATTGAATGAAAATTGATTTCTTGAAACCTGTAACATTCTCCACAAGCCTACTTTTTCTAAAATCGGGAAGTGAAGTACCTTTTTTGGGTTTTCAACAATTTAGCAACAATAAAGCGAAAAAAAGTTAAAGGGAAAGTCTTGATAAAATCATTAAGGGTACCGCCTACATTAGAGGATCAAAAAAATGGATGTTTTTTTTTTGCTTAAATCGAAAGTCCTTCATGTATAGAATATGCTCCTAAAGTCCCAAATCTGAATCTCAACTAGAAAAAGTTCAAATAGCCTGTGTATTGTTCGTGCTCCGGGAGCTCCGAAACGAGCGCCAGGTCAGAATTTTCAACGGTCGGTGAGGGCAGATACACAGCCACTTGGCATTTCTGTATTCTGTACTGTCAGTATTGATTGTGTGTGTTTCAAAAGGAACCGTGATGTACGTAGTATATATTTTGATGTCCTTCCCGACGAACTTTAGTATGAAAACCGTTGCCGCAGCGTAAACACATTTCATATTTTCTGTATGCTTTTGCTCGGTGTTCTTCTCTGGTTTTCCGAATTATTCAAGTTCTCGCGATTTTTGAGCCATGTCTTCATATCCGGAAAGTGCGCAAGACGATTTGGATCGTGTGTCAAGGCCGAAAAAAAGACGTTTCCAAGGAAATCGTTTTACGAATAAAAATAGGGAGCCTGTAGGACAGAGCGCGTCTGCTCGAAAATTAGAAACGGCGTCCCAAGAAGATGTGTGTGTAAAACTCACGCATTTTTATAGAATAATCGAGTTCATTACCGTTTTTTCTGCTATTAGCGAAATCGCTATATGCAAAATATGCAAGAAAAACTTGAATTTTGAAGAAACGGGAATTCGCGGTCTCGGTTTCAAAATTGCTGTGAAGTGCGCATGTGGAACTCGACTGATTGATTCCGGACCATTGCGAAACACTGGCTACGAAATAAACCATAGGGTTATATTTGCCATGAGACTTTTGGGAATCGATCTAAGAGGTCTCAACTTATTCGTTTCAATTATGGACATCCCAAACATCAAAACTGCCCCGCAGGAGGAGACAGCTGGTGCAAGTTTCGTGTCGCAGAAAGTCGCGGAATTCCATACACCCACCCACCTCATCTTGATGCTACTGTCGCGAAGAATATTTTCCCCATATTCGAAGATCTTTCTAGAAAAGACTTGCTGGAGAGGTGTGTAGGTGGACACACCCAAAACGCGAACGAGAGTTTCAACGCGATGATTTGGCGACTGGCACCGGAACACCTCCACTGTGGTCGTAAAATTGTCGAAATCGCCGCTTGGATTGCCGCGGGGATTTTCAACGAAGGCTATATGTCCGTGCTACGGATTATGGCGAGCATGCAGATTATAATTGGGCCGGTTTGCCGAGAAGTCGAGTCCAGGGTCGACGAAGAACGAGGAGTGAAAACCGTCGAAGCAGATCGGTCGGACTCGCAACAGCAAAGATTCAAAAACAACAACAAATTGAATTAAACGAACTATATGAAGATGAGGAGGGACTTCTATATGGACCGGGGATAGCAGATTGATTGAAAACTGCAGGTAAATAAACGATAATAAGTTTTAATCAACTATTTTTCGGGTCCGAAAACTTTGAACGCGTTTTTCTCGAAACGACGTTTTTCAAAATGGCGTACACGATCAAAGAAAAACTACTCAACGGATCGACTTGTTTTTGTTTTTAATTGAAGCTTATTAAATTGTCTTCTATGTGAACTAAAAAGTTCGATTTAAATTCTCGCTGAAAAATAGTTATTAACAAAATAAAGTGGAAATTTTCCGAAAAAAATCAACTTTTTTGTTTGAACAGGGACTTTTTTGATTAATTTCAACAAAATAATGTCTTTTCTTAGTTCACATAGAAGGTATACTCATAAACTACAAAAAAGATTTCCATACATTTTTGTTTCAGATGGTTCTAAGAGGCGGTATCGTCTACGCCGTGGAGGAGAAAATATTTCGGATACTCCAGCTGAATCCGATATAGTTCGTCGCCGAATTAATAAAATTGAATAAAAAAATTTGTATATACACAATAAACAGTTAAAAATTCAAAACGATCCGTGCTGTACCTTGTTTGAAAAAAAATCATGAAAAAGTGCTTGATTTTGGCCTCCTAATGTAGGCGGTACCCTTAAGAAAGCCAAAAGAAGTGTAGCAAATTGCGAATCTGCCATTTCAAAATAACATCCAGAGAGAGAGATTCCTTTTCCCTTGGTTCCTTTTTCACGCAAACCAAAGATTTTTTAATATTTTCCATAAATTTAAATGAAAGCAAAATGTACAGATGATCCGTAAGGAATGGATAAAAGGATGCAAGGCTGTGTGTGTAAGTGATCTAGGATTTGCGTAGTATAATATGCAGGCCGGAATCGGTATCCACAATGCTTGACATTTGGCCCACATTCAATGCAAAGGCAGCCTTCTCGAAGGGCGCCTGCATCTGACCTGAAAACGCAAAAAGCGTTTGTCAAATTTAAATCACAAAAAATTGTTTGCATTTCTCCGCCTTACCTCTGCCAAATTTGCCCAAATCACCGCCACGTTTGGCTGAACTGCAATCCGAATAGGAGCGTGCCAGCTCATCGAATGTGGCCTCCTGATTCACAATTTTATTGCGATACACCTCCAGCAACATTTGCGCCTCCTCTTTGGTGCGTGTGATATTCTCCTCACGCCATGAGCTGGGACGACGGCTGCCCTTGTGTTTGACTAACAGATGCTGGCACTGTACCTCATCGGGATTATCACCGGCAGCTGAGGAGGCGGCGATTCCGCCACCGCCACTTTTCTTAGCCGGCTCGGTGGGTTGGTCCCATTGTGATTCCTTGGTGTGCACATTCAAGTAATAGCTTAGACCTGCCGGATGAAAGGGGAGGGAAAGAAATGGCTGCTGTTGCATTTCTGCTACGCTTTGCTTACCTGTGGAACGGCTGGTGCGCTTTTCCCAACCTTCGGGCAATTGTTCAGAGTCCGGCATTATTGCTTGATTGAAATATTGTTTAATAATGAATTAGTGAGACCACATTTGGTACTTTAGATTAGTAAGACCATATTTTGTAATTGAAGCGCCAAATAGTGTGACCGGAGGTGTGACAATTTGAGCTAACTGTGACTAGTCACCGTTTTATTTACAATGATTAACTAATTAGTAAGGCTTAATTAATTAGCTTTATTTTGCAAAGTGTGAACTTATTTATGTTCAAACTTCATACTGAGTCACTTTTGTCAGTCAGTGTTGACAATTTAGCAGTTTTTCCACCAGATCTAGCTATTTTGTAAGGTCGAAAGCCGGCAACTAATCAGTTTTGACGGAAGCTGCAATTTTAGCTATTTTTTTTTTAAGAAAGTATTTGCCATTTTCTAGCTATTTTTTATAATGTTAAAAAAAATTCTAACGGTTTTTATAATGAATCTGAAATGTGGGAAGAGTGTGGGAAGCTATTTTAAGATGAAGATTACATGTTATTCCTTTGCCACTGTTGTTGTTTTCATCTATCTATGAAACAGCACAATAAATAAGAGTAAAGCGCCCCATACACCACACAAATTTTTGGGCAAATTCACACGCATTTAGCGCACACACTACACCCACATTTGCTCAAATTTCAGTTGAAAGCAAGTGCTCGGCAAGTAAAGATGGAGAAAGACGCAACTGTTGCCGTTGCTTTGGCAGTGGAAGTGAAGCCGTGGCTACTTCAACATCCAATTTTCACACATGAGCATCTTTTTACATAATTTGCAAGTACCACACGCGCCGACAACTTGCTTCAAACTGAGCACAATTTGCGCAATGCGCACACATTTGGCTGAAAATTTGACTTTTTAGGGCGAGTTGCTTTTTGAGTGTAGGGACTCCTCTTTGGACCATTATCGGATCACCGAAACCAATCTCGAAACACTCCGTCTAGGTTATCTTTGCATGATTTAAGGAGTCCTTTTCAAAAAACCATAGGCTAATATAGGAGTCCGCACGGATCCTTTGCGGGTTATCTGAGTGAGCATTCTGGGACGCCATGAAGCCTATGAAGCAACATATTACATCACATAAGAAGGCTTCTTTGTGTCGGTTTGTAGCACAATATTGTCCAATTACGATTGTAGATTACTAACAATACATTATTTCAGCAAAAAAACTTTTTAGTTACCTTTTACAACTATTTTATATTAATCTTTGCTATTTTTAGCCATTTTTAAGCGTCGATTTAACCACTTTTGAGCTTCAGTAGTTGGCAATACTGGTGGCAGTTTGTGACACTAGTCAAAAGTGTTCACATTGGCGTCACAGAAAGTGACCAGGCATTTGCCGTTCACATTGCATCCATTACATTCAGCATTATTCATAATTTAAATTTAACGGAAAAACAATTCACAAGTGAATTTAAAACGCGACTTACACTCTAGTGGGTATTCTCACCCTTTCGCGGTACGGTCACACTGCACAAAAAATCCAGTTGGAAGTGAAGTTGTGTATGAGAATCATCTCATTGGCCACAAAGCGCTTAAAGAAATTCCTCTAAATATCAATTGATTCAACGATTTGTTTATTTATTTAATTTTTTTTTATGTGATACGCCTCCACCCACTCACTAACTGCAGGCCAAAAAGTTTATGACAGCGTCGTCGTCGCCTCCTCTTCTCTGTATGTGCGTGCGT
The DNA here is from genome assembly GCA_037044535.1 of Lordiphosa magnipectinata. Classification (NCBI taxonomy): domain Eukaryota; kingdom Metazoa; phylum Arthropoda; class Insecta; order Diptera; family Drosophilidae; genus Lordiphosa; species Lordiphosa magnipectinata. The sequence continues at coordinate 841,754 of JBAMBO010004101.1, forward strand.
GCATGTGTGTTCAAGTGTTTGAATGTGTGTGTGTGTGTGTGTAAACAGAAGTGACGTTTACACAGGGCCCTAAAAAAAACGTTCAGTTTTTGGTCTTGTCAAAATTTGGGAGTTAAATTCACATAAATAACAAATTGCATTCGTGAGGATTTAATGCTGCTGCCTCTGCTAGATTAGCAGTAGAGCAAAAACAGCGGCTGCCAACAATAATAAACAACAACCACAACCAGAAGCTCGGCTTAAGCACAGGTGAGTCTCAAAATTAAGCCACCGACAAAAAACGAAAAAAAAAAACGCAGTCAGAAACTTTCTTTTGGCTTGTCTGTGTGTGTGCCAATCCATTTCTCCAATAGGCAAAAAAGTGGTACATATAATATTTCACTTAATTTTTTTGTCTGTGCTCGCGCATTAATAAAATTAATTACGCTGGCTTGCGTTCAGCTTCATCATCATCATCATCATTATTCATCGCTCATTTGGCTTTATACGCAGCTTCTTTGCCGCTTCTAGCAGCCCAGCCCTGCCCTGCCCTTTTGTTGGTACCACCTAGTCCTGTCAGCTGCTTTGTTGTTGTTGTTGTTGTAACCTTGTCTTTGCCAATCTGTCAAACACCACCACCACCCACTTTATGTGTCTCTGTAACTCGCTCCCTCTCGCTCGAACTTGTGTGTTGTGCGCTTGCGCGTTGCCACCTTTGACGACACCTTGCAGTCAGTGTTGCCACCAAGTTGTTGTTGTTATTCTTGTATACAAAGTTGTTGCTGTATGTGTGTGTTGCGTGTTGCCTTTTATTCAAATTTGGTGAACTTTTTATTGTTGTTTTCATATTTAAATCAAAAGCTCATGGAGCAGAAAGTCATAATGTTAATTATATGTAAAATTAAAAAGGAAGGGGAAGTGGGGTGTAGGGACGAAATGTCATCATCAGGTGGGGGAGAGGGAAGATAAAAATCCCTTTTACCGTTATAAAGTGCCAGGGATGCGCACTTTATGTTGAAAAACAAAGGAGGAAAGACCTAAACTGGTGAAAATAAGACAAATAAATAGAAAAGATTAAGGAAAATTTGTAACAGGAATGTAAAATATCTACTTAAGTAAGCAAGAATAGAAGGATAAAGGCGCCGAAAAAAGAGGAAAATATTTAACTTATAGAAGAAGAAGAGAATTGAAAAATTGTCTAAAAGGTCTTATCAGAAAGTATAATGTTTAGAACTTGAGACTGAAACCCCAAGAACCGTTTCGGTTCACGGTATTTGAGTCTGTTCAAACGTTCCATGAACTGAATAAAGCTGGAGAAACATCGATGTTAAGGTAAAGTCTAGCTATTACATAAGGGCATTTCCAAAAAAAGGTCCACCGAGGCCAAAAATATAAAACTGGTTAAAAACACTATGTTGAATCAAATTTTTATGAGGAAGCAGTCAAATTGAACAAATGTAAGCTAATCTCACATTTATTCATAAACCATTTCGAAATATTCGTTTTTACTTCCGCGCTAGAGCAAATTTTTCTAATTTGAACATTAATATAGCATATTTGTACTTTTGCTATCTAAAATCTTTCTGAGGGTACAAATGGTCAGAAAGGAATGCACAAGAAACGATGAGAAACTATGTGAACATTAATATAGCATATTTGTACTTTTGCTATCTAAAATCTTTCTGAGGGTACAAATGGTCAGAAAAGAATGCACAAGAAACCATGAGAAACTATGTGATTGCAATAAACTTTCAGTTTTACCTTCGAATTATAATGGAAATCACAAAAATATAATGATGGAAAAATTGTCACTTTCGACATGTCACGTATCGACAGAAATAAAGATTTATTTAAAAAAAAGTACAAACGATTTCCAAATCAAATAAAATACATTTCAAAGAACTATTCATTCCTAAGATATTAAAACTATTTGGGCTTAGTAATTCTGTCAGGTTTCGTTCAACTTTGTCTTTATATAGCTGCACCCGAAATCAACTTGAATCGCTTCCTATTTTGCCATTATTTTGGAAACCAAATTTCACTTGATACATACACTTTAGCACTAATTAAAGTGCTTGCTTATTGCACCTGAATCCACCAAAATTAGTGTAAGGTTCAAAACTTTTATCAAACCTATTTTTTAGTTGTTTCCAGATTTCTACCAAGTTAAAAGCCAATCGGAAATCATTTAGATAGATTTTTCCACACAGTTTCGAAGATATTCGTTATGCAGCTTGCATGTTACGACGATTACACAGAGCGGACGAGTCGTAAGCGGTTCTTTCCTTGTGACATTGATTCGTATACCTCTCGAACATCAGGTTGCATACGTCACAATGACGGTACAAGCCGTGTGCGAACGGCCTAAGATGTACACAAACAAACCTTGACTGTTTTCACCGCAAGAAATCGAAAGAGAAACCCGATTTTTGTTTGGGTGTGTGAGTGTGTGTGTGGTCATTGCTGTCTCAAGCACACGCCTGCGAGCGCTGACTACGCAAAGGCAACATTGTTGTTGCTTTTTAATTTGCCAGAGATATAGGAGAGGAGAAGAGAGTCACATATGATGTTGTTGTTGCAGGTCTGCACGCGCCAACAACAAAACCTTCGTTCGGAAAGAAAGAGGGGAGAGCACGCATATGAAATTGATTTTGCTTTTTGCAATCTTATGGCCGCGTAAATGGTATGCGCGCGGGCTATTCTTTTGCGTAATTAAGACTGTAAAATGTATTAGACTGTAAAATGAAGCAATAAATTTTTGGAAGTCTTTTGATTGGTGGAAAATAGGTACTTGCGGAAAAAGCAATTGTTCATAAACTACAACTTTGATTTTGAAATGTAATAAAAAGAGAAATAGAACACTTATCCAACAAAATTTGAACAGCTACAAAACGTTCACTATAGCCGAAGATATGATAAGTCAAACTTGACTAATAAACCAAAATTTATGCATTTTTAGGATTGCGAAAAATTGACTAAGTTTAGGCGGCTGTAACATTTATAAGCAATATTTTGGCTACCTTTATTTGTGTATTTAAACTGTCGATTTATCTAAAAAAAAGTTTAACTTTTCAACAAAAATGAATTTAGGGTTTTGTCCAAGGCGGGGCGCGGCTGGACCACTGTGCGACGGTCACGATCGACAAAATAGAAATGACCATATGTAAAATTTGCAATTGTTCTAATTTAAACCAATGTTCCAACGCTTAGACCAACTGTCAAAATGATATAAATACTTCACTATATACGCAAGAATCTCTTGCCATAATGACCAGAGCACGATGGTAACTGAATAGAAGGAATCGTATTCGTGAAGAAATACTCTATTAAATGTCTGTTCTAACGGTTCTAACGAATCCGCTAACACTCGTAACCATCAGCCATGTTATTTGCCTAACGAATTTTGTATGGGAATGTCCGCTAAACGTACCGGTCGGTACGACGTAGCATTACCAGTCGTTAGTGTAGTGATTTGTCGGTACAACGTTGCACTACCAGTCGTCAGTGTGGTGATGGTCGGTCCGACGATGCATCACCAGTCGTTAATGTGGTGATGCATCACCTGTCGATAGCGAAGCGACGTACGCTTAGTGATGCATCAGGTCGTTATTCAGGGTAGTGTGCCCCATGTGTCCCATCACTACACTGACGACTGGTAATGCAGCGTTGTACCGACAAATCAATACACTAACGACTGGTAATGTTGCGTCGTACAAAATTCGTTAGGCAAATAACATGGCTGGTGGCTTAGGCTGGTGGCTCTGTCGCTAACGAGTGTTAGTGGATTCGCTAGAACCAGCACCGGTGCAGCGGTACTACAGGGACGTCTACATATGGGCATTTCCACAGAAAGGTAAACCAAAAACCGAAAACATCGATTCATTTTATGCAGCGAACTAATCTTATGTATATCAATATAAGTTCCTAAATCAACATTTTACCGGCCTGTTTCGGGTTTCACGAATTCGAGTTTGTTAAATGTGCCGTTGTTTCAAATTGATTGGGGTTAATCAGATTAAAAAGTTATAATTTGAATCTGTCGGGTAGAGAGTAAGTAGTCTTGATTGTTTAATAGAAAAGAGAACATGTAAAAAATTTAAATTCACTTTAGTATAAAACCGGAACATGGCAGTTTATGTTATTTTTAGGATTAAGCAAAAGGATACATATATAAATTTTTGTAAAACATCACAAGAACAGCGTTGCGTATCATAATGAGTCAAACATAAAAAAAAGCAAAATTTATTTTTGACCGAATCAGCTATAAATATATAGCATAGCTCGTAAATAACTCTCAACCCTTTTTTCAGTTCGCTCTGCTCACGTCACTTACCGAAAAACCAAAGAAAAATCGGGCTCGGGCTTCCCTCAGCACTGATCGGTCTGACAGCAACCGAATAACAGGCCCAATTCAGTCAATTGGTCTTAAATTGCGTGCTTCTCGAAGACCAAACTGTCAAAATGTTTTTTTGAAAAGGTTGCAGACTCAAGAGTTGCGCCAGAGTTTAACATAAGCAGAGAGAAGCGCGTATAGTTCGTCGCATACATTCATATCGTTAGCCGAGCCTTTCACACCGATGCATACATACGAAGAAGACCTTTTGAATTCTGAAATTTTGGTAAACGGTCCCAAAAAGACCTAAGAGGAAAAAACAAAAAAATGTGTTTCTCTCCTCATACAACCAAATAGAAGCAGAGAGCTTAGTTAAAGGTAGTTTCGGTACCTCTTTTCAATGTGGTCGCACGAAAGCTGTCGTTTTCTGACAAAGGCAAACGCGGGATCGATTTTTCCGACCTCTGGTATATACGCTGAGGGAAAAATGCTCTGAAATTTTAATATACATATTATAGCATTTAAACATCGGCCGCAAATTATGATTCAATTTATTATGGCAGCTGCAAATCGCACAAGTTTACAAGATTTCGCTCCATTAATACGCATTTGATTTGCGTATACGCACAGAAATTATTAAAACGTAGTGTGCGTAAAACGTAGTGTGCGTATTTTTGAAGTATACGTCAGCGTAGTTGAAATACGCATACGCACTATGAAGCATACGTTTACGTACTTTTTTAAAAATGCGTATTGAAGTACGCATACGTTTTTTGACTGGATACCAGGGAATCAAACCGAATCGTATTTCGGTTCCGGTTCTGGTACGTACCGAAACTTATGTTTCGGTAAAAGGTTCTGTTTTGGTTCAAGCATTATTTCGGTATTCGGTTCCGTATCGGTGCCTGGATTTTTATTTCGGTATACCGGAACGTACCGGTATGAACCATTAAATTATAAATAAAGATCGAGCATTGGTTTTGCGTCCACCCAATTTCATAGCGAAGACATAATAATTACACCCCGGTAAACAAACGTTCTACACTTATTTGCCCTTTTCAAAGACATACATAATCACAATTGTAGAAACTTTTTCAAGTTTACTGACCACCATTTTAACTTCATCTTCTTTGTGTTGTTAACATTTTAAGCTCAGGAACCTCCGGAGGTTCGAACCCATCGTGAAGTATAAGATTCGGTTTGATGACCGGTTCCTTAACTTATCAAACCTGAGGATTTGGTTCGAACCTTGGATCATAACATCTGAAATATTTGAAACATTTTTGCTTCAATTTTCCATGAATTTCAGCAAATCGGTTAAAATTAAAACCTTCATGGACTTATTTTTGTTGAAGAGGAGGACTCATTTAACTTACTATTTGATAAATCTATCTAACTAAGGTTAACGCCATCAATCATACGTCCCTGGTTCTTCCAATGTGTACTCGTACATAGAAATTGTCATGTTACATCGATATTATTACTATATTTCCCTTCTCATAAACGGAATATTCCCAGTTTGGATATGACTTACAAAACTGATCTCCATTAGATAATGCACAAATCGATCCAAGTACTAAACAATGATTTTTTCCATCCGTAATATAAAGAAACCTATAAAAGTCGACTTTAATAATTTTCTGAACCAAACGTATTTTCAAACAGAAGAATTCCGGCTCTGGTTCAGATTCTCGAGGTAATAGATTTGAAAGGTCCAGTAGATGGCCCGGTTCGATGGACCCAAAAAACCCGAACCAAACCGGTTCTGCGGGGTTCAGATCCGTCAGTGATTGATGTCATTAAACAGTTTTGTAAAAATACTGAACTATTTGTATTCTCCTGTTTCTTTTCATACAAATACATGTATGATTCGACTTAGCCTCCACTTTCAGCTTACGGATTTGTGCCAGAGCTGCTGTCCTCATTCAGTTTCACTTGAACAGAAATGTATAACACAAGTCAATGGTTATCATGACATTCAATGAGGGTCTAAGAATATAGGATGCAATATTTTTAAAAAGACTGGTCTCCAAAACCAAGTGCCATCTTTGCAGTTTTGTTTTTGCACCCAGAACCGCTACTGTACCGGTACAATGTTTCGGTTCTTTTCTGTCTTTTCGGTTCCAAGAATATCGGTTCTCGAACACGGTATACAAAATTTAAAATATGGGTTCCGGTGACGGTTCTGGTTCTGAGTTTTAATCGGTTCTTTTCGGTATACGGTTTCGGTTCTGGTTCCGGTTTGATTCCCTGCTGGATACGCATTGAAGCATTGACGCATTTTGAAGCTATACGTATGCGTATACGTTTTTGGTACGTTTTGCAGTTCTCTGGTACCAGTTGAATGATGAAAATCACTCATTAGCAAATGGGATGTCAACGTGCTCTCACATGTTCATATCAACTGGTACCCCTCTCGCATGTTGAATTTCTGACGACACTACCTTGTTAACTATACCATGGTTTGGCTCAACAACGATTGATTAGAGTGAGCGAAAATCACCTCGTATGAATAAACTCTTGCAAAGACGCAAAGGCGCTGCTGGCAGATATAGAAAGAGAGTAGGACCCCGTCGTACATGGCGTTCCATAGAACAGGTCCCAGAACGGAGCCTTGTGGAACACCTGCAGTCACCTCATGGGTTTTATTTCCTTCTGAAGTATAATCTTATTATTGCCTGGAGGTAATGCGGAACACCAAATTCACCTAAAGCTCTTAATATTCGGTTTCAATCAGCGCTGTTAAACGCGTTTTCACGTCTAGGGTACCCACCAGACAGTACTCCTTGGATCCTCGTTTCCAGCTTGAGCCCTTAATCAATCGCACTTTGTCAATCGCATCCACCGTTGACAATGCCTATACTCCCCCGATCTTATTCCTATGTGTTACACAAATCGCTTTCTACCCAAAATCGACGCAAAAACACATGGATTTATTTGTGAACTCAATTGAAGTTGAGTAGAGAATTGTGATTGAATGTCTTCTACACATATTTACCATTGGGGAAAAATTGTCTGCCAAAATCAAACCATAATATATAATATATATGAAAAACATTTAAAACCTCGTTTAATATTTCATACAAACAACAAACAATGGAAAATTGGATACACTAAAAATGCGAAGCAGGCACATAAAGTGGCTGGCTGGCTGGCTGGCTGGATGTAACACTGCAGTTCCGACCGAAAAAATGTGGCCAACAACAGCATTGCAATTGGGTGTTGAATGATTGCAAAACAATAACAAAAACAAAAGCGGCGGCAACAACAATCGAAAAGCGAGCGAAGAAGAAAGATACATAAAACAAAAACAAAAAAAAAACTGAAATTTAAACTGCAAATTCATGGCTTTGAAACTGTCTGAAAACAAAAAAAAATGCCAACACGTAGCCAGCAGATGGAGCTGGGGATGGGGATAGACGAGAAATTGGCACACAACAATACTTGTACATAATCGTGTATGTAGCAGATATATGACGGAGTTTGATGAATCTCACACAACTCCAACAGAGTTGCTTTACATAACGGCGGAAGCAATTATGTGGCTTCATTTCCATCAGTTAACGCTTTAACAATTGGCCCCCAAGTGCAAATCATTTTTGACACATTTTCGCCGTTTTTAGCGAAGGTCGAACAACAAAAATATCATAAAATAATGCAAATAAATAGTGTACAACCAAGATATATGTATACATACACATGTGACTGGCAACAAAACACTTGAACAGATAATTGAAAAACCAGCCAAACAAAACCCACAAGTACTTACCCCCAAAACATGCAAAACTGGCACAAAACTTCACCTGACAAAAGAAGCAATGTTTTTGTACATTCATTCGATCGCACATAAAAATTTCATAATTTAACTTACAATTTGTTTTGTGATTGGCCATTATTTTGACCATTTGAAATTTGTGTTGATGTGGCTGTAGTTGCGGTTCAGTGATTTATAGTAGCAAATTCTAAATCACACAATCAAAGGCTGCTGACCATGTATTGGTGTATTTCGTTTGCAAAACACACAAAAAAACAAAACTTGGCCTAAGCAAATACACTCTCTGCAATGTAGCAATGTACTTCATCCTCATTGATTTGAAAACAATGTACATGTCAAACCATATTAGGTATTTTTATGGTCACACTGAAAAATATTTGAAAACATAAACAACTGCTGCTAAAAACAGTAAAGTCTGAATTGTTAGTAAGTAAAGGGCGGTATCCACGAGTCGCCAAAAAATTTCTTGTGAAAAACTTGATATTCCGCAGATTCTTAACAGAGTCTGCTAAGCCTAGGTTAATAACACGATAACACACTTTTTTTCTATCGATAAATGCTTTAAAGTAACCTTGCGCTGCTTTGGCGTTGTAAAAACAAAACCTATTCATTTACAACTCCAAAATAAATTAAAGTGAAGTAAATATTTATATATGTTTATATGTTTATTTTATAAAAATAATAACAAATTTTTTGTTCATTGCGTTGTGTCACTCCGCTCCAAGTAATTGACCATTATTTAATAATGTAATGTAAGTGCCTTGAAAAAGACGTGGAGAAGTTTCACAAAATTAAATCTGCAAAATTAACGCAGTGACCACCGATTGTACGTCGGTGATTGCCTCTTCCGATATTTTTGCTAAAATGGTGTCCCAAAAGATCAGCATTTCAAAGTGCTTTTGTCCCTTCAGCATTGATTGACCCTCAGCCATGCGGTTGGTTTGGGACACCAAGCTCTCAATGGCAAGCGACATCCTCTCGGCTACTCGTGTGGTTTGGCCGACATTCTTTTTCGGCGTGCGTCCTTTTTTTCTGAAACGAGGTAAACTTTGTCAGAAAATACATCACAATTATCTGTGTGTAACTTACATATTGGTATACCGACTCCGTTTGAACCTCAAAATCATTCGAAAGAGACGTTCCAGCAACCACATCATCATCAAAGATGAACAGATCCTCAGTCATCGAATCTGGGAGTGATAAGTCGCAATTCGAGACGGGTGTGCTCGGCTCAGTTGGATTGTGTTCCGAAGAAAGAGTTCTGCAAGGAATAAGACATAAGTGTGTAATTTATTTAAGCTTATTTAATCAACTTACTTCCGCATTGTTAATGTGTTCGGCAGAAAGGACATTGCGCCCGCAAACTCCCAATCAACGGCACTGGATTCCAGTAAAGAAGGTGAATCCAATCTTCAAGCGCTTTGCAGACGAAATTTTGGTGTGGTACCGGTTGCTGTCCTTCAGCGCTACCCATGCATCCTTGCATTCCATTACTTTCAATAAATATATTTCATTAAAATGAACTTTTCAATATGTAGCTGCATTACTTAGCGCTTTTGCCAAGCTCTTCACTGATACACAACCAGGCCGCGTTGACTGCGTTGGCATCCGAGTGCTTCTTGTTCGCCAAGTCCCAAACCTCACTTTTCACTTCAGATTCACCTTGTCCGCTCTTGAAAATGCCATTAGACTACGCTTTCTGCCGGAATCTTTTTTAGCTGCGCTCATTTTCAATTTGGCCTTAGAATAAAAACCTATTTTGTTCACGTCACGGCAAAAAAAGAGGCGTTAACAGTACTTAAAGCACTTAACAGCGCTTGAGCATAACGTAGTGGCAAACGTAAGCATTTTTCGCGATTGGTAGAAACCGAGTTTGAAACGGTCACACGAAAAAATTCCTTAGCAGTTTTTTTTACCCGTTTTCGTACCCATGGACACCGCCCTTAAACCAAAAATAGAAAATTTGGATGTGCCTTTACATTGCTGAAAACACAGATGCACATTCTAATTCCCCTAGTTCATTGCTTAAGCTTAGTTTACACATCCAAATAATTTGGCTAAACATTGATCAAAAATAGCCATAATTAAAGATTTTATAGGATTAAAAACTTAAACTTTGGTTCCATACGCAAATAATTTGATCAAATATGGGCGGAAAGTTCCACAATTTGGCATATATAGCCCAATTTTCATGAAAATTTGTCCAAATTATTTGCCTGTGTGACCATAGCTTTCGACCTATTGCTTAATCTTCCATCATAGTAACAAGTCGTTCCAAAAGAAAAACCTTCTCCTCCTCTGTGAAATTCTTGCTTTAATTTATAAAATTTTCTCGCAATAAACAAAACAATAATCAGCCGAGTGCAGAGGTGCTGCCAACCTAGTATTATACCTTTGCAGTCCTCCCGGTGTGACCGTCGAATTTATAATCAACCTACACACCTGATCATATTAATAGGTACACACATCAACTCTGACTTTAAGGTAACAGAAAACAGTTTTATTCATTGTTTCAAACTTAAAATTTGTTCTCATTGGTTCTTAAGGTACTCCTGAGATCCACTTTTTAATGTCTTGTTAATAATTTAATTACACATTAATTGTAAACGATATTGGAATAACGGTTTTTATTTTATTGAATAGATGACAAATAAAATGAAAGATGCATTTGCTGTTGTTGTCAGGCATAACAAAGTTTGTCAGATGTGATCATAAGTTAATCCAATGGTACCGGATCTTTCATCGGGAACGGCTTGTCAGTAATGGATGAAATAAAATTTAATATGTGCTCATATTTGATGTTCTTTTTTTAGGTAAATTCACGTATTTGCGTAACGTTCAAAGATATCGGAGCTGTATGGTTGCAAAGTCAAAATTTCGACAATCACGTTCCAGCTCCGCTATTTTTGGACTTACGTGGTTCCCCGTGGCTGGTGCGAGAATGGTGGGTATTATAAGAAGTCCTTGACATCGGTCAATAAGACTACATCCGGAATCAGTCTCATGACACAGTGGTTTTGAGACCCCTTCGCGCATAATATTTGGATTTTATTTTCGACCAACTGAATGCATATTGCCAATTGTCTTATATTTTAGTCTCCTTATGCATTTAGGTTTTAGCTATGACAGGATTAAGATCGGTGGATTGGCTTCCCGAGCCATTTGGGTTCAGATACGTCAACGTCATGGTAAACAAAAATCTCCAAAAATTTCCAGGTAACAGCCTTGATGTGTGTATTAGGCATCATTATTTTCCATGAAATACCGCATCGTGAATGGCATATCTTTGGCCTCAGCATTTATGGATTTCAGTACTTTTAACCTTACCTAGGTCCAAATTTTCATTTACCTTGTAATTCGTAGTCATGATTAAATTTAAAATAATAGCCTTGGTGGGAAACTAATCTAGTTTAATCGCGCCGAACCAGGAGAAGCAACCCCATACCATTATATTGCCACCTCCATGTTTGACTGTTTTTTTTGTAAACTGTGGATGGAATTCCTTTCCATTAGGGCGTCGAACATTCCTTTCACAGTCATTCCCAAACAAATTAATCTTGGTTTCATCGCTCCATAATATGTTTCTCCATTTTTTCTCCCCGGTGCATCCTACCCAGTCTTTGTGGTCCCTTGCAAAAGTTTGCCTCATGGTGATATTTTTTTTTTGCCTAGGTAAGAAAAATGAGTACTTTTCCGGTCACTGATCACATCCTGAGTCGATATAGCATCATGTCCGTCTGTCCGATCGGAGATGGTAAGAGTTACAGGTTTAGCATCGTGGAACATGAACTTCCCATATTTGCAGGCTGATCAATTTTATTGCCAATTTCACAGTCGGACTTAAATGGGTCTCTTACTTGTTTTCATACATATATTGTTGTACTAGTTGTACGGGATGTTTTAAAGATCCAAATAGGACGTTTAAGCAAATAAAAAAAAAGTCTGAATCATCCTTTTTAGAAAAAAATAAGGTCCATATCAATCTGACATGGGCTGGTTAACCTGTCATTTGGTCAAATATCATTTTCTCATATGCATTTCTTTGAACCATAAATAATATGAGACCTGTTCAATTAATATTAGCAGATGGCTCGTAAAGGATATTGCCTTCTTTTCTCGAGACTAAGAACCAATCGAGAAATTCTAGTCTATTAGTACAAGGAAAGAGACAAATAGTGTTTCACATCGAAACTTCAAGCAATGTAAAGAAATATATAAGTAGGCTCTCAGTCATGTGAACACACGCATGCCCGATAGCTCAGTGCGGTAAGATGCCATGCCAATTTGTAACGTGCAAATGGTCCCAAATTTTCGATCCCTAGTCAAGGCGGGGTTGAAAAATTATAAATTCGTTCTTTTTCTGTTTTTATGAAAAACAATAAATAATAGTACGTAGAATGTTGTTGTGGTTAGTGACCTACATATGTTATGTATACTGGGGGTTATTGCTGGTTCGAGGTCAATGTTTTAAAATAATAAAACACGATTTTTGGTGGGTACGTAGGTAAAAAATAAATAGTAACATTTCCAATTCATTTTTTTCTTTGTTTAATAATTAAATTATAAAATATCAATTTGATCTTAAAAAAAATATATTATATTATTTTGAAATGGTCGAAAATTTCACTTTGATATTTTCGGACAGGTCAATGTCAACTGTGTCATATCGGCTTTTTATTGATATGAAAAAATATGATATTGAGCCCCAGATCATATCATTCTCTCTGTATCAAGGACTAGCTAATGTGGTGGCTTTTTACAGTAGCCAGCTCATTCTTTCAACATTTGTTGTCTTTTTGTAGCGTCTTTATACACTTTAGTTGGTAATATTATAGGTTTCCAAACAGTTTTGGAAAGTTGTCGACACTAAAAGTACGGAGAAATACTATCGTATAGCTGCCATATAACAAACTGGCAAGCGAATGGTTACCTAGTAATGTGCATCATTTGTTGTTGATGTACATGTATTTGGTAAATAACTCAGCTAATATTGTTTATGGCTGTCATTTAAAACCTTTGTTTATACAAATTATAGGTATACACACTGCAAAAGGGTGTATAAACTTCGGTCGAGACGAAGTTAGTTTTCCTCTATTTTTCTGATTAAAGTTTCATAATTTCCATTGCACAGTTTGTAATTTCACGTGTCTTAACACCATTATTTCTTAAACAGTTCCGCCCCCAAATCTTTCCCCTTTCCATTGGGGGCGATAAAGTTTCAATGTTGAACAAAAAAAAAAAAAACAACAAAAATAGAGAAACAAAAACAAAGCGTGAGCCGTGCTGATTGACCGAATCGGCAAGTGAGTGACTATCGTATCTTCGTCTCTCTTGGTTGCTCTCTCTCTCTATCTCTATCTGCGTCTACTTGTGCTTCTGGTGGCGGACACTTTATCAATGCACACGGCACTATCAGAGTATCCACTTCAGACATTAAGTAAATTGTTGTTTTGGCTTGCTCTACGATTTGTTACATGTCGGCTGCTGTTTCTCTTCCTTCCAAATGATAAAAATGCATTTTCAAAAATTTTCTAATTGCATTTTAATTAGAGCAAATGGAGCACACTTGACTTTGTTACGAAAATGGTATTTTTCGGTGTGGGGTGGTATGCTGGCTGACGTCAGCAAACGTGGCCAAGGGCTCGTGCAGTAAACTAGAGATGAATTGAATCAAAATCCATTTGTATTCACAAACTATATTTCAAAACAGCTGAACCAGGAAAGGTGGCACGAATACATCCATTAATCGTATTGTGACTCACGCGACCATCTCTAAAGACAAACAAATTGAAATTGGGTTAATGAGTGTTGGACGAAGGGGCCTGGCTGGCACTGAACTGGGCAAGTGGGCAAACATTTTCATACATTTTGAATGATTGAGCTTAAATTACATTACACCGACGGACAACCTGACAGCACTAAAGGGAATTGGTTCTGGCCCCAAGATTCCGTTGTGTCTAATTTGTTCAAAATCTCGCTCTGGCTGCGCGTCTGAGTCAAATCTTTTTTTTTCATTAAGCTGTATGAATGAAAGAAAGATTTTAGCGGTTTGCATTATTCATCCATAGTAAAGGCGAGGGAAGAGGAGAAGAGACGGGGAAGCCTACCTAACCACAAGCAGGTTTATGACTAAGCCCGTCCGTACACACATGTACCTACCAGATGGAGACAGTTGTGGGACCAACAAAATACAAAATACTCGCATATTTTTAGAAATTCAAGCAAAACCGAAAATGATAAATCTAAAATACATATAAACAATATGCAATATGGCAACCAGATAATCCCATGCAAAGATTTTGAAATCACCGCCCAAAGTCAAAGAAAGTTGTGTAAGAAAATGGAAAATAGAAATTGTTAGATTTGTGAGATAATTTGATGGAAAAGGCAGGAAATTGTATAGAATTGTTCATTCAAATGCAAGATGAATTGAAAACTAGTGTGCACAGTGGGCCAGGGGTCTTGAAATTTGGCCTAAAACTATCAAAATATTCTTATATTTAAGTTATTAGTTCTTGATCAGCACGACAAGCCATGTCCGTCTGTTTTTATGCCATTTCCTTCGCCAGTTTTAACTTGAAAATTTGTAAAAGTTTTTTCGTTTTGAAAAGTAATGCTTGTTGGTCGGTGGAATAAAGAGTAATAGCCGTGATCTGTGATCAATTTAGAAATTTGATTTGCATTTAAGTCTTTAATTGATTTGCAAAGATTTTTTTGTTTAATGTGTCCAGAATTTGGCACTGCCAGCAAAAACGAAAAGTGAAACCTAAATGTCAGCCTCTCTTATCTTCGACTGTTCCATTTCCGATCGTTTCGCTTGGACTTGTGGTTTCTCTCTTGTGTATCTAGTGCCATTTTCGCTTGGACCGGTAAAAAGAGAGCCATTTCATTCCAAATTGAGAACACAAAAGCGAAATTGAAGCAAAATTGAGTTCGATTTACTTTTCAAAAAGTAGTGCAATTGAGAACATGCGTCTAAAAATCGTTTTGTGCGAGTTCTTAAAAATTTTCATATCTTTATGCAGCACTTGAATAGGGACAGATGTGATTTCATCATTCTGAGTAAAGCTTCACACGATGAAGTTTATATTTTGTCAACATATAAACGTTTTATATCAGCGATGGTCACAAGAACCCCCTGGGTGGCGAAGACATTTCGCTATTTACACGTATACGAGCCGAACGCTTGCCGAAAAAGCCTTTCAGTCGCTGGCTAGCATTTGACGCTGTCATGGAGAATGAGTATTAGAGAACAAATTTGCGCTGCCTCTCAATTTTGGTGGTGCTAAACGATAGTGCCCAAAAAGATACTTTACAGAGCCAGTAGGAAAACACAGTGGTTAGAGCGAGACGGACATATTCCCAAATGTATCCACAGAGCATAAGTGAGAGCGAACAGCTGACCAAATGTATTCAGAGAGCGTAAATGAGAGCAAACAGTTGACTAATTTCTGACAGAAGCGGTGTTGACTGCGCAATCGGTCAGTCTAGATATCTTAGTCTATGATGCTGTTAGGTCGAAGCAAATTCATGGCACTTTTCTTTCACACACTAATACACTCTCACTTTTTGGCCTCGCTCACCTTGACCAACGCTCTTTTAAATATAAAACGAGAGCGAAAGCTAAAGTCGGCTCTAACCGACTTCGATATACCCGTTACTCATAGAAAGAAATGTTGAATGTTTGCCTGACGTGGAACAGCCGAAAAGTATGCAACATTTTTTTAACTTGGCTATTTATCATCCGATCGTGATCTTGAAAATTGGAAAAAGCAAAAGTGTTATAGCCAAAAAAATCAAAAATGTGTCTAACTAAAAAACCCATTTTCCGACAGATAAACATCTGATTTTGACCAAATTTCGCAAATCTTTTTGAAAACATATCAAATTAACAATCGCCGAATTTAAGAACGATAAAATTGAAAACTAAAAAAAGTTTTTCTCACTAAGACTCATTTTCCGAACGATACGGTTAACGAACGGTCCTATGGCAGCCTTAAGATATAGTCATCCGGTTTCGACCAAATTTTGCGAATCTATTTAAAAGCATATAAAATAAGTAATCATCGAGTTTAAGGACGCTAGATAAAAAACAAACAAAATTTCTTACTAAGACCCATTTTCGACCGATCGGTCCTATGGCAACCATAAGATATAGTCACCCGATGTCGATCAACTTTTTCAAATTAGTTTGAAAGCGTTTAATATTAATAATCAACGACCTTAAGAACGAAATACTTGAAAACCAAAAATTTTTTTCACTAAGACCCATTTTCCGAGCGATCGGTCGTATGGCAGCTATAAGATATAGTCATCCGATTTTGACCAAAATTTGCAAATCTGTTTGAAAGCAGATAATATTAATAACGGAAGAGTTTAAGGACGCTTTCGTTGAAGACAAAAAAGTTTTTTTTCACTAAGACCCATTTTCCGACCGATACGGTCGTATGGCAGCTATTAGATATAGTCACAACAGACGGACGGACAAAGCTCAATCGACTCAGCTCGTCGCCCTGATCAAGAATATATATAGTTTGTGGGGTCGGAAATGAATATTTCTATGAGTTGAAAACTTCTGGACAGAATTAAAATACCCTTTGCAAGGATATAAAAATGCAAGTGTCGATACTGTGCAGAGAGTTTTACGTATAAAAAGATAGAAATTAAAAAAAAAAAAAAAAGAGTTCTCAGAGATGGTATGAGATAGAGGTTTGACATGTATGGGACATATTTTAATTATACTTGCAGGCAATGCCCTCGCAATTTAGAAAAAACGTTATATCTCTCTCAGTTTTGTAGACTGATGGTTTATAACTTCTAAAGCTATTGAGTAATCAATAGTATTTATCGATTTGCCGCAGAAATGATAAAGATCGGATGAACTATACTCAAGTTTTGACCAAAAGAAAGGTACTTCCCCCACCCTGGCAGTAGTGGCACCAGGTTTCAGTTCCTGTTACCTTACCTAGATCCAAATTTTCATTTACCTTGTCAAAAGGTAAAGTATAAGCTACTTTAATATGAATTAAAAATATTAGTTGGTGACCTTTTTGTTACAACCAATGATTCTTGTTTGGCCGGCTCAAGGTCAGGTGTATTTTGTGTTCAATTATTTTACAAAAAATAAAACATTTATTTCAAATGATAGCCTGAGTGGGAAACTAATCTAATATATTCATTCTATCAATTTGATTATCGATGTGACTATTAAAATAACAAAGTCTTGAGCTAATTACTGTGTTGATCCTTAAGATGCTTTAAGTCAAGGAAATACAGAAAGCTGTACATGAATTATCTTGTGATTGCTATTCAGAGTTGATTATAAATGACAGCATTTTATTTAACACACAACAAACCAAATTATATTCTAGGACCCTATCACCAGTAGACTTTGCCATCAGCTTAAATAATTAGGTAGCTAATTTTACTATTTAAGAAGTTTTAAAAACTTGTCCATATCGCTTTACTTCCTATGTATTTTGGCCAAGACCAAGATCAAATACGTAGATCAGTATTAAATATGTATATAAAGCCATTTGTGAAGTTGACACGAATGTGGAACTTAATGATTAATGTATAATAACAGGAACTCTAGCCTAAAAAGTCGGAAAGAAAAAAATAAAAAATATATTTTTCTGTCTTAAGGCTGGATTCCAGATGACATACAAATTTATTTCGGCACAATACTGCTGTGTAATAGCATTCAGATTTCAAAACATTTCAAAAGTGTTTCTATTCATGTGAAGTTTGACATAAAAATATATTTTCGTGCGTTCTGGAAATAGGCTTTTAAATCTAAAAAAAAAGTGTATGTCCCTGTAAAAATTTTGGGAGTCTCGGAACACAGATTTGTTGTACTGATTCCTGAGAATCCTTTGTTCTTTTTTCGTACACTTTTGTTGAAATTTCGATGAAACCTTAAAGTTCAGTTCACAACATTTTCGGGTAGGTGGTGCTAGATCAACCCTGCTTTAAAATTCTTTTAAAATGTACCTTTTTTGTACTTTAGGTTTATTTTTTGACATTTACCTTGTACCTTACCTAGGTAAGAAAATTGAGTACCTTTCCAATCACTGATAGCTGCCATTGGTATGATAGTATCTGATATCTTAAAACACTGATGCTATTATGGCCTTTTCCAAGCACAACCAACCGAACTAAGCCATTTTGAACCCAACCGGTTCGAACCCGGAATTCCGGTCAGAGCGTGCTGTTGTATGTAGTACTTCTTTGCCAACGTATGCGTAATTTATATTACATACACAAAGACCACAATACTTCCAGTCAGAGATACTAATTTGTAATATACTACAAATTCAATGTAAACACCTATGTACACTGCACAATGTATTGAACTTTTTATTTTTCATCTTATACATATATGTACATATACGCCAATCTAACCAACCCGGTGCATGCTACTGCAGAAAAATGTCTGCCGCATACAAACAGAAGTGTATGCCACACGCAGCGTTGCCAATTTAGCTAGTTTTCCTCACCAGATATAGCTATTTTGTAAGCTTGAAAGCCGGAATCTATTCAGTTTTGCCGAAGCCTGCAATTCTAGCTAATTATTTGACATTGTTGAGATATTTTACATTAATCTCTGTTAAGTTTAAGCATTTTTAACAGTCGATATTTGGTGGGAAAAATAGCTAAATTGGCATCACTAGCCACGCGCTAAGAGTTGGGCGCAAAGAAGAATCGAAACAGAAAGAGACAGAAAACACACAAGTCATTTCATTTCGTTTGAGAAGTTTTGACTGAGAAGGTGTAAGCACTGAAGGTGTAAGCACTGATAAATCAGAATGTCACGAATGCAAACTAAATATGACCGACGGGCATGCAGCAAGTTTAATGCGGCGCCTTCAAAAGAAGACAAAATTTATTTTTGATCAAATCATTGTGAAAAAAATTCCAAGTGTGGCGAATAAACACCTATCGATGCTCAATTTTGTGAGTGAAAGACTGATTAAAGTGCATACGAGAAAGCATAATCCATCAGACTGAAATTGTATACACTAGCAATGAAGGAAGTCCATATCCAGCACACGAGTGACAATCTCACGTCAATTATAATCTACGTCTTACAGTCTTACAATGTATTTATGCGTCAGGTGTATACCTATTGTATTGTAATTTTGTATATATTGGGTAAAACGTGCAATGAACCGAGGTTCGAACCAAAACCAAAGCCCATAAACCTCGAACCTCTAGTTTCCGAACCTGCAAACCGGATGTTCCGAAAAATTTGTTGGGTTTGCAACCCTGATTTGAATTTATGAAACCGGCTTAGTAAGGTTTTGCCCAAAGATATACTTAGTTCACTTTTTTATAAGCTTGAATATGTTTCTTAATAGTTTTGGACCAACGATTCTATAATACATACTCTATTTTTATCAACCTCTAGTTTGACCTGGTCGAATCTTAAGATAAAATTTTCAAATTGTCCAGCTGTATACAAGATTGTTTCTCTTTTAAATATTAGATGTAATAATATTTTAAGAATACCTTGAAAACTTTCTGGCCCACTGTGCAATGCAAAGAATTTGTATGGCTCACACAACTGTGTACATAGGCACACAAGTGTGTGGGTTGTGGCCATCTAACGGTTGCACCAACACAGCCAAGTAAATGCTTCTACTTGGAGTGGGCTGGTCCGATTGGCTGCCTGGCTGGCTGCTGTATGTGTGTTCATTCGTAATGAAACCAACGGCCCAAGCCAGCTTTAATGTTTGCTTGAGCTGGCAGCGCTGCACAGCTGTCTTTGAAAAGCGCCAGATACCGTCACGATGGCTAAGAAACGGTTATTTCGGTTCGTTATTCTTTATAGGTGACGAATGAGTTCTGCTTGTAATCAACTGATCAATACATTTTATACCAGGGAGTAAAACCGAAACGATTTTCCGTATCGGTTGCGGTGTCTTACATGGCCAATAGCTAAATTTTGGTTGCGGTTATATCATGGTTGCTTGTCCGTTTCCCATACAGTTCAAATAAGCTTTAAGGCAATATACATTTTGGTTTTAATCCCTGCTTCCTTGGGTCCAATATACCCCCATTTAGTATTGCCTTTATCAGGTACCACAAAATATAGCGTGCGGCCAACAAGAGACCTTTTATGAATGAATCAGACTGGAAATAGTGCACACAGTGAGTGGGCGCACTTGTGCTCACACACTACAGTAAAAAAGCTAAAAATATGCTTGTATGTTGTGTACGCTCTAACATATGTTTAATTTCTTACCCCACATGCTGTAGTTGTAGTTGTCGCATTATCTTTCCGTTATACGCATGCGACGCCCGTTCCCCCTACACACATACACACGTACACACACATGCAAGTGAGCGTCATTAAAATGTCAGCCTAAAAGTATGCCTTAATTTTCTGTTTTTTTTTAAATAGTCTTCATGGCATATAAGCAACAAAAAAAGTGCATTCAGTTTCGTTTCGCATCGGTGCATCGCTAATATAAACGATCACTTAGGAAATAATTGCTTTCACTGAGAAAAAAAATAACCTTTAAATGTTCACCAAACCTAAACAATTTTTTTGAAAACCGCAACCAAAAACGATTCGGTATGGTTGATTGCTTAGATGTATTTTTGAATATTTATCAGGAAAGTCAGTCGCTTTAAGAGCGAATGTCAATACAAATAAACTAAAATTAGAAATGCAAACCGCTTGGGAACCGCTTGGGTTCAGAGGTTTTAAGCAGAGCTTAACAAATTGGGTATCTTTTTATAAGTTTTTCTCGCAAATTTATTTCAAATTACAAAATGACTTAGACGGACTTTTTCGTTTTTGCTTTTCGATTTTGCTGGCACTGCCGAATTCTGGACACATCAATCAAACAAATTCATTGTAAATCAATTTGTAGTATCCACGGGTCGCCAAAAAATTTCTTGTTTAAAAGTTGATAGTCCGCAGATTCTTAACAGAGTCTGCTAAGCCTATGTTAATAACACGATAACACAATTTACTCTGTCGATAAACGTTTCAAAGAAACCTTGCGGTGCCCGCGAACTTATAAACAACAACACCTTGCAGGATTATGAATATAACATATTTAATGTGTTATTTTAATATATTTTTATTATTAAATGAAATTAATAATAAATTAATTGTTATCATTCTGATTTTTGACAATCTGCAGTATTAGCGCAGTGAACGTTGGTAGCTGCCTCTTCCAGCATTTTCCTTAAAATTGTGTCTGGCACAATCAATGGCATTAAATACAGTTCAATGTAGTCCCAATGTAGTCACTTGGCTGCCACGGCAAAGATTTCGTTCATCTCGATTGAAAAGTAATTCGCGCATTTCTGGCGATTCGCCTCCGTAAAGTTCAGTCAGGTCAGCATGATGATCTTCTGGATGTACTGCTGTAACATGTGTGACTTGACGGCGTATATAGCTCCGCTGAACTCGAAAATGGTATTGGGCAGCGGTCCCTGGGTGGTCACATAGCACTTGGCCACGTAGTCGGGGCCCTGTCAGGGAAACGTTATGGAATTGATTTATAAAGTTGAAGTTTGATTCGCCCATTTCTTACCTTGATATAATTGGCATTGATGCAGGGCACATCCTCGTTGCCCGATCCGCTTTTGCTCGGTCACCTTCAGGGGGTCAATTGAGGCTGCAATATCCGCTATACTATCGCTTGATAGGATGCCAGCAGTTCGCTGTCCACTGAACTGGGAGCGGGCATTTGGTTTGTGGCCGTTTTACTGTCGCGCTCATTGAGCACCGGCGGCTGTTCAATGATTTTCCTTTTGGTCTGGTAGCTGTGATCGAAGACATAGTTGAGGCGAATCAAATCGAACTGATTGAGGGGACTGGAGTGTGAAGTGTTTGAATGCTGGCCAAATAGATTTTAAGCTCCTCGCTTGCGGTTTGTGGTGACATGAGACGCCACATAATGTTACAGACCGTGCTCCGGTCCTCCGGTGTTCTCTGGCGGGTTTCCGAGTGCTCCTCACTTTCACGGCGTTTATTAAATTCAGCTTGCCCGCCATAGAAAGTGCCATTAGGCGATGCTTTCTGCAGGAATCTTTTTTAGATGACCTCATTTTTAATTTGGCCTTTCAATTTGGCCGCACAAATTAGAATCGAAACCTATTTTGCTCACGTCACGACAAAAAAGATGCGTTAACAGCACTTAACAGCGCTTGAGCATAACGTAGTGGCAAACGTAAGCATTTTTTGCGATTGGTAGAATTCGAGCAGTTTTTTTTATATAGAGTTTTTCATTTCGCGACCTTTTCCGTACCCATGGACACCGTCCTATAAGTCAAAATTATCCGGACAATAGCATCAGTTTTGCAGAAGTTATTTATAAATCGCCGCTAAATCAGCCGTTTCTCCCACTGTGCGCTGTTTGCTTGGCACAAGTCTCGGCATGCGTTCGGCTAGGGTTGTTGTGAATAGCGACCACTGTGTTCGACCACTGTTGGCCAGGCTTGACAATCGCTGCTTTAGAAACCGAACTCTTTTTATACTCTGTACCGAAGGTACATAGAGTATATTAAGTTTGTGCAAAAGTATGTAACAGGGAGAAGGAATCATTTCCGACCCTATAAAGTATATATATTCTTGATCAGCATCAACAGCCGATTCGATTTAGCCATGTCCGTCTGTCTGTCTGTCTGTCTGTCCGTCTGTCCGTCTGTCTGTCCGTATGAACGAAGAGATCTCAGAGATGGTAAGAGATAGAGGTTTGACATGTATGGGACATATATTTCTTATACTTGCAGGCAGATCAAGTTTATTTTCAATTTTTGCCACGCCCCCGCAATTTGGAAAAAACTTCATATCTCCTACAGTTTTGGAGATAGAGCGTTTGTTCCTTCTAGAGATACCTTGTAAACAAAATTATTTATCGATTTGCTGAAGGAATGATAAAGATCGGATGAACGATACTCAAGTTATGGGCAAAAAAACGGCCAGTTAACACCACCCACCCCCCCCACCAACAACCACTGCAACATACCCTAACCGTTCAACACAGGCAATCTTAGTGCGAGTGAGAAAGAGAGAGAGAGAAAGAGAAACTTAGAGAGCGCACCGCGTTGTGCGCGGGGTGTTAACTGGCCGTTTGACTCCTGAGAAAATGCGAGTGTAAGGGTACAGAGTATGTTATAGTCGGGCTTGACCGACTTTCTTTCTTGTTTTTTACAAATTCAATATTTACGAACTACTACGAAGCTACAATTTTTGTGCCATGGAGGAAAAGTCGTTAGTAAAACCGCAACAAAGAAGGCATAGCGACATAATTTCGCCCAGTACATTGGGAATCGAAATTATGTCGTTTTCGATCGAAACTATGTCGTTTTGAAACAACATTATTTCGCTCGAAACTGTGTCGTTTTTTTCTGTCGAAATTATGTCGTCGGAATTATGTCGTGTAACGAGTCCTTTTGACCTGCAAAGCAATGCAGGCTATGCTCAGGGTAATCGAGGATCGTTCCAACAAATTTATATTAGACTTGCAATAACAACACAGGGAATTCTTTATTATATTATTCACCAGCGACGTGGTTCACTTTATTGTTCACTTTGATGTTTCACTTATAAATATGGTACATTCGCATAAACCTATCTGAGGTATCCTTGCCAAATCGCAAGGTATGCCTCCTAACCGGCTAACTCCGCCGTGTTCGCAGGGTTTCGTCCAAGCAATCGCTTGATTCGCAGGTTCGCCTATTCCGCACAATTCCCACGTATTGCCCTACTATCGTCCTTCAAGGACTCAAAGAATGCGCTGGCTCGTATGACCACCTATAACGTCGAATCTGCGTTTGACACACAGGCTCTACGTGCGCACAGCTACCTTTCTTGATGATAGTCGATATCCTTTCGCTAGGATATGCTGTATCTGGTTCAAGTCCTTCCACGAGGACTGTTCCGTATCCTGTTCAAGGATTCCGCACTCGATTTCCCGTCTGTAGTATTCTGGGATATTCCGTTTCGCCGCACTTGTACTTTTACGATACGATCCGCACTCGCTTATATCCCGATTCACATTGACCTCCTTAAGAGATTGAGAGAAGCTTGTCCCTGGCCCTCCTGGAGGTGCTGTTTGAGCCAATTTTACTTTTACTTACATTGACCTCCTTCTATGCCGTCAGCGACTCCTTATATAGCCCTTTTGGGCTGTCTCCCGATGTCTCCTTGTCTCCTTCTAGAACGTTCGAGACTCCCAGATCTTTCATACGGCACTTTCCTCTGCCTAACAACAGCGCCCTTTTGAAGTGCTAGCGAAGTGGAGCGACTGCGACAACTTGCCTTTCCTCCATCCTTCCGTTTACTTGCTGCGCATCCGCCGTCTGTCGTGCTGCTATTCCCATGGACTCCCATTCATTTTTCCTCTCCCCTGAATCCGCCTCGATTCCCCTTTATGCAGCGAATTCGCCGCACTTCCCCTTTCGATCGCTACATTTCACCTTTCGCTCCACAGTCTTCTGTCTCTGAGGAATAACCATTCCTCACAGTCGTCACCAAGGCATACTTAACTAGGTAGCCGCACTCGCTCTCTCACAACTTCTTATATAAATACAAAAGAGAGCGAGAGAGCGAACTAAGAAGCAGAACACAAAAAACTCGTCCGCGGAGATACGTCGCTCGCAACTGTTGTTCACAGACTGACATCTAAGAAGTAAGCAAAGAGAGCGAGAGAGCGAATTCCAATTATTATGTGCCAAATATGTAATGTGCAGGGTGTGGGTGTTTATTCATTTTTCCTGTACTAGATGTAATTGAGAGGTACTAAGAGTTTTATAAGATAAAAACGGCTTAGTCTAATAGCCTATTTCCACTGGCTTCATTTCTTATCATTTTCATTTCTAAAAATGATGCTGTTTCCATTGGCAAATCTTCATCATTTTGATATTCGCAATGCCACGTTGACAAAAACAGCTGAATGGTTTGATTTAAACAACAGGCGCCACTTTCAAACTCACGGGGAGTTTTTGCAATATTTACCCAAAAAAAGACATACCCGGCAAGAAAGCAATTACCCTGGGCGAACGCATTGTTAACGCCCTGAATAATCAGCAGAAAGCTAAATACACAACTTATTTTGACTAAATTATATTATAAACAAAATTGCGCCTTATTTTTAAATTCAAATCAATAGTTTATTGGTGATGACACTTTCCATTTCCAGAGAGTAACGAGTAGTGCCAGAGAGTAGCGAGTACTTTTTAAAAAAATACCAAATTCCTTCGTGGGGAATGCCATCATTTTTGAGAAATGAAGGAAATGAAGGGCAAAATGCAACAACAATTTGTATGGAAGAAATGATATCATTTTCTTCATTTCTTGTCATTTCAAGAAATGAAGCTTCATTTCTTTGGTGGAAATAGGCTATAACACTCTATGGCGGAATTTCGAATGGTGCACCTCTAGCTATAGCTATGCTCTTAGCTAGCTCGCCGGATTGTCGGTGTTCTTCCTACTCTTCCTTTAATGCCATACACACAAATTCATAATGATTTTTAGGTGCACTTTTCTGTAAAGTCTGGAAGGACATTCTAATCATATTAATCTCATGAAAGGTTTCTTATTGGTTCAACGATATACCGTCACTACAAGAGTTCATCAGACATAGGGAATTAAGATGTTGTATATTCCCTTTTCTCGACCCACCCTACCTAGGCAATGCAACTAAAAGTTGTATTAGCCCCTTTTTACGTTTAGACCGTGTTCATATTACTCCGCATAACTTCTCCAGGCTCGACTCAGGACAAATTATGATTCACTTAATACACGCTACCTAGTTAAGTATACCTTGGTCGTCACCACATCAAAGAATCTTTAAATTCGTTGCATATTGTTATTGTTGAGGCTCGCCGATTCCACGTATCTAAAATGCTAGATATTTCCTAAAACATTGTTTCTTCTCTCTCTCTCTCTCTCTCTCTCTCTCTCTCTCACACATATATGGCCCATGATTTTCAATGAATTTGTTTGCTTACGCGTGCAATCGTAGAATCAAGACTCGTACATACAGGCCCAAAGTGGTCAACTACTGCAGAATGATTCTAAATGAGATAAGAATTGGCAAAACGTTGATAAAATGGATTGAATTCTGCATTGAATGAAAACTTTAAACCAGAGTCCGGCGCCTCCCTATCTGAAGTGTATACGACTTCGCTCTGCGGCAGCGTCGTTGACACACCGACAGTATACATGCTTATACTGCTCTCTTTTGCAACAACAAAGAAATGCTAACACATACGCAACGCCAAAATGAGCATGTGTGTTTTGCCGGCCTCTGCTTTAAACCTATGGGGAAAAACCAGCATTTGCCCTAGCAGGAAGGGACTACTTGTTTACTAGACTAATTCTTGGCTAATGCGGTTTAGACATTTTTATGAATTTTGCCACTTGAACTTGGCCCCTTTTGATATCAAGGTGAAATGGAAAAGAATTGCTTATTTTTGATATAGACGCGCGCGGTCCGATATGGATTGATGGTGGACGAGGAGGGGGACTGTAAATCAATAAGAGGGAAACGTAATCTCATCATCTGTTTTGTGTTCTAAACGTAGCACTTTATTATCACCATTTTTGTGTTGTGTGTGTGGTCTTAAAATAATTAACCATAGCCAAGCGTCAAAAAAAAAACAAAAAAAAAACACCTTAACTTAATTGATTAGAATCAAGTAATCGTAGGAGAAATCCGCCTTTTACTCTTCGCCCGTCGTTGTTGTCGTCGTCGTCATCACCTTGATCAGCCCCGGAAATACTTCAGCCTGTATGTTTCCATAATCCACCCGTTCGCCATCCACCGCCAGAATACCATTCGAGCCACTGGGTTCAATGCGAAACGCCTTAACGGCCACCACCTGTATATAGGGATCATCGCTTAAGGGCAAATGTGTGCCACTGTGCATGCCAAGTAAAAAGTTGAGCAATTGTGAACGACCCACGCCACCACGTATGATGACCAAATAGATGAGACCATCATTAAGTCGGGAATCGGGTGCAAAGAAGCAATCGGAAGCCAGATGTGTGGTATATGCAGCATGCACCATAACAAATTCACCTTCTTCACATATCCAACCATCTGCAGCGGGCAGGGGTAACCGTATACCGGGCATAGTTCCAGTGGGCACCAGTTCGGCAAATTCGGCATTCGCTTCGCTAATCCTTTTGGCCATACTCAGGCGACTGCGATTGGAGCGTGTACTTTGACCACCAATGGAATAATAGGCAGTGCGACGCGAAGCAGCCGAATGCCAGCTATCCACATGTTGACGATACACCGAACGATCCAGGGACAAAGCATCCGCAAATTGATCGGTTTCCAGTTCGGCCAAATCATCGGGCAGATCCTTAAATTCAGGCAACGAGCAACGATTATTAAGCGTGGCGTCTACTGGGGATACTGAGTTGGTAGGCTTCTGTGTACTGGAGGCAGCAGGCAAATAGCTAACCTTGCCCTGGTAACTGCGCAAGGTGATCAAACGTTTGATGGCCCACAGCGTAAACCGTTGTGCTCCTATGGAACGCAGACGTTCACTTTCTATATCAATATCCGCTATTAAGCCCCAGCCCACCGATAGAAATGAATACATTACAAAATGTTTATCATCCCGTGCCAATTCCACACGCACCACATCCATCGGTGTGGCCCGTCCCGACACACAGGTCAAGGTGGCATGCAATATCGGTTTCGGCTCATACGGTTCATTGCAGTGATGGGCCACACTTTTGGCCAGGCCATTTCCCGAACCGCAGGGTATTATGCCCAGGGGTAATTCGCGGCAAGCTCGTCGCCAATCCATGCGCTCCATTAGACCATTCAACACCTCATAGAACAAACCATCACCGGAGGCCACCACAATACCCGAATAACGTTCCAGCAGATCCTTCCGTGTGCGTACAAATTCTTGAGCAAAATGCGGATGTGTGGTTATCTGTAGATCATATTGGGCCTCTGCCTCACGCAATAAGGGTGCCACCTGCTTTTGAAACAGTTCCCGACCTTTGCCCGAACCCGATTTGGGATTCAGCAGAATCAACAGCTGTTTGTTGTCGCCGTTGGTTCCCTTGTACTTTCTAATCGTCTGATGCCACAGCTCTGCAGTTCTTAAATTCAGGTCGTACTCATTGCTGGAACGGAAACGTAGTATCCGCAGGGTCTGTACCCGACGCAACGGCTTCTCCTTCTTAAGATACGCGTAAATGTACAAATAGGCGCTGTGATCACCCTCCTGTTCCTGTTGTGCACGAGCAGCGTCTTCCTGACTTGCATCCTGGGGATTCTTGCAAGAGCTAAGACCACCGCGTGCACGCTTCTTTAAGCGGGGTCCATACCGTGAGCCTATGATATCATCAATGCGTATCAGTTGCTCATTTATATGGTCATCCTGTTCAGTTTCACGTCTTAGATAGACACCTTCCGGACATAGTTTGACCTGAATTTTGACACTCTGCTTGCGTCGATTGTTGTCCACATAAAAGATTTCGCTTAGCTCAGCCAGTGGCGGAGGCGGTGTGTCCGGTGGTGTGGCCGAGCAGGAGGGTTCTTCAATATTTTTAAACTCATCCACTGAAGTGGCCGTCATCTTTACCGCAAACACAAAAACACAACGCTTAAAACTCGATTTATTTTTGGTATAATTGCACCAATTTGGCTTGCATCGCTAGCTCCCGACTCGCTTAACTCGAACTGCCGTTTCGTACTGAGCGTTAGGGTGGAGATTTGCTTGAACAATCGTTGCGCTCAACCAAACAATTCACACTCACCCACACAGAGAGAGAGAGCGAGCGAGAGCGAGAGAGAGAGAGATAGGGAGCGACGTGCTTTAGTGTCGAAATCTAATCAACACATTTCGTATCGATGCGATGATATATTAGTATAGACGCGCAGGTTCATATCTTTACCTGCCGCCAGCTGGCTGCTCCATTAAAAACTTTCCTTCATTTCTTAAGCTGCGTTTTGCGTTGACTTTGAGCTTCAATTTGCCCCACTAAACTTATCGCACGCTGCCTTTGACTTTGAGCTCTGCCTTGGTGATGATGTTGATGATGCATTCAAATAACTATATTGAGACGACCATGAAGCGACTGCTTTTTGTTTTGTTTTGTTTTTTTTTGCGGAAATTTTGTAACCTTTTTTTGCACACTGCCTTCAAATGGTAGATTTAATGACTTGGCCAAAAATATTGACAAAGTGAAAGTTTACGCATAAATTTTGCGAAAGCTAATTTTTATACTCTGTACCAAAGGTACAAAAAAGTATATGAAGTTTGTGCAAAAGTATGTAACAGGGAGAAGGAATCATTTCCGACCCTATAAAGTATATATATTCTTGATGAGCATCAACAGCCGAGTCGATATATCCATTTCCGTCTGTCCGTCCGTATGAACGAAGAGATCTCAGAGATGGTAAGAGATAGAGGTTTGACATGTATGGGACATATATTTCTTATACTTGCAGGCAGATCAAGTTTATTTTCAATTTTTACCACGCCCCCTCCCTCCCCCGCAATTTGGAAACGTCATATCTCCCACAGTTTTAATGATAGATGGTTCGTACCTTCTAGAGAGCAAAATTATTTATCGATTTGCTGAAGGAATGATAAAGATCGGATGACCGATACTCAAGTTATGAGCAAAAAATGTCCAGTTAACACCCCCCACCATTAACCACAACATTCCGTTCAAGAGAGGCAATCTTAGTGAGAGAGAGAGAGAAACATACTGAGCGGTGCGCTCTCTAAGTTTCTCTCTCTCTCTCTCTCTCTCCCTCACACTAAGATTGCGTCTCTTCAGTGCTGCCGACTTTTCATTGAAAAAAAAAAGCTGGATTTGAGGGATGGATAGTGAAAAAAAGCTGAAAAATTTGAAGAAAAAATTCAGAAAAAACGGAATTTTCAATAACATTAAAATATTTGTTTTTTATATATTTTTAATGATACTGCCATTTATAGGTACATATATATTACATATAATATATTAGTTTATAGTCCAATATTTTATCCACTTCTACTGTTTCCTCCTGAGTTTCATTCTCATACGCAGATCCCGTTCCTATCATTCGGATGAAATTTTTTGGCACATCATAGGGCTGCAAACCCAAAAAAATTTTCGGAACCTTCGGTTTGCGGGTTCGAACCAAAATTTAACAACGGTTAAGGTTCGGAAATTTGAGGTTCGAGGTTTTTGGGCGTTGGTTTTGGTACGAACCTTGTTTCGTTGGGTAAAACGCAATATATTTAAAATAACAATACAATAGGTATACACTTGACGCCAAGATACATTGTAAGACTGTAAAAGGTCGATTATAATTGACGTGAGGTTGGCGCTTGTGTGCTTGTTATGGACTTCCTTCTAAGCTACTGTATAAATCTTTAGTCCGCCCTCTAAAAAAAGTCAAAAATGTCTAATAGCCTATTTCCACCAAAGAAATGAAGCTTCATTTCTTGAAATGACAAGAAATGAAGAAAATGATATCATTTCTTCCATACAAATTGTTGTTGCATTTTGCCCTTCATTTCCTTCATTTCTCAAAAATGATGGCATTCCCCACGAAGGAATTTGGTATTTTTTTAAAAAGTACTCGCTACTCTCTGGCACTACTCGTTACTCTCTGGAAATAGAAAGTGTCATCACCAATAAACTATTGATTTGAATTTAAAAATAAGGCGCAATTTTGTTTATAATATAATTTAGTAAAAATAAGTTGTGTATTTAGCTTTCTGCTGATTATTCAGGGCGTTAACAATGCGTTCGCCCAGGGTAATTGCTTTCCTGCCGGGTATGTCTTTTTTTGGATAAATATTGCAAAAACTCCCTGTGAGTTTGAAATTGGCGCCTGTTGTTTAAATCAAACCATTCAGCTGTTTTTGTCAACGTGGCATTGCGAATATCAAAATGATGAAGATTTGTCAATGGAAACAGCATCATTTTTAGAAATGAAAATGATAAGAAATGAAGCCAGTGGAAAAAGGCTATAAATGTCAAATAATTAGCTAGAAAAACAGGTTCCGGCAAAACTGAATAGTTTTCGAGATTATCAGAGAGCTATATCTGGTGGGAAAAACAGCTAAATTGTCAACGCTGCGTGTGGCACACACTTCTGCTTGTATGAATGTATGTACTTTTGTTGCTGGACAAGACGGCTGACATGTTTCTGCAGTAGCATGCACCGAGTTGCGCATATGTATATGTAGAATATGAAAATTAAAAAGTTCAATACATTGTGCGGTGTACAAAGGTATTTTCATTAAATTTGTAGTATATTTTTAATTAATATCTCTGACTGGAAGTATTGTGGTCTATGTGAATGTAATATAAACTACGCATAAGTATGAATGTATACATATGTACATAGGTAGACAAAGAAGTACTACATATGTTAAAAATTAGAAAATAACAAATCGAAGACATTTATTTTTTGAACCGAACCAAAAGCTTGGGTTCGGAACGGGTTCGGGTTCATCTATTTTCGTCCTCGTGGTTCGGTTCAGGGTTTGGTTCACAGTAAAATATAACCCGGAATTCCGGGTTCGAACCGGTTCGGTTCAAAACCGGTTTGCAGCCCTGCGAAACTTCTGTTTCGGTAAAAGGTTCTGTTTTGGGGTTTTTTTTTCGGTATTCGGTTCTGTTTCGGTACCTACATTTTTATTTCGGTATACCGGTACAACTTAAAAGTGTTCGCTCACTCTTTTGCTGTGTTTTGTGATTAGGTTAAGTTGCCAAAAATTTATAAGCGTAATTTTCGTGATGGCTGGCTGCAAGATGAGGAGTTCAAGCAATTGATTCGCAAGGATTGCGCTGATTCAACGAAAACATATTGTGCGTTTTGCAAATCCGCAATAGGCGCAAAGCTTTTTAATATCCACCACCACGACACCTCAAAAAAACATGTCGCTCAAAAAAATAAGTTGTCTTTCGTTCCAAATTCAACAAAATCGGAGGAACAGGAAGCGGCACTATGCCTACACATTGCCAAACACACGGCGATTGCGACAAGTGATCATATTTTCATCAATACATACATATATTTGTCGAAAACGAAAACTTTAATGGCCCAGCAATTTTTTTTTTTTTTGGCAATTTTCACATAATTTTTAGCAATTTTTAGCAACTTTTTTTACCAAATCTAGCAATTGACCTTCCATCAACCATGCACCGAGAAATACACGCATCTCGAATAGTCTGTTTGGTAATTTCCACCCGAATGCTGGACTTAAACAATTCATCAATGCACCTGGACCTGGAACTAGCAGTTTTCTTTTCCGGTGCTTGATTTGTGTTTTGCGGATCGACTTGATTGTCAAGCCTTTTTATCAAGTCGGCGTGAGATCGGGCAATGTGCTTTTTTAAAAGGGTTCCATGATCGCCCTATAAAAAAGGAAAGAACATGCATACATACATATAAGTCATTTATGTTCCCTTGCAACTGGTATATAGACATATGTACATATTTATGTACATATATGTACAATGTACACACAACCATAGTTTTCGCTTCTTTTCATCAGGAGCATGCAAACATTAGCATGTACATACATACACAAATGCAGGCTATTCAACTTTCTAAGCACTTACATGAGAAATAAATATGTATGTTTGTATATGCATGAGAGACTGAGTATCATTGTACATTGTACATACATATTATGTATATATTTCGGAAAGTAAATTCGTAAATATCAAACTCATCTTAATTTGTTGTCCACACTTGTTTATTTAGCAAATTCCTTACATTTTCTTCAATTTCAAAGGCAAAATACTTCCGATACACATGAGTTTTTGGCCTTGGCGTTTTAAGCGATCGTTTAGATTGATTTGCAAATCTTAAATAAATGAATTACTCTTTGCAGTTTCGCAACACAAACACGAATAAAAATTTTACAACGATTAACCGTAGGCGACTGTACAATGAGCTCTTTCGTTTTGCTTATAAAAGGGATAGCATCCGTAGAATTAGCAGAAAGCCAACATGCAAAAACGAAACTTAAGTGAAAGAGTGCCAAATATATACATATTTTTGTTGCTGTTTTTGTTTCAGTCTTTCTCACAGAAACCTATATGCATAGACAAAAACAATAACTTTTGTCTCTCTCTCTCACGCGCAGTCAGCAGCTCTGAATATAGAGATGACAAAATTCCGTGCGGCAACTACGGAAGTTAAAAAAAGTTTCTAAAGACTGGTTCTTTGGAACATTCACTTAAACTTCAGCATGTCATGAATTAGTTCAAGTGGCTATAAATAATGAAAACAAAGTGCTTTGTTAAGGTACTCTTTGTATATATGTCGCATGGAAAGTATTTTAACTTCATTTGCAGCCTTAGTGATTTACTGCCAGGGACCGAGCACTCACTGAACCATGTAATACATCAACCGTTGCCCACTCTTCCCCCTCTACTGACCACTATTCAATTATGCAAATGTATTTTCCATTCATTAATTGGCTTAAGCAGAAACCTTAACTCCAATGGGGTAGGGGACCAAGCAACAGGTTGTCATCCATCATGTTTTGGTAAATAAATAAAAAGCCCAACACTTCTGGAATTTTGGGTCATCACTCTGGTTTTTAATAAAAAATTACTTATACGTCACGTTGGACACCGTTTATGACTAACCCTTAACAAAGGCAAATACATACACGGTTTGTCATTGAACCCAGCCAAGTGAGCAGGTAAAAGCTGGAGAGGGAAATGAACCCAACGTTGTTTCTCCAGGACGATAAGCATTTCAATAATTTTGTTTGTTTTTTTTTTTTAAACCAGATAAACAACTTAATAAATAAATAAAATAAATTGTCATCGTGGTTGAGGCAATTGATTAAACTATATTTGTAATTAACGTCAACATAACTAAGCATGATTCAGAACCATTAGTCTTTCTTTTTTAATGCGGACAAAAAGGTGGTTGGGTTCCCTGACCTACTTATTGTACACATTTCCTTACTCTTTGTTTTGGCCTTGGCTTAGAATAGGTAGCATATAATGTAAAGGAGAATCTGACCTGTCAACCAAATGTTAACTGGCAGCCCATTTACAGACACTGGCAAACCAGTAACTCTCTGATATGGACAGCTGTCTGTCTATCCTCTAGATATGTAGTAAGGCTATGCTGTTGCACAGTGGTGTTAAGGTTGCTGTTATTTGACAAATAATTTTCTTCTTATTTAAGGTGTGGACTTCCCTATTTTAAATTGACAATGCAAATAAACCTCAAAATCGGATGACTATTTCTTATGGCACTCATAGAACCGATCGATCTGAAAATGAGTCCTAGTGAAGAAAACTTTTTTGTTTTCAATGTTAGCGCCCTTAAACTCGGTCATTTTTAATATTTTAAGCTTTCAAACAGATTTGCAAATTTTGGTCAAAATCGGATGACTATATCTTATAGCTGCCATAGAACCGATCGGGCGGAAAATGAGTCTTCGTGAGAAAAACTTTATTGTTTTCAAGTAGATCGTTCTTAAGGTCAGTGATTCTTAATATTAAACGCTTTCAAACTAATTTGAAAAAGTTGATCGATATCGGGTGACTATATCTTATGGTTGCCATACCAATCGGTCGAAAATGGTGCTTAAAAAGACATTTTTTTTTGTTTTTAAAGTAAGTGGCTTTAAACTCACTGATTACTAATTCTATATGCTTTCAAATATATTCGAAAAATTTGGGCGAAATTGGATGACTATATCTTAAGGCTGTCATAGGACCGATCGGTCGGAAAATGAGTCTTAGTGAGAATAACTTTTTTGTTTTCAATGTTAGCGTCCTTAAACTCGGTCATTATTAATATTCTAAGCTTTCAAACAGATTTGCAAATTTTGTTCAAAATCGGATAGCTATATCTTTTGGCTGCCGTTCCTATGGCATCGGTCGAAAAATGGGTCTTAGTAAAAAAACTTTTTTGTTTTCAAGTAGATCGTTCTTAAGGTCAGTGATTCTTAATATTAAACGCTTTCAAACTAATTTGAAAAGTTGATCGACATCGGGTGACTATATCTTATGGTTGCCATACCAATCGGTCGAAAATGGTGCTTAAAAAGACATTTTTTTTTGTTTTTAAAGTAAGTGTCTTTAAACTCACTGATTACTAATTCTATATGCTTTCAAATATATTCGCAATATTTGGGCGAAATTGGATGACCATATCTTATAGCTGTCATAGGAACCAACGGCCGGAAAATGAGTCTTAATGAGAATAACTTTTTTGTTTTCAATGTTAGCGTCCTTAAACTCGGTCATTATTAATATTCTAAGCTTTCAAACAGATTTGCAAATTTTGTTCAAAATCGGATGACTATATCTTATAGCTGTCATAGGAACCAACGGTCGGAAAATGAGTCTTAGTGAGAAAAACTTTTTTATTTTCAATGTTAGCGTCCTTAAACTCGGTCATTATTAATATTATAAACTTTCAAACAGATTTGCAAATTTTGGTCAAAATCGGATAGCTATATCTTTTGGCTGCCGTTCCTATGGCATCGGTCGAAAAATGGGTCTTAGTAAAAAAACTTTTTTGTTTTCAAGTAGATCGTTCTTAAGGTCAATGATTCTTAATATTAAACGTTTTCAAACTAATTTGGAAAAGTTGATCGACATCGGGTGACTATATCTCATGGTTGCCATATGACCGATCGGTCAAAAAATGGGTCTTAGTAAGAATTTTTTTTTTGTTTTTGATGTTAGCGCCCTAAACACGCTGATTACTAATTTTATATGCTTTCAAACAGATTTGCAAATTTTGGTCAAAATCGGATGACTATATCTTATGGTTGCCATAGGACCGATAGGTCGGAAAATAAGTCTTAAAAAGAAAAACTTTTTTGTTTTTAATTTTATCGTTTCTTAAACTGGGCGGTTGTTAATTTGATATGTTTTCAATCCGACTATCTGTCAGAAAATGGATTTTATTTAGCAAAATTTTTGATTTTAATGTTAGCATTCTAAGTGCCGATTTCTATTCTTCCAGATAGCTGCTATGTGTCAGATGAGCTCACAATTTGCTCTGCTATTTGTATGCTTATGTGACATATAGCTCTATGTCGAAGATGAGAAAACGGCCCTAAAACTCTGATATTTCAAAAACAGCATTTGCAAGGGTATAAAAACTTATACACAGACGAAGTTAGCTTAACCTTCTCGTTTTCTGTTCAAATTATGTAGCTTAAAAATTATCAACTTCGAAATTATGTCGTCCACCCACTTGTCCCCTTCTCAATTGTTGTTAATTTTACCGGCCGTGTCTTTTATTCTATTCCACTGTAAAGTCAAGGCACTTTGTAGTAATAGGTCGCCGCCTTTTGTTTTTGCTTTCATCCATGACTTTTGTGGGGCGCACGAATTATAAACAGAAATAAAATAAAAAAAACAGGCGGCTGGCAAATAAAAAACCCATACTTCGACTTCTACTCTCACTCCCGCTCACAAGTATTTACTTAACCAACTGCCACATGCCGCTTCGTTTTCTTTCACAAAAACCTTAAGTGGGGAAATGTTAAGTCAAACGTTTAGTCTGACATTCCGGTAAATGGGCTTAAGTTGTCTTCGATTACGGCGTTATCATCAAATGTACTAAAAGTAGTTTCTGGTTTCTTTGATTTCAGATACGAAGATGATCTTCAGCAGCAGTAGTAGCAGCAGCAATTCTTCCTGGATAGCATGTTAAACCAATACATTAGTCAACTGCACAAAACCGCCATTCCATCATCATCATCAACAACACAAACAACACCAACATCGATTCCGAGAACGAGCCTGTAAGACAACCTAAATCACAATTCCATTATCAGCAGCGGGAGTAAAATAGTGGTTGAAGACAAAGGTCTACGTCAGCAATGACACTGACCACAACTGCCTCAACACCGGAGAGCAACACGAAAATGGAAGTAAAGGGCGTTCCAGTTGATGAGAATTTGCCCACTTCTGAAATGGATCTACTGGCCAAACTGGAGGCTGCCAATAAGCTTATCGAAAGCGATGCCAAGAGCCTCAATTCGTTACACTCAACGCACAGTCGGAAGAATTCGGATACAAGTCAAATTAGCTTAACCTCAAGTAAGTAAAGTTGGAGGGATAACACAAAAAATCTCCAGTGCCTGAGTTGAAGTTTTAATATTTGGTAAAAGGAAAATGGTGCCAACTTAGCTAACCAAATAACGAGAAACTGCAAAACGACTTTATCGTAGTCAGACACTTGACTAGCGTTTAAATCATAGGTCAAGAGGGCTGTATAGCTGATAGCTTTAATGGCAAGCAGTGTTATAGGCGTGACTAAAGTCGTGCAGAGTGTAAGGTAAACTAAAGCGAAAAATACATTAGAGAGAAAGTACTTTAGCGAATACTAATAAAACGGACGATTTACAAGTAGCGATTATGAGCAACGATTCATTAGCAACGATCTAACAAGATCTTAACATGTAAATGTTAACTAAAAATAGTTGCTTTTAAATTATAAGTTTTAATAAATAATGAGTAAGAATTAGCTTGTAACGATTGACTAGAAGTGAATGGTAAATAACGATTTATCAGTTTCGATTATCAAGTAGCAATTGACTCACAAATATCGAGTAAGCATTTAGCAAGTAAAAAGTAACGATTAAATAGTTACCTCTTATGGTAAGCAAGGTATCGTTTAGAATCGATTCAAGCGTCGAAGGTGACGAGTAAAGATTAACTAGTAACATTAGCAAGTGATGAGAAACTATTAAAATTTTTACGACCAGCACCGAGTGACAAATAACGAATTACTAGTAGCGAGTACCGAGTAGCCATTTAAAAGGTGTCCCTTACAAACTGCTAGATTGGGTTGATCCGTACATACATGTAGATATGAAAAGAAAGAGAAAGATGTTAGGTAAGAGTTTAGGGGGATGTTAAGACTATTCCATGAAAGAAGCTACCTCGACTGGATGGGTCCACAGATCTATGGGTGTGAACAGGTGTTTGGTGATGTGTGGGTCCACATTTTGGACATGCGTCTGCTATCTCTGGGTTTATGCGAGCCAGATAGCTGTTTAGGAACCTGCTTCTTCCAGAGCGTAGTTGGGCGAGAGTGGTGCTGGTGGCCCTTGAGAGCGTTTCCTCAGCTTTGCTTATGGGTAAGTGGTCTACCACCAAGGACTATGTTATCCTGATAGGATTCAATCGTCCTGGTTACCATAATTATATGGTCAACCTTCTTCGCCTCAATACAGGTGGTCTTCGTGCGAGTTGTTGTTGTAACGGTTGGGAAGTTTCTTTTTGAAGTTGTAACTGTTGACTTCCCATTGAACCGGCGATGGCAATCCTTGGGCAGTATACTGAACGCTGCGTCGTTTCCGGGGCGAAGACCCGATTGCCGTGGGAAACGAGTGAGTGACGAGTACAAGTAATGAACAAGTAGTTACTCGCTACTATTTAATATTTGTGCTTTACAAACAGCGAGTAACGAATTAATATCGATTAAAGACCAGCACCAAGTGACAAATAACAAAGCAATTGAAGCGAATATTAAGAAACGATTGAACTAGTCCTCGTAGTAAGTGACGAGTAACGACTAAGTTGGGATTTATATCGAGTGACGAGTAGCCATTAAATAGTTATGCTTTTCGAGTAGTAGTAGC
This sequence comes from Lordiphosa magnipectinata, assembly GCA_037044535.1. Taxonomy (NCBI): domain Eukaryota; kingdom Metazoa; phylum Arthropoda; class Insecta; order Diptera; family Drosophilidae; genus Lordiphosa; species Lordiphosa magnipectinata. The sequence continues at coordinate 880,426 of JBAMBO010004101.1, forward strand.
ATGTGACGAGTAGCAACTGACTCCTTCCAACTAACCAACACCGAGGAACGAGTAACAATTTCAAGAGAAATCTTACTAAATACACCAAATGTCACTTTAAACAACAAACCAGCAACGAGTGACAAGTTATTATTAACTAGTTACAACTCTCGAGTTCAGTAATCAATAAATAATTACGTTTCGGATGTGTAGAGAGATTAGTAACGATTAATTATCATCTAGTGGCGAGTATGAGACAAAGAGTAACAATTTAACATCAGCAAGTAGCGAGTAATCCCACAAAATTCCAAATATATTCACCTAATTGCAAGCGACGAGTCTCAATTTGCTATTTACGACTCACCAGCAGCGAGGAACGAGTAGCCATAAATAGTTACGAGTAATCAACAAATAGTTTACTAGTAACGAGTAACAGTTAACCAGCTACGTTTCCTGATTAGCTCGTAATAAATAACGTTTAACCAGTTACTAGAGTAGCAAATACCCTTTGAATAGTTGCGATTGACCAGCACAAAGTGACGAGTACTAATTACCTAGTAGCGAGTGACGAGTAACCATTAACTAACGTAATGATTATGAAATGATAATTAACTTTTCATTTTCTTTTTTTTTGTAGGCGGCAACTCTGTGGCCGAAGAGGATATCTGGACCACTTGGGCCACCATATTAAACGACTGGGAGGGCGCTCTAAAGCGTAAAAATCCCTGTGTACGTGAACTTGTGCGCCGTGGCATTCCCCATCATTTCCGTGCAATTGTCTGGCAACAATTGAGCGGTGCAGCGGAGGCGGATAAGAAACAATATGCCGAATATATCAAGGCCACTTCGGCCTGCGAGAAGGTGATACGTCGCGACATTGCGCGCACCTATCCGGAGGTGGACTTTTTCAAAGAGAAGGACGGTCCCGGCCAGGAGGCACTGTTCAATGTGATCAAAGCCTACTCGCTGCACGATCGCGAAGTGGGTTACTGTCAGGGTTCGGGCTTCATTGTGGGACTACTTCTCATGCAGATGCCCGAGGAGGAGGCTTTCGCCGTGCTCGTTCAGATCATGCAACAGCATCGCATGCGTCACATGTTCAAGCCATCAATGTCCGAGCTGGGTCTCTGCATGTATCAGCTGGAGAATTTGGTGCAAGAGCAAATACCCGACATGCATATACATTTCCAACAGCAGGGCTTCCAGACCACCATGTATGCATCCAGCTGGTTCCTCACGCTCTACACGACCACATTAAATGTGAATCTTAGCTGCCGCATTATGGACGTCTTCCTTAGCGAGGGTATGGAATTTATATTCAAGGTGGCACTGGCATTGCTCCTGACGGGCAAAGAGACGCTGCTGTGCCTCGATATGGAGGCCATGCTAAAGTTCTTTCAAAAAGAGCTGCCCGGTCGTGTGGAAGCCGATCCGGAGGGATTCTTCAATCTGGCCTACTCGCTGAAAATCAATACCAAACGCATGAAGAAAATGGAGAAAGAGTATCAAGACTTAAGGAAGAAGGAGCAGGAGGAGATGGTGGAGTTGAGGCGATTGCGTCGTGAGAATTGTCTGTTAAAACAGCGCAACGAGTTACTCGAGGCGGAAAGTGCTGAGCTAGCGGATCGACTGGTGCGTGGACAGGTCTCCCGAGCCGAGGAAGAGGAAACCAGGTGACTATATGCAATAAAATGAAATGATATAATGAAGTGACTTCTGAAATGTGTGCCAATCCTTTACAGCTATGCCATTCAAACGGAACTAATGCAGCTCAGGCGTTCCTACTTGGAGGTCTCCCATCAGCTGGAAAATGCTAACGAGGAAGTGCGCGGCTTGAGTCTGCGTTTACAGGAAAATGTAAGTAGAGAATGAGAGTGAAGCTTCATTTTGAACTTAATAGTCGTCGACTCGCCCTGTGACTAATCTCCTGTTTTTAATCTTTTCTATTTTATTTCCCATGGTTTTGGTGCTTAAAAATACACAAACATACAAAAAAACACACACACACACACACACACATACAAATCCTACGCTTTATTCCCACTAAATTTTTGTACGCTCAACACAGAACGTTTCCATCGACAGCGTAAGTATCTCCTGAGTTGCTCAAGAGTTTGAGTCACATGTTATTGTTGTTGTATGTGTTCTATTGTACTCTGTATATAATTGCTCCTTTTGTTGTTATTGTAGTTAGTGTTAGTACTTAATGCCAAACGTCGTTGTGGTACGAGGGTTGCTTTTAAAAGTTGCACCACTTCAAAGCAAATGCATCATCTGATAACTTTTTGCCGGTGTAGCTTACATCGTCTGGATATTTGGATTTAATGTGGTGAATGGGAGGACAGCCAGCAACGCATCCGGAGAATATACATTTTTGCGGAGGGAATCCCGATCCACAATAGACTTCTGTCTTGTAAAACGGAACTGGTTGGATGTTGGTTGAATACAAGATGTCAAAGTGCATGAGATGATATACTCGGACCATTTACCATTGCCTTTCCACAAATCAGTCGGCCTGCCCAAGCTGAGATGGTCGAATAAACTCATTTCTCGCTATAGACAGTCAATCTTCAAGACAGAAATGTACCAGCAGGGAACTCCCCAAATGAAGTAGTAGAATTCCTCACAAATTGCATTACAAGCTTGGCAATCGCACCTAGAACAGAAAACAATACCCAATACAAACAAATATGGTACACCAGGCAATGCTCTCCTTTAGAACCTTGAGAAAAGCAAGGATGGAAAGTACCAACAAGCGAACGCAACATATAAGGCAATCTGTAGCAGTGCAAAAAATAAGTACTTTTCAAACCTGGCATGGTCACTAGAGCGCATAAGAGACAGTAAGTCATACTGGTAAGCCATAAGGAACCTAAATGGGAAAACCTTTATTAAAGCTATAGCAGTCGATGCACCAAAACTAGGGGAGTACTTTAGAAACCTGTTGACACCAAGTGACGCATCACCCTACATTGAAAATGAACTACTGGATGGGGCTGTTACCACGCAAGAAGTTACGAGTATAGTACAAAAACTAAAGGAGAGAAAAGCACCTCGGCTCGACAGAATCCCTGCAGAATTTTTTAAGTTTGCCACACCGCTGTTCCTGGAAATGCTGACAGAAGGATTCAACAAAATTATAGAGCCACGAGGAGTGTTCCGGAGGGGTTTAAAAAACCAATTATATTCCCAATATTTAAAATGGGCGACCCGCAAATGGTTAGCAACTACAGAGGAATATCATTCCAGAAAGCGATTGCGAAGGTTTTCTCTGCCATGCTACTTGAGAGGCTAAGCCGACCAGCTAACAGAGTTCCAAGCAGGGTTCCGAAAAAAATACTCCACGATCGACAATATATTCAGCGTCACCAGTATCTCCAGAAAGTATATTGATAGCGGACGTAAGCTGTATACTTTTTTCGTTGACTTCAGTGCAGCATTCGATTCGATCGACCGAAAGGCGCAAATGTTTAAACTAAGCAATTTTGGCATTTCGACCAAACTTATTAATAGACATCGGATTTTGCATATTTGCATATTTTGAACCGCATGTCCGATTTAAGTTCTGATTGCACACATCTTATATTTATTGATCAATGATCTAAGTCCGCTAAAAGCAATTTTGCATAAATTGCAAAATATGCAAAAAACCTTTTTTTATGAAATTACATAATGATTCTGTGCTAACCATTTTCGGATTTTGTTGCAATTCTGTTAGAACTTGTAAATTAACGTCAACAATTCAACTTGTAATCAATTAAAATGCCAAAAATGAGTGAAAAAAGCACTCTTTTAATTCAAAACTGGCTAAGAGATTTGCCATCAAACTGTTTTGCAATACATATTTACATATCAGGCACCCGGCGTGCGTTGCTGCGCCCCTTTTAGAATTATAAAAACAATACCAAGAAGTGAAGCTTAATAGACAGTTGCCATCTATAAAATTTTCATGAGAATCTAAACTCATTAAATTTTTTTCAAATTTCCCGAGTTTTTGGTCCGTATGATCTTCTCCTCCTATTTACCCGTCTATATACCAGCCTTCGTGTCAATCTCAAACTCATTTAAGAATTTCGCAAATGTTAAAATTTCTTTAAACCGATTGACCGACCCCTCCTATTTACCCGTCTTTAACTCAATCAATCTTTATGATAATCTGAACTAATCATAAAATTTTGTATATATCCGGATTTTTGGACCGCTTGATCTTGGCTCGTCAATTTACCTGTCTACATTATAATGTAACTTATGCAAAAGTTTTGTCAATTTCGCCACTTTTTGGACCGCGCGTTTACAATTGCCATCTATCACATCTTAATAATTCCCAAAACTCATACAATTTTGCAAATTTTTCAAAAAATCTAAGCTCAAATATTGATTACGAAAATGTTGTTCGGTCTACACTTCCTATATTTACCCGTCTACTATTGCTGTCTATTAAGTCTTCATAATAATCTTTGGTCTTATGAAAAATTGGCAAATTTCGGAATTCTTTTAACCGTTCGATCTACACCTCCTACCCCTACACCCGTCTACATTGCCATCCATAAAACCTTCATAATAATATTAGGTCAAACGAAAAATTTGCAAATTTTTACCTGTTTAATTCACCAACGCCTGCGCTTTCGTAAATGCTAAATTGAAAATTTGACAAATTTCGCGGTTTTTGGTCTAAGCCTAAGCTTATATACGCGTCTTCAATTGCCATCTATCCAACCTTCATAGTTATCTTAGGTCCTTTGAAAATTTTGCAAATTTCGCGATTTTCTTGACCATTTGATCTTTACCTCCTATTTACCCGCCGGTTTACCGTTCTTTATGAAAATCTAAACTCAAATGAGAATTTTTGATATTTCGCGATTTTCTTGACCATTTGTTCCACAATTTCTTTATTTACCCGTGTACTCCGGCCGTGCATAAAATCTTCATAAAAATCTGAAATGAATGAACAATTTAGAAATTTCCCAATACTTCAGAGTTTTCAAGGTACACCTTTCATTTGCTCGGTCTATAACTTTCCATTTAACCGTCCATAAATGCCAACAATATATTCTTTATAATAATCTAAACTCAAGAATGAGAATTTTTTTAAATTTCGTCATTTTTATACATTTTTTATAAAAAAAATGTAAAAAATGTAAAAAAAATGGCGAAATTTACAAAAATTTGCATATTTTGCATATGTTAAATATGCAGTTTCAATGTAAAGTGGGTTATTAAATTAGTATAAATCCCAATTTTTTACTTCAATCAACCTTCATTTAAAAAAGTGCATAAAATCCGATGTCTACTTATTAATATACTTGAAAGCATGTATACAGGGGTGTCCTGGAAACCTCTAGAGATTTTTGTATAAACGATTGCACTCCAAACTTAACTTGGACTACTTTATTTGTGAAGTGAAAAGAATAAGACCGGCTACAAGATCATATGGAAGGGAAACCGTACGCATTAAATCTCCTTGGCTTTGAGTAGGCGGTTTCAAATCTCTTAACTTTCGTCATCTAGTCTACTAGCCCGGCATATTTGTGCCCCTTGACATATTAAGTCAAACAGCTATAATATGAAAAAATGCTAACGTTTATACGAAAACCTCTAGAGATTTCTGGGACACACCCGATAATAGAAATAAAGTAGCCGTTTGGGATGGAGAAGTGTTATCCAACTGGTTTCCCATGGAGTCGGGTGTTAAGCAAGGATGCTTGTTAACTCCACTTTTGTTCTCGATCTACCTCAATGACGTGTTGGAATATCTACCAGAAGGCGTTGGTTTTGATATAGGCCGTTTCGTTTACTATGTGATCTTCTGCTGGGGTTATTTTAGGCCGTCCTCCTATGCTGCAGTTAAAACATACTTGAACTCAGCTGTTCTCCTACGCGTTTCGGCTAGCTTTTGCTGCCTTCTTCAGGGAGTCTGTTTTTATATGGAGACAACATATATATAAATTTGCTTTAAATGTTAAATACCTAATTGGTTGTCGTCATATTTGTCTCCTGTATTGCACTTTGTTATTGTTGTATGTTGTCAGTCTATCCATGTTTTTAATTTCTGTTCAATATTTGGTTATATTTTTTGTCTTGGCGTTGCTTCTCCTCTGTGACAGTGCCGCTGCGTATTTGAAATTGAAATTTGTTTGTTGTACGTAATCTCTGTGGTTGACGGCTTGCCCCGCTCTCTCTTGGATCCGCAAGCTCTTCAGTGTCATTCTTGTTTCCACATCCAGTTTTCTAACATGTTCGAAGTCAGCTGTATGGTTTGTTGTTGTGACATGTTCTGCTAGAGCTGTTGTTGTTTTGCTCTTCTGGGCATCTCTTTTATGTTCGCTTATTCGCGTGCCCAGAGAGCGCTTAGTCGTGCCTATGTAGATTCCGTTGCATTTTTCTCCGTCTTTGCCCTCACATTTGATTTCGTACACAACCCCGCTTTTGTCTTCCTTTTTAATTCGGTCTTTTGTGTTTGTAAATAAGCGTCTTGTGTTGTTGTGGGCTTTGTAGGCGAATATCAGCTGTTGTGTCGTTTGTTTTGGCAATATTTCTGTTATTGATTTTGCATTTGTTAAATTTTGAATATACGGGACGCTTATGTATTTCTTTGGTTCTTGTTGGTTCTCCTTGGTGTTTTTATACCCGTTACTCGTAGAGTAAAAGGGTCTACTAAAGTCGTGCAAATGTATGTAACAAACAGGCAGAAGGAATCATTTCCGACCATATAAAGTATATATATTCTTGATCAGCATCAACAGCCGAGTCGATATAGCCATGTCCGTCTGTCCGTCTGTCCGTCTGTCCGTCCGTCCGTCCGTCTGTCTGTATGAACACCTAGATCTCAGAGACTAGAAGAGCTAGAGCAACCAATTTTGAAATGTAGACTCCTATTGTCTGCACGCAGATCAAGTTTATTTTCAATTTTTGCCACGCCCCCTCACGCCCCCGCAATTTGGAAAAAACGTCATATCTCCTACAGTTTTGATGATAGATGGTTCGTACTTTCTAGAGATATCTAGTTCTTAAAATTATTTATCGATTTGCTGAAGGAATGATAAAGATCGGATGAACGATACTCAAGTTATGAGCAAAAAACGATCAGTTAACACCCACCACCCACCCCACTCATAACCTAAGCATTGCGTTCAGCAGCAATCTTAGTGAGAGAGAGAGAGAGAGAGAGAGAGAGAGACGAGTTAAAAAATGTTGCATACTTTTCGGCTGACCCACCTCAGGCATACAGTAAGGCTATATTAAACATTTGTTTCCATGAGTAACGGGTATATCGAAGTCGGTTAGAGCCGACTTCAACTTACGCTCTGCGTTATTATTAAATAAGTTGTCTGTTGTTTCCTTAATTAGTCGATTAATGAGTTGTTCTGGGTAGCTATTGTTCAGTAAAATTTTCTTTATTCATTCATTGCGTTCAGTTTTTCAAATGTATCGTCCAGTATTTTATCTAAAATTATATTTGCTATTGTTGGGGACAATGGGTTCCCCATTGGCATTCCAAATATTTGGTTGTAGACTGTGTCATTGTATGTGAAGTAGTTGTTCTCAAATAGGCAGAATTCCAGCAATTCCTTGTACCGTCGTTCAAGACCGAGCTTGAAGTGGTGAAAACCTATAAATACCTGGGAGTGGGCGCAATTTAAATACCATTTTGCAAGAAAAACTGAAAGACGCGAAAGTGGCAATAAACTGCACCTGGAAATCTCTCCTGAGCAGGAAAGATGTATCAACGAGCACCAAATACAAACTTTTTGGAGCAGCTGTGAGGTCCATTATGTGTTACGGCGCACAAGTCTGGGGGATTATGCAGTATGATGAAGTTGTGAAGCTGCTCAGATACTTTTTGAAAAAGCTATTCCGACTGCCCAGAAACACTCCAAACAGAACGCTGTCACCGCTCCACATATTTACCGCAGACATGCACTTATCCTACATGCAGAAGGTTTTTCGTATTCCCAAAAATAGACTGCCTAAAATATTGGCTCAGTTTCTGCTAAACGAACGTCAGCAGTTTCTTCGGGAATGGGAACTTCTGTCAGCCACTCATTGGCAAAGACTTAACCTTGAAGAAAGTTCATCCTACATGCTTCATATAGATCATCTTTTATGATCGATTCAGAGAGGAGCTCTCAGAGGCTTATATACAAAGAATAGAACTACGACCTAGGAGAAGAAAATTATTTCAACTACGCGTTTTCAGTGGAGCAAATTCGCACAATTTTTATGGCCAGAGGTGAATTGCTCAAACTCAACTTTGTGCCAATCATAGCAAGCAGCAACACAGCATGTTCTCTTTGCAATTGGAACGAGCAGGAAAACTACCCAATCTGGAGGGAATACAGAATTCTACATTTTGGTAAGGCAAGACTACATCTGCACGAAGTTCACCAGCTATCCTATATAACTTTATAAGTCAGGCAACTAAATATTGAAAACAAATATTGGAAGGGGACTTTTAAAACAGAGTAACACGGCCAATCTAATTTCGCGCTATGCAGTTGAACGATCTGGTAACTGAGGAAGACCCAGGAAGCCAGGTATATTAGACTGAATAGCGAAGAATTTGGAAGGCAGTGATCGACTGACGGTTTCATACCATGTCGATTTATTTATTTTAGTATTTTATATACGAAAAAAAACTTGTTGTTTAGATATTAATTTAGTATCTAAACTATCATCTATGTATTATCTGTATTATAAACTACTAGCTTACATCCACAATGAATTTGGATGCATTTCTTTTAACCAACTTTTAAAAGCAACCTTCGTATTGTTTAACAATGGAACTGTTTCTTTTTGTTATGCAATTTTATTACCTTAGAATAATCGCACCTGTTGCGACCCTCACTCAATGCATGTTGGTGTCGGGTTACATTATAAAATACTGATACCATTACACATATCAATTCCCTCCCTTCTCCTCCTCCGTTCATTGTAGAACAACTCGCGTCAGTCTTCCATCGACGAGTTGTGCATGAAAGAGGAGGCCCTAAAGCAACGTGACGAAATGGTCTCGTGTCTGCTCGAAGAGCTGGTTAAAGTGCGGCAATCTCTGGCCGAAAGCGAGGATCAGATACGTAACTTAAAGTCAAAAATTGAAGAGCTCGAGGAGGATAAGAAGACATTGAGGGAAACAACTCCCGATAATTCGGTGGCGCATCTCCAGGATGAGCTGATTGCCAGCAAATTGCGCGAGGCGGAAGCCTCACTCTCACTTAAAGATCTCAAGCAGCGTGTTCAGGAGCTGAGTAGTCAATGGCAACGCCAGTTGGCCGAGAATCAGCGCAACGAGAATGAACGCCAAACTGCCGCCGTGGACTCAACGCCCAAAAAGCTATTGACCAACTTTTTCGACAACTCAAAATCGACGGAGCATACCCAAAAACTGGAAGAGGAGCTGATGACGACACGTATAAGGGAAATGGAAACGCTGACAGAGCTTAAAGAGTTGCGTTTAAAGGTCATGGAGCTGGAGACACAAGTGCAGGTCTCAACGAATCAGTTGCGTCGTCAGGATGAAGAGCAAAAGAAGCTAAAGGAGGAACTGGAAATGGCTGTGACACGGGAAAAAGAGTTGGCCAATAAGGCGCGTGAGCAGCAACATAGGTGAGCGATTTTATTTTATTTATTTATTTGTAATTGCAGCTTCGTTTGAAAGACACAGCTGCAATATAATAGAATATAAAATGATACAAAATCTGGAGGTTAGAAAGGAAAACAAAAAGAGTAAATAGAAGAAACGCCTACGCCCCTGCTCGCAGCGTTAGTGATCTAAAAGGAGTTTCCTAGAAAAACTAGAAACTATGCAAGTACAAGATTGTGAAGGATTAAAAGACCGCAGGCCTTCGTCAGAAAGGTTATCACTGAGAAGAGGCAAGATATTATTGTAATCCCTACACAGAATGCGAAAAGGACCATTAGCGGCATATAAAGTAGAAGCAACAGGAAGCCTCAAGGGAATATAGTTTTGTGTTTGTCTTGAAGGGACATTAAGGTTCACGCGCCCGAGTAGGTACTCAGCGTCAATATTACCCTTTCTTAGCTTGTTTAGAAACAATATACCCAACATAGTACGTCTATGCTCAAGTGAAGGGAGGAAGTCTCAACTGTAGGTTCCAACCCAGGTTGAGAAGGGCAAACAAAAGGAACACAGGCCGAGTGATTGAGAGTTCCAAATACACGAACCAAACTCCAAAATAGACCTCACTTGGTCGTGTAGGGATTATTGAACTTCATAGACCAACGTTTAATAAAACCTAACAAACCCCCATGGCTTTATTCACAGAAAGTTCAATGTGAGTTCCATAAGAAAGTTTACAGTCGAGGGTAATACCCAGATCAACGAAAGAAGGAAAGATTCGACTTGTTCAAGTTGATAAGAATCAGAAGAGGGGTTCTACGATAAAAAGTCATAGATTTACACTTGTCCCTGTTCATTTGCAACAAATTGTAAGAGCACCACATAAATATGGAATTCAAATCAACCTGCAGCAAAGCAGAATCGTTGGGCGAGTTGTGGCTCAGGAATATGCTTAAGTCATCTGCGTACATTAGTGCACGAGAATGCTTAATTACATTAAATAACACGAAGAAAAGAGGTCCAAGATGGCTGCCTTGGGGAACTCCAGAGGTCACAAATACCGTATAAGAAGTGCTACTATTAAAGACTACTTTCTGAGTTCTAGACTTGAGATAAGTGGAAATCCCAGCAGACGCAATTTCAAAATCAGCAGGCAATGAGAGACACTGTCGAAAGCCTTACTAAAATCAGTAAAGATAACATCTGTTTGTTTACCTTGAGTGAAACCATGAATGACTGAAGAAGTAAATTCCAGTAGGTTTGTAGTAATGGATCTGTTTTTAACAAATCCATGCTAGTTCGGCGATATAAAAGGAGAACATGAGTGTTGTAACTGAGATGTTATAATTTGTTCAAAGAGTTTCGCAATGCCCCTGTAGTTTGAAATGTCAGAACGAGAACTCTTTTTATACTCTGTACCAAAGGTACACAGAGTATATTAAGTTTGTGCAAAAGTATGTAACAGGGAGAAGGAATCGTTTCCGTCCCTATAAAGTATATATATTCTTGATCAGCATCAACAGCCGATTCGATATAGCCATGTCCGTCTGTCCGTCCGTCCGTCCGTCTGTCTGTCCGTCCGTCCGTCCGTATGAACGAAGAGATCTCACAGATGGTAAGAGATAGAGGTTTGACATGTATGGGGCATATATTTCTTATACTTGCAGGCAGATCAAGTTTATTTTCAATTTTTGCCACGCCCCCTCCCGCCCCCGCAGTTTGGAAAAAACGTCATATCTCCTACAGTTTTGAAGATAGATCGTTCGTACCTTCTAGAGATACCTTGTTAACAAAATTATTTATCGATGAAGGAATAATAAAGATCGGATGAACGATACCCAAGTTATGAGCAAAACGGCCAGTAAACAGCCCCACCCACCCCACCCATCACCACAGCATTCTATTGAACGGAAATCTTAGTGAGAGAGAGAGAGAGAGAGAGAGAGTGAAACTTAGAGATGAGCGCGTAAAACTCGTGAGCAAATGCGAGCTGCTACGTTAAGGGTACAGAGTATGTTATAGTCGGGCTTTTGTAAGGGAATAATGAAAGATTCTTTCCATGGAGTTTGAAACGTAGACTGCTCAAGTGATTTCGAAAACAAGATGTGGATAGGATAGGCAAGCGAGTCTGCGCATTGCTTTAATATCCACGATGGAACATTATCTGGGCCTTGGAAAAGTTTAGATTTTAGCGAAAGTAAATCATACAAGACAGAAGAATAAGAAATGGTGGGACAGCTTCTGAAATCGTATGAGGAAATAGGTTAAGAATAGCCTTTGCTGGCATCAGACGACGAGTAAGTTGATTGAAAGAATTTTGCCAAGAGATTTGCAATGTCAATGTCGGACGAGGCATTTTCATGTTTAAAGTAAGATGTTAAAAAAAAGAAGAAGTATTTACGAATTGAATAGAAGCTCTTTGGATCGTTACAAAAGTTACTCTGTACTCGAGACAGGTAGTTTTTATAGCAAATTCGATTTTGGGATTGAAATTTTGCCCTAGCAGACGAGTATTTGGAGAAGTCCGTTGCTTTTCCACATCTTTTATAAATTTTGAAAGGGCGAGACTTCACATTTTTCAAGTGTCTCAGGCTTGCAGAACTTTATGGAACATTTTTATGAGCGCTTCTTACAATCTCTTGAGAAAAGGAGATATGAATGAAGAATATTGAGTAAAGAAATTATACAACCGCTTTTCTATACAGATACTCGGATCTGGAATCTCGCATGAAGGATGAGCTGATGAATGTGAAAATCAAATTCACCGAACAGAGCCAAACGGTGGCGGAACTGAAACAGGAAATATCGCGACTGGAGACTAAGGTGGGTAACTGGTTAACTGTGCATAATCGCTTATACTCAAACTCTTATTAACGCGTGTAGAACTCGGAAATGCTTGCTGAGGGCGAATTGCGTGCCAATCTTGATGATTCGGATAAAGTGCGCGACCTGCAGGACAGGCTGGCTGATATGAAGGCGGAGGTGAGTGTTTCCTCAACTTTTTACAAGCAACCGATCTTGGTTTTAGTTTGTTTTTTTTTTTGAGTTCTTTATCTTTTAATTTGTCTCAAAAACCAAAATTCTCTGCAGGATTGTTGATATTTTTTAAGATGAAATAAAAGTTGAAAGAAAATTTGAACATTTTCAATAATGTAAACAAAATGTAATTAGAATTACGTTAAATAGTAAGAGCTCCAAATTCTATCCTAAATTATCATTAGCCTTTTGGCCTTATTTTCGTATCTTGGGAAAGAAATTTTCTAAAATCCCTTTACCACAAATGTAAAAAACAGCGGTGGGCAAGTCCTTGCTTCCTTTGCTCCGAGAGACTCAAAAAGTCAAAGTCTTAAAAAGACAACAACAAAGTCAATGCGAATCGGAGCACGGCGCCTACAAGACGCTCTCACAGACGGCGCACAGCTGCATTTTGGGCGGTTGTTGTTGTTGGGCTGCTCCCAAACTTAAATTTCATGCCCACCGGTGCTTTCAAATATCAACAATCCTCTAGGAACTTATACACGCACACACACACACACACACCCATTTACTAAGCCATTTACTTATTAACCGTCGTGTATGTAAATATCACACGGCTTTCAATTACACGACGCTTCTGCTGGGTTGCACACAGGACTAAACCCTAAGCTAACCAGGTGCTATAGTATAACAGCTAACTCTGTGTATATTCCCCCACCCCCCTCCCCCCATTCTACCTAAAACAAAATACTCCGTACATATTCGTTTTGCTTTTTGTGTTTTGCTTTGAATTGCTCTGCCTATCAGCTCCCAGCTTTCCAAATACTTAGTAATCTTGTTGTTTCTCATTGAATTTCTTTACTCACACTGACAACTGAAAAAGTATCCCACGCCCATAACCAGCCCCGACACTGAGCCGTGGAAATGGATAAGCTAAACTATTTACAAAATTTAAATAAACACAAAAAAAAAAATTTAAAAAAACCAAAAAATACCCATCAATCTCTATAATCTCAAATTACATAACTAGTCAAGCAATCTTCAATTGAATGTAATATCAGGTCTCTATGAACTGCCCAAATTGATTGATTTCTAAGTTATCCAGTAATTGTTGTAGGTACATACATAAATATTGCATACATATTTACTCGTTAAACTAATTTTGCTTACCCTACTGCATGATTTGTTTATCTTATCTAATTTGTGTAGAGTTTTAACTAAAAAGTACTTTTGCTTTCATTATGAAAGCTTTAGAAAAAGCCACAGCCAAGATTCAAACCTTCATTTGCAGAGGTGGTAAAAAGTTTTGTTAAAAAATTGCAAAATATTATTGCTTCAGCTGGGGGGGGATGCGTTTTAGGCTATTGTTGATCAATGATCATTGAGTGATTCAGAAAGTCCCCGGTAACTTGCCATCGATTGAGATATTTAAAATAAAAAGCAGTTCTGGCAATCTCTTTTCCAAAAAGTCTAGAATTATTTCGAATCAAACTTGACAAAAATCGCCATTCGATAACAGTTGTAACAGCCACAACACAGCATTTTTGGCATGGAAATCTCTTCCAACCCAAAACCAATTCTCGGTGTCACAAAAATTTCTTTCGGTTGGTTTCAAATCTCGTGTTTTGTTAGATTTAGAAAAATTCACCACTCAAACAATTTTGACAAGTAAAATTCGCTTTGAAAATGTAAATAATATTATTTTTCTAGATATGTTGCATCAAATTAATAAATTATTTATTTAGTTTAAATATTGAAATTGGCGTTTTAATAATTATTCGCAAAACCAACCAAAGTCTTTCATGTTTCATGTCATGGCGCCATGTGCAAGTTGCGACGCTCCCTATGTGACAGCCAGCTGATTAATGGATGGCAAGTTATACTTCATGAGTGCCGCGAACACATTTTTAAATTTCGCATTTTATTTTTGAAGAATATGGTATGAATATATAATTTATGAAATAAAAATTGAATTTTAATTTAAAAATGCATTTTAAAACATATAACACAATGTTATGTGCTGGTATTAAGCTAAGATGTTTGTTTGTTTTGATCGTAATGTCTATCGATATACACGCGAGTGCCCAGAACGGCGAACCGAAATCTGGGACTGCATCACATTAGCCAGCAGCTATGTGACCACCAATTAGCACATTATAATAATTATTATTCAACAACAGTGATTCCCTTTTGAATGAATCATTAACTAATCTAATGTGTGTTTTTCAATTGAAGAATAGTCTCGGGTGTTTTTGGGAGTTTGACGTGCCCAAGGAAACTTCTGTCCAATTTAAAGATTTTTTTCGAATGCACGCGGGTGCACATTCCGATAGCTATCGATAAAAATTGCACAAGGCTGCCACATTTTTGTGGTGAATACGGTCTGGCAGCACTGATTTTGTTCGGTCGTAGAGTCTACGACCGCACAGTGGTCGGACTTGTATGGAAGTATGCGACGAAAATAGTTATACGTGTCCTCCAGGTTTATAATTTAACTGTAAGCCTTTAACAATAGTATAAAACTATTTTGAAAAAATTGGTCATGGTCATACGCCCATACCACCCATTTACATATAATATATTTATATACCTATAGTTTGAATAAAATATGTTTTCTTAAAATACGTCTGAACACAAAATTTATTAACAAAAATTATAAAGAAAATATTTAAATGTATTTTAAAAAATAAGTAATTAATTAATCCCCAAATAATTCAAAAACAGACTCTTTCAATAAAGTTTTTTTTTTTTGCAAGGTAATTTTCTTAATCCACTTATGAGAGGATCCGAACTTAGTAGTAATCTATTTAGAAGGTCTGAGTTAGTTGCGGATCGCGAGATTTTTCTAGTATGTTGAAATCTGTATTTTTTAATATCTTTATTTTTCGCCTCTGCAGCTTCCTCAGAGAGCTCTCCAATCGATACTAATGCTCTGTTAATAACCTCAGGACCGTGTATTAATATTTTATGCACCGAAGCTGGCATGTAATACCATGGATAAGTTTCCACAAGTCCCCTTTGCTGTCTCCAGCGCATAATCTCTAAATTTGTCTACATTTATTTTGTAGCCAGAATTTAAAGCCTGCAAAACGGTGGCGCATCTGTTAATTAAGTTTTTTGTCAAGACCTGTGTCATTTACTACACATATAACAATAACAAACACATACCAGAGCACATAACATGGAAAGCAAAAACAACAAAACACAAATACCTGCTGCACTCGGATCAGAACATTATGACCCTGGGCAGCTCCGGGCAGCTGATTGTTTTTTTATATTAATCTATTATTATTAACAATTAATAATAATAAACATAAACATCGTAATCGATCTACATAACAACTAAAAGCTTAAGGGAAAGTACAAACAGTAAACGAAAAACACTCACAAAAGGTCATGTATGATTTTCTTTTGTTTTATACGATTTACCACATTAAACAATGTGTTAAATAACTCAAATCATAGTTAATACCTGTTCGAATGATATCCATATCATTAAGAAGCTATTGGACCTTTAATTTGTTAATTTGATTTCTTTTAACTTTATTGTCACTTTGAGACAAAACACAACGCACTGAAATGCCTAGCACGAGGTCTAACTTTAAGGGATTTTTTCACAGAGAGCGAATGGTCACAAAAAAAAAAACCGTTTATTTCAAAAAGATAATTTATTTATGATATGATCGACATGCTTCAAAGTGTAAAATTTTGATTTCGGTTTTTTTATTTTTGTCGTATGGGAGCGACCACTGTGGACCGTCCCAAATTCAAAGTCAACTGCCATCGTTTTGTATGACCGGACGAACAATCTCAGGCAAAAAATACCAAAAAAAGGTCGTACGACCGCAGTGTTAACAGCGTATTATTGTGCTTTGAGCAGCTGACGCAGCATTGAGAATGCACCATGTTAAGTCACTCTGCTTCTACCTGAATCGATCAGATGGAGAGCTTTTAGTTAAATTGATTTTTTTAAAAATAATATAAAAACCATGGCAGAAAAGCAAAAACGAAAGAGTTGTACGGGGATGTCGTTTGCGATCTTTCCCTTTTTTTTCGAGTGAATAGCGATTTTTCGCCCCATGGGCGACCATCGGGCGGCCATTGGGCTTGCACCGGGAGGACTGACGCAGAATTGACATTTATTGTCGTCGGGAGATCCAAACACGAATGTCTGCTAGTCCCGACAGAGCGCAAATGCCTCATGGGATCTGCAAGTCTGCGGCTATAATAAAACTAACTTAGTACTAGGTGAACAACTACGCACCGGACAAATACAATGTGCATTGTAGTATGTGAATTTTTTTGAATTTCTGACGGATAATGAGAAAAATAAATTTTAAAAATTATAAAAAGTAAATTTCTTGAGTTTTTATGACATCTGGGGTAGACATCCTTTATGGTTGTGCTTTCGAGGGCTTCTGTGAATGGGTTGCGAGATCGGCTAGCAAGTCGGGTTCTCGCAGCGTCTGCCCGGCAGGTTTCAGCGCCCGCACTGGTGTTGATTTGATGTCGCCTTAGGTGGTGGTGGACGGCATTCTGACCCGAGTGAATCAGATGGGCAGCATACAGGTGCTGTTGTACCTGCTGCTGCTGCATAGAAATGGGTCTACACAAGTGTATTCAAAGAGGTCACTAAAACAGTCATATTGTAAAAGTGGTCACACTTAAAGTTGCCCAGTCATTACCTCATCAAACCAATCAATATAGTGGAGTGTATTTCACATTTCGACGTCGATTTGCGTATAAATACATGCATTTCGAATTAGAATTGCTTAAGTTTATGTGTACAGCGACAAAAATATCTGCGATTTTAAAATCAGGTCAGGTCAATTGGCTTTGAGCAGTCGATTTGAATATATTTTTAAGATATATTTGTCACTTCACATAAGTAAAGTTGTAGGCCTTGTATGCAAAATGAGAAAATGTATACGCAAATAGCAGTTGAAATGTGAAAGCGAATCGATTTCCTTTGAGGTTTTCAGCTCGTTTCGGTTGACGGTTCGGTGAACGCTTCTGCTAGAAATTAGTCAGCTGTTCGCTCTCGCACTTACGCTCTCTGGGTACATTTGGGAATATGTCCTTCTCGCTCTAACCACTGTGATTTCCTATGGGCACTATAAAGTAACTACTCATGCATTTCTAAAATTATAAGATCAAGACACTCTACATACCAAATTTGGTTGCTCCTAGGTTAGGGCTAAGTAGATAGACTCGGCTGTTGATGCTTCTGCCAGTTACTTGGTTGCACGCACTACGTATAACCTTTTTACATATTCCCCCCTCATTATTCTTTCCATGTACTTTCATTCTTAACTTGTATTTATAGTCATTTTATGTATTGGTTGGGTTTGGCTCAAATTTTGCAAGTGTTGTATAAATATGTTAATCGTATTGATTTGCTTTCTTTCTAATTTGTAATCAAAATTTAACAAGCTTGCACGCATCTTTTGTACATATGTCTACTATACTAGTATTTAGTATTATTTGATCATAAACAAAAATTCTGTATACTAAAAAAACAATTACATTTTTCGCTCTCAGCTAACAGCGTTGAAAAGTCGAGGCAAATTTCCGGCCAATAAGCTGCGTAGTGCATCGATTCAGTCGATCGAATCGACGGAGATTGATTTCAGTGATCTTAATATGGTACGTCGCGGGAGCACGGAGCTGTCCACATAACACCATCCCGGGGCAGCACAACAACAGATCTTTCTGCTATACATATATATCATATATATGCGTTTTGATTACCATTATTATTATTTTTTTTATGTACAATATGATTTTACAAGAAATTTTCACTCCCCACTTTTCCCCACTAAGTTTATTGCTGTTATTTTACACCCTTACTATTTATTTATTTAAAGCAAAAGTTACCCAGTATACATATATATCTATATATATATATATATACTATATACACATATGATGAAGATGAATTTTATGTAAAAGAAAGAAAAACAACAAAAAAAGAACCCAATTCACATTTTAATGTAAGTTTTAAACGGCAAACAAACCGCAACAACATGACTTGGGCGTTTTAAGATTTGTTTTGTTTTTGTTTTTAATGTCAAAGAAAAGCGAAAGACAAGATAACACGTAACAAAAGCGTTGCCAAATGTATAAGAAACAACAAAAAAAAAAAAATCAACAACTATTAAAAATAGTGAAAAAAATACCCAAAAAATATGTAAAAGTAGCCACTCCCGTCCCCCCCCCCCCCCCCCTAACAAACACAAACGATATTAAAAAATGAATGACGATGATATTTGCTTAACCTCCAACTCCCTCCACCCCCCCCTACCCCCGCAATGTAATTGTAGTGCTTAGTAAATAGTTACATACATATATGTATATGTGTATATATCGTTTCAAAGTATTTGGCAGCTTCTTTAAGGGCCGTTTTCTCATGATTTCCTCCATTTGCTTTGCTCATGTTCAATGCTAACCATCTAGATGAATTTCGTAGCAATCTACTTCATCCTCATTGATATCAAAACCATGTACATGCTAATGCAAATTAAGTATTTTTATGTATGCGTGCATTTGGTCACACTGAAAAATATTTGAAAACAAAAAACAACTGCTGCTAAAAACAGCCAAAACCAAAAATGGAAAATACCCTTGTTCCACTGACGAACATTCAATCACATTCTCGAAAAGTGAATTTTCCTTGTTCCACCGACGAATGTTGTTCACGGCCACACTAACGTCAACAAAGAACAGCTGATTGAATAGCTATGTCTGCAATTGTAAATCAAATTTCGCCATCCACATGTCAAGTAGCATGCCCTCCTGGTAGTCCCAGCTCTATAAAGGTAATTTGCGAGATTCATACATAAGAAATATTACTGCATTTTAACATTCTACATCAAAGAATGGAACAATTGTCGCTTGCCTTGGCCATGCAAAACGCAAGGGCGTAGTCTGTTTTCAATAAAGGGGGTGCATACACTTCTTCCCTTTGTGCTAAACCCCCACCCACTGAGCTAGAGCACTCTCCGCCCATGGCCACGCCATTGACAGAGCAGCTGTTTCTATTGGTGACGATTGGCAACTTCGATAGCATATCTAGCCCTTTAGCGGAAAATAGCTATATGTTGTGACAGTAGCTAGATCATCCATGACAGTGACTTGATCATCCCTCGCGGATGATCTACCGAATGGACATTCATCTCTCATCTCAGTTCATTTATACCCTTGTTCCACTGCCAAACATTCAATCTCATTCTCAAAAACTGTCTGCAAGGGGATACCAAAAAGTGATACGAATTTCCGTATGGCTATTCCCTAAATAGCCAATGTCAGCCGCTGGGCCTTTTCCATCAGCTTTAGATATGTGGACTTATCCGTGGCTTGCCACCATACCAATATGCCATGTAGTTGTATCGGTCGTGTTACTGAGATGAAGAGCCAGACTTGGTGATAGGCCGTACTTGGGGCTACTTAACATCTTCTGTGATGCATTTTTCACCCTTTCCTCCACTTTGAGTCTCCATGACAGTTTACTATCGATAACTACTCACAGCTATTTTACGTTCCATTTATCTTAGGTAGAGTCCATGGCGGTACCTTGTATCTCTTGGTGAAGAGAATGAGGTTCGTCTTCTCCGCATTGATACTAAGTCCAGCTTCTGTCGCCCACTCTAATATCGCTTTAAGAGTAGAATCCATGATTAAGCATTTTTCCATAATGCTTATGTCATGCAAGATTCCACAGACGAGGTGACAGAACTCTGCCCTGAGGCGTTCCGCCATGTGTTTCTTTCGTCATAGTTGTGGTACCCCACTCGGCTTGTACTCTTCTGCAGCTCTGCAGGTTGGAGTCTAATGCCTTGTGTATTGCTAGTGCTCTTCGGCTTCGCATTATAGCTTCTGTGACGCGAGTAGCCGGAATTGATGCTTTGGAACACCTCATCTGCAGCTGCCCAGCGATCGCTACGCACAAGATTAAAACATCTGCACTTTCCAAGTTTCACCACTCTGGAAGAGGCGGCCAAGACCCAAACAATTATTGGCATTTCCCTGGCTATTCTCAAAAATCGGTCTGCAAGGGATAGCAAAAAGTGATACGAATTTCCGTATGTCTATTCCCTAAGATAAGCGAATCGCGATTGCCTTGTATACACTTCGAAAAGTTGGCAGGTAAAAATTTCACGAATTCTGTAGGGAGGTCCTAAAGGTTATGGTTCCTAAGTATTTACCTCGTGAGTTTATTACTCAGGAGAAAACAGACAAATGTGTCCGGTGGTTCTAGGAATCGTTGGGACTCCTCCAGATACTTCCTTTGCCTTCAGCTCGTTCCTAAATTTTAAAGAAAGTTTGATCACTTTCGCGTATTAAATAATTTATTGCTTACATACTTGTATTTGCGGTTCACATTGTTCGTTTTTGTCCACAAATCCTTTCACTCCAGCTCGAGCCCGGAACATGTGAACATAGCTTTCGATCTGCTGCTTAATCTCCCATCATAGTAACAAGTCGTTCCAAAAGAAAAACCTTCTCCTTCTCTGTAAAATTCTTGCTTTATAATAATCAGCCGATTGCAGAGGTGCTACCAACCTAGTATTATACCATTCCAACCCTCCCGGTGTGACCGTGGCTCAAATGCCCTAATTTATAATCAACCTACAATTGCACAAAAACCACCTAGTTGCAAAATCTAGATGGATTTCGATTTGAGCAAAAACATGAACATGAGAAAACGGCCCTAAGTCAATCAACACAAAAAATCGATTATGTATTATTAGCCAACGATTTCTCAATTCAACAAATTATTCAAATCTATATACACATGTAGAGAAATCGAGTTGAGCGACTCTTTAGCAACATCCCCCTCCCCCAAGTGCAATACTACAATATTATGTCTAGTTTTTTTTTTTTAATTTAATGATTTTTACGCCTCATGACAACTACATGAACCCATTTTTATACTTTTAAAGAAAACTGTCTGTACTTTAGTTGTAAGCTTGAAAGAAATTGTCACAACAACTCTCTGTTATGTACCGTTTAAGTAAACAAACTCTAAATGTCTGTAAAATAAGTATGTACTCGTTTCTGCGGCACACACTCAAAGACCCCCCCTTCCATTTGCTATAGATTTGTTGACGAAAGGCACAAAAATGAGACCACATAGCAGGGCTGTAAATCGAAATTACAAATTAATTAGAATTGTTTCGTAATTAAAAACTTAATAATCATTCTACTTCTTCTAGTTCCAATCCCGAGTGGGACACAGGGCATCAACTACTCCTCTCCAGCGAACTCTGTTGTTGGGTATCAGTTGAACGAGCCTTTTCAACACTTAAGTTTGATATTTCTAATCTAAGAGCTAGTATAGATGAATAGCTCTTGTTAGATATAATGATCATTAATTAAGCAGTTCTCAAAAGCTGTAAATTTCAGCTATTGAATTTGATAATTAAAATTACATTATTGAAATAAAGAATATTCAGGCCTGTTACCGTTTCCTAATTCAATCAAATCATGCAGAATCGGAATTCTTAAAGGTTCCCGCTTCCAAAAACCGACTGTATTTTTCGGCTATTAGAACAAAATTTTCATTTATTTTCATACGAAACTCTTGATGGCAAAACGTTTCAACTTAATTAATTAATTCTTTCTGGGAATTCCGATCAATCGAATTCGGGAACGAGAGCAACAGGCCTGATTATTTTGAAAAATTAATTTTAGTCCCGAGTGTTCTACAAATCTTACATCGAAACTATTCTTTTATGTTTAAGCGAACCGAGGTACAAACCAAAACTTTGCGTTCAGGGGTTCCAAGAACCGGTCCGTGAACCGAATCTTAGACTTTACAACGGGTTCGAACCCCCGGACCGAACCGTCTGCAAAGTTTTAGAAGGTTATAACAGTGCTGGCATGAGGAGATAGCTGCTGCCCTCCAGTAGTCAGACAAAGACCGCTGAAGATTGCACTGGGAAGTTTATGAAACAGCTATACGGTCAAACAGCCTCCTTTTTGGCGTTGTGTATTACTGTTTAAAGTTATGTGCAAACTTAAAGTGACCTCGTGCCAGCATTTTATGAAATTTCTGATTACATTCGAGTCTTTTTCGAATCCTCAGTCTGATTCAAATAGTCATAAAAGCGTTCGTTTTCTAATCATAAATGATACTTTACTCTCTTTACGACTCTTCATGAAGAGTTGTTTATACCCCGTTTTTCTGATCTGTTTCTACTCATTTTCGAGTTTATTTTTCAATGAGTCACATTTTGAGCAAATCTTCCTTAGAGTCTTCCTTAAACCGAATATGAAACTAATCTCTTTTTAATCATCAAATCGGCTCTAAAAAGACTCACCAAGGCGATTCTTCTACAAATGATCTTCCAAATGCTAGGTGGGTTGGATATTATACAGAAATAAAAAAGAGCAAATTTATTTTGATTAAAATTAACTTTTTAAAATTCAATTTTTTCATTTCATTTGGCAACAAAATAATAGCTTATTGATCCAAAATAATATCATTCACTTAACTTCATATTAAATAGTTTCAGAATGATTCTTAAAAATGAAATAATGATATGTTAAAACGTCAATTTGATATCGGAGTAAAATTGATATGGAAAACATTTTTTTTTCTTGTTGTAGGAAAGATTCGAGAAAAAAAGTTTCCTTGCACATCATTAAATTGAAAACCCAGAATCTTTTGATTACTGAGGCTGGGATGACACATTCAATTTGTCACAATTTTTTTGATAAGGCTGGGAGCAATATTGTCGGACGAATTTGACGAACACGGCGAATTCGGCGCATACTTTAATAACATACCAGAAAAATCCTTAAGTTCATTGAGAATCTAGTATTTCCAGCCGATTTTTATACCCTTGCAAAGGGTATAATTATTTTGCCCAGAAGTTTGCAACGCATAGAAATTTTCATTTCCGACCCCATAAACTATATAAACTATACTAAATATATAAACTATATATATATATTCTTGATCGGGGCGACGAGCTGAGTCGATTGAGCTTTGTCCGTCCGTCTGTCTGTCTGTCCGTCTGTTTCTACGCAAAATAGTCTCTCAGTTTTAAAGCTATCGAGCTGAAATTTTGCACAGAGTCTTCTTTTTACTGCACGCTACTAATATGTCGGAACCGACCGGATCGGATGACTATATCTTATAGCTGCCATAGGAACCATCAGTCAAAAAATGGGTCTTAGTGAGAAAAACTTTTTTGTTTTCTATGTTAGCGGCCTTAAACTCGGCCATTGTTAATATTATCTGCTTTCAAACAGATTTGCAAATTTTGGTCAAAATCGGATGACTATATCTTATAGCTGCCATAGGAACAATAGGTCGGAAAATGTGTTTTAGTAAGAAAAACTTTTTTGTTTTCAAATAAAAAGTTCTTAAAGTCGGTGATTCTTAATATTAAACTAATTTGAAAAAGTTGATCGACATCGATTGACTATATCTTATGGTTGCCATAGGACCGATCGGTCGGAAAATGAGTCTTAGTGAGAAAAACTTTTCTGTTTTAAATTTTATCTTTCTTAAACTCCGCGATTGTTAATTTGATGTGTTTTCAAAAAGATTCGTGAAATTTGGTCGAAATCAGATGTTTTCCTGTAGGAAAATGGGTTTTAGTTAAAAAATTGTTAGATTTTTATGTAAGCGTTCTTAAACTCTGACATTTCAAAAACAGCATTTGCAAGGGTATAAAAACTTTGGCACAGACGAAGTTAGCTTGGCTTTCTAGTTTTTGGTATTTTCAACAAGAAAGGGCACTCTGGCTGTTGTTGACATCTGATTTAATTCAAATTAATTAAAAGTAAAAAATATAATGGGTTTTGATAAGGAAGTCAGGATGAATAGGTTAGGTTAAATAGGCTGCTCGGCTGAGGCCGTAATCAACTAAAGACCCATTGTGATGCCGAATAGCTGGTTAAATAGGAGTATGGTGGATAGGCTGGGGTGAGTGAGTGTTGACGGCGAGCCAGGTCCTCTCATCGCCAATACCCAGGTCATCAAAGAATGGGTATCCTAGGAGCCGGGTGCGTGAGGCCATATTGAACACAACTTCTTTTATATTGCATTTTTTTTTACCTTGCAGAGGGTAATCAGGTCTGATGTTTTAGGCGCATAGAAGGAAGCACATTCTTATTTAACCATGTCCGTTGTGTCATGTTCACACAAGATGCGCAACCTATTGGTCTGCGTGAGTCTTCATCAACTTGCTTTTTTCAAAGAAAATTAATTTAATGAAAATCTGAATTTTTATCATTGAAATAAATAAATAGTTTAATTGCAAGATGCATAAAGTAAATTTATGTAGCTAAATAGGGAATTAAAAATAGCCGCCACGCAAATTGCTGTCTAGCGACAATATTGTATCTAGTCAAAACAATTCTGCCGGCTTCTCTGCCTTTAGCAGCAATAAATTGTGCGGCGAATTCAACAACTGTCTATCTCGCTCTCACCCATTTCAACTCCCATAAGAGCAAAATTGCTGCTAGAAATTGTGAGAAAAAAACAGGTGTCATTCCAGGCTTATGGGGAAACGTCGTTGGTGTGAGCGAGACAAAGTATTATATTATTGAATTCGCCTCACAATATTGTGGATGAGTGACAGAGGTATTGCTGAATTGATAACAACTCGGTTGACATTTAATGGATTTGGTAAATCTAGGAGATTTCCATATTGTTATTAAATATTATAATTATTTCATTGCTCAAAATGAATTCGCGAAAGATGAAAAAAAGAAGTTCTTTTCAAAGTTCTCTTCTCTTAAATATACAAAACATATTGCATTTTGGTGATAGAAAACGTATCCGAAAGAATTCAGCCACAAACATCTTAAAGAATGAGTTCGGATCAAGCCTACGCTACCTATCCACCGGTATGGATGACTGTCTCACTCACATTAGATGAATCTCAATATAGTTTGCAGTTGCATGTTAGGGTCCAGCAGTCAAAGATCTCTAGCACTTTATAATGCCCAAGACTGGGGTAGCGCAGCAAGCGATTTTTTAGTATGAAGGGATTCGCAAGTTGTATAGGCACAGTTGATGGTACAACAAAAGAAAGTTGTTTGAAAAGATAAATATTATGTTCACAAATGAAGAATGCAGAATCCACATATTCAGAATTGATGTTGTCTGCAGCGGATGTCCAGAAAAGATATATTTGTTGATTATGCTTATAATCAACTGATGATGAGTCCCAGACAAAGCAACCATTTCTGACAGTGTCCAAAAAGGCAACTAAAACTAGCTGTTACGTACATTGAGTGTGACCCTAGCATTTCAAAATACCAAAAAAATTACCCAAAATACTAGATTTAAAACATTTTTTTGCATTTTGGGGATGTTATTTTCTTCGTCGGTTTCGCGCAACAATAAGTTGTATCTAAAAATTGAATGTGTCATCCCAGCCTTAGCCTTTAGGTAAGGTTAGGTTGCAATGGTTGAAATGGAAAGATCCCATTTCTTCACTTAGGCCATCGAAGTCCCATTGTGGTACCATATAACCCCGTTAAACCGTTTAGAAAGTATCAGGAATTTTAGCAAAGGGGCAACATCTATTTCAGAGATGTCTGACAAATCGTTTAGGAAAGGAGGAGGACCCAAAACTGCGAGTCGCCTTCTGCTAAGAGCTGGACAGTGACAGAGCAGGTGCTGTACACTCTCTTCTTCATCTACTGAATTGCAGCGTATTGTTTTGTCTCACTACGGTTTGTCGATACGGGTTTTTCTTTCCGTCTCTATGTCTACTACTACAAACTTTATATACGGTGTGACCATCATTCGATTACGATACCTTAACACCAAAATATCAATACATATTTTACATGTGGAGTTTCAAATTTCCAAGCTCTGAATTTTCGTACAAATTGAAATAAATTCAAAAGTGGATACTATTTCGATCTTAAATCAGGTCACAAAAGTGGTACAATATTCTTATGGTCTCACAAACTTAAACTTTCGACAACAAACTATAGCAATTTAGTTAAATATTTGTAATTATAATAATAATGTATCAATATTATTTGGCGCACAAATTTCCATAATATTAATGGAGCAATCCCAAACTGACCGCCCCCCCCCCGTCCCACTCGTAGACACACGTGTTAAACGAACATGAGAATTGCCGAAGCAAACATTTTTGGCGTCAATTCAATTCCTGACTCACTCACTCTCACTCAGGCAAAAGTTATTGAACTTGTGGGCGCCCAGATCCAACGACTCTGACGCAATTTAAATACATTTCAATAGCATTTATTGTGTGAGCACTTGTTTTTATTATTTTTTGTTGGTGATAAATGTTGGCACAATTTGCAGTTTGTAAATTGCTTTTAAATGCCAATGACTTGTGTATTTTTGTTTATATATTAATCGAGAGTCGATGAGGCAGTTGACGACGCTCCTTGTGTAATGACAAAACTTCCATTAATTTTAGAAACCGACCCTCCTTCCTCTCTCTCTCTCTCTCTATCTTTTATTATAATTTACTTTGATTGTGTTTAACTTAATATACAAGCATAAAACTTAAATGTAGTAGCATGAAAATTGTGTTGAATTTACCCCTGTATGCATATACATATATCTATATCGATATAACTAACTAATGATTTGTGAACCAATATGTTACAAAAGAAAAACAATGCAAAACAAACATAAATAATTAGTACTTTACCATATACACAAAGAAAAAAAACAAAAACAAAAGCAAGTTGAAAAATTGAATCCCAACAATCGAAAACGAATTATACCTTTTAGTATAAATAAATAAAATGAAAAAACAAAAAAAAAAACACAAATTGATGTTGTAAATGGGAGGGTCGAAAAAGGGTAGATTCTTATTCTAGGTCAACCGGTCAAGGAAACCGAAAACTAGCTGGAGTAAGGCTATAACCAAGAAGTTTTACAAAATGTCACCACTCATACGGTTTTTGATAGTTTTGAGTTGTGGAAAAAGAAGAGATTTAATGGAAAACCTTACAAGGACAGGTGAGTCTCATATTAAATAATAAACTTAAAATATAAGAAAAAAAGAAGAAAAAAAAAAAGAAAAAGTCTTGCGGTATTTCCGCAAGCTTGTCTTTGCAAGCGCGTAGTTCTAGTTGTATTCGTCGCATCGGTTCACGCAAGAGCTTTTTGGAAAGCTCTTTTCACGCGCTAACACGTGTTTGATTTATTGTTGTTTGTTTTTAGTCGTTCGTGAGTTATAGCGTCGCTAACATGGAGCAAAATAAAGAGAAAATACAGCATATTTTACAGTACTACTACGATAAAGGCAAAAATGCATCTCATGCTGCCAATAAAATTTGTGCAGTTTATGGACCCGATACAGTTTCCATTTCCACCGCACAACGATGGTTTCAACGTTTTCGTTCTGGGGCAGAGGTGATCGAAGATGCGCCACGGTCCGGAAGGCCTGTCGACGAAAATTGCGATGAAATCGCTGAATTGATCGAAAGAGACCGGCATAGTAGCAGCCGTAGCATCGGCCAAGAGCTGGGCATGAGTCATCAAACCGTTATAAACCATTTGAAGAAGCTTGGATTCAAAAGGAAGCTCGATGTATGGGTGCCACACGACTTGACGCAAAGAAACATTTTTGCCCGTATGGATGCATGCGAATCGCTTCTGAATCGCAACAAAATCGACCCGTTTTTGAAGCGGATGGTGACTGGCGATGAAAAGTGGGTCACTTACGACAACGTGAAGCGCAAACGGTCGTGGTCGAAAAGCGGTGAAGCTGCCCAGACGGTGGCCAAGCCTGGATTGACGGCCAGGAAGGTTCTTCTGTGTGTTTGGTGGGATTGGCAGGGAATCATCCACTATGAGCTGCTCCCCTATGGCCAAACGCTCAATTCGGACCTGTACTGCCAACAACTGGACCGCTTGAATGCAGCACTCATGCAGAAGAGGCCATCTTTGATCAACAGAGGCCGAATTGTCTTCCATCAGGACAACGCCAAGCCACACACATCTTTGGTGACGCGCCAGAAGCTCCGGGAGCTCGGATGGGAGGTTCTTTTGCATCCACCGTATAGTCCGGATCTCGCACCAAGTGATTACCACCTATTTCTGTCCATAGCGAACGAGCTTGGTAGTCGGAAGTTGGCCACAAGAGAGTCCTGTGAAAATTGGCTCTCCGAGTTTTTTGCCAATAGGGAAGCGAGCTTCTATAAGAGGGGCATTATGAAGTTGGCATCTCGTTGGGAACTCGTCATCGAACAAAACGGCGCATATTTGACTTAAATCGCATTATTATAACAAATTTCATGAACAATTGAAAATTCAATAAAAATACCGCAAGACTTTCTTGACAACCTTATATAATAAAAAAAAACTTCTTAAAGTTTTCTTGTTAGGTGCGAAATTCAACGAAATAGCCAGACCCATTATAAAAGAATTTCAAGTGCTTTATCGCAGGCGCAATAATTTACAGAACCTTGAAAAATAACAACTGTAAGGGCCGTTTTCTTCTTCTTTCTTCTTTATTGGCCCGATTATGCATCACAACCGCTTGACGGTCTTGGCCTCTGCAATGAACGCCCTCCACTCGCTTCTGCATTGTGCGAGCTGGCACCAGTTGTTCACACCAGGGTTAGAAATGTCTTTCCGCACTTGATCATCCCATCTTAGTGGTGGGCGACCCCACCTGCCTTGTCCTCCAAAGTCAGCCGCCTTCTCTTTGTACGTCTTTTTTACTGGAGCTTCTTCATCCATCCGGATTAAATTGTCCTAACCAGCGCAGCCGCTGTTAGGCAAGGCTGTAGATAAATAGGATAAAAATTTCTGGTAACGCGTTGTGGGACAGCAAGACTTATATTAGATAACAAAGCGATAGAGTCGATTACTCCTGACCGGAGTTTATGAATAAAAAGGACACCATGGCAAGTTCTGCGGTTCTTAAGAGAAGGCAGGTTGATTAAGCGTAATCTGTCCTCGTAAGGAGGAAGATGTGTGGAAGGATCCCAGTTTAAGCCTCGGAGATCGAAAATTAAGAACTGCTTCTGAACCGATTCCAGTTGATCTTGATATTTTTGATAGTATGGAGACCAGACACACGACCCATATTCAAGGATTGGTCTTACCGGGGAAACATACAGTTGCTTAGAGACGTAGGGGTCATTAAATTATTTGGACCATCGTTCAACGAACCCGAGAACTCCCATTGCCTTGTTTGCGATGACCGCTATATGACTATTAAAACATAACTTGGGTACAAATTGTACACCCAAATCATTCACTTTATCAATTCGTTCCAATGGGATGGTATCAATCACATAATCAAACTCATATGGTTGAATACGACTAAAGGTCATACATTTACACTTGCTGAGATTCAGAGGAAGCCTATTCACCGAGCAACAGGTGTGAAGACCCGCCGAGTCATTATACGACGGCATACATCAATGCCTGCGAATGGGATAATACCTGTGGGATATCGTTTATGAATAGGTTAAATAGTAGTGGGCCTAAATGACGACTACCTTGGGGAACCCCAGATAGTACATTAATAGAGCTGGATAGTATAAATTTGAAACGAACTCGTTGAGATCGATCGCTTAGATATGACTTGATCCAGTTGAGGAGGAGTGGAGGGAAGAAGAGTAAACTCAATTTATGTAATAAAAGCTCATGATTTACGGAGTCAAAAGCCTTGCTGAAATCAGTATAAACTACATTAGGTTTGCCGCTTATGGACAAATCCATTGTTTACCAGAGTAGTAAATTCCAGTAAATTCGTAGATATAGAGCGAATCTTCATGAAACCATGCTGAGATTTGGAAATAACCGAGCGACAAAAATGTTGTAGTTGGGAAGTCAGGATCTTTTCAAAAAGCTTTGGAATATCCGATAGTTTCGATACACACCTGTAGTTCGATAAAATTGACTTTGGACCCTTCTTATGAATAGGAATAATGTAGGATTCCTTCCAAAGACTAGGGAAATCTCCCAGTTGAAGAGTTCCATATTTGCGTATGGAACCATAGTTTAGGTTTTTAATCCTGTAAAATCTTGAATCATGGCTATTTTTATCAAAATTTAGCCAAATTATTTGGATGTGTAAACTTAGCTTAAACAATGAACTAGGGGAATCAGAATGTGCATCTGTGCATCTTCAGCAATGTCTGCAGGTCTTCTTGTATGTATAGTTTTCATGAAAAGAGGCTGTGAATAAGAGTGGGATATTCTCTCCATTTCCCTCCAAACAAAATGCCATTTGGTTTTTAGAATTTTTGTTTGGTGCATTTACTTAACTAAAGAGTATATAATAGTTTATAAAGTTTAGTTTTACACTTAAAATTAGTTAATATCATTAACTATTATGGGTCTTTTGTTTTGTGTTCTTTGTCAAAGTGTGTGTTCTTCTCGGCCTTGGCTGGGTGGGTAACAATATTGTTGTTATGTAGTAGCATGGGGTTTCGGGTGGGATATTTATTTTGAAGCCTACAACCTAAATAACAGCAGTAAAAAAAAAAAAAAAAAAACCATATGTTTGTATATAAAGTATGTAGATATTGTCTATATGGAAAATACATTAGGTAGTTCCTAATCCTAAGTTTACTCGTGTCGTGTCCTGGGGGTCAACAAATAATAAAAAAAAAAAATAACACCAATCAACAGTTTGCGCTCTACTCGTCCAGACAGATTGTACGCAGAATGGCCTCCACCACCGAATAGGGATCGCAATTGGAGCTGGGGCGCCGATCCTCGAAATAGCCTTTGCCATCATCGTTGACGCCACGTGGAATGCGTATGCTGCAGCCGCGATTGGCCACACCGGCGCTAAAGTCGTTAATGGAGCTGGTCTCATGCTTGCCAGTCAAACGACGTGCATTATCCTGGCCCTGTTTGGGATCGTAGGCACGAATGTGACGCTCATGGCATTTGGAGAGCTTGGCCACGGCCTTCTCAATGTCACGTATGCCGCCATCCTCCCGCATCGCCTTGGTGGAGACATTAGTGTGAGCGCCAGCGCCATTCCAATCACCAGGCATGGGCTTGGGATCTAAAGTGGCCACAATCTAAAGAACAAAATGTTGAAATATTGTAGACAATGTGGTTGGATGCACTTACACCAAACTCCTCAGAGATGCGATGCAGCAGAAAGCGGGCCATCCACAAATCATCGCCAATTGAAATGCCAACACAGGGTCCCACCTGGAATTCCCATTGGGCAGGCATCACCTCAGCATTGGTACCAGATACCTTAACGCCGGCATAGAGACAGGCACGATAGTGGGCATCCACTATATCGCGGGCATAGACCTAGAAAACAGATATAACATTTTTCAATCCTACTAAAGAATACAAGGGCGTAAATCATAGATTTTGCTTAGGAAAAGTTACATTTTTCGGCTATTATTTTGAAGATTGTTTCTCATTTCAAATCGAATGCATCTTGATTTAACTATTTAATGCTAAAAAAAGAAAATTATAGAAATATTTAAGAATCGTACAGGCACTGCTGCCCCCACCTTTTTTGAAAGCTGGCTACGCCTTTGAGAGAATATACTAAGAATTTTGTACTGAAATCAAGTACAACCTAAGATTATAGACGAATAAGTACGAAAATACTTGATCGTACGTACAAATTAAACTTAATTTAAGTCTAAAGAATTCTATAATCAATCCCGCTACATGCTTGAAACACAAATTAAAGACATCAAACAAGAAATTATTGGTCTTGTCTTATGCAAATACATACAAATCTAAAGGTAGGTAGTTCCGGCTGGCCCTTTGTAGGGGCCGCACATAGACCTTACGGTCCTTAGTAAGGCCGGTTGGTTTTTTTGGGTACCATTACAAATCCAAGAGGATCTTTGACATTTTGGCAAATGCCAATAGTTGTTTGGGAGAGTCTTAATCTTGTCGCAGCTATCGCTGGGCAGCTGCAGATGAGGTGTTCCAGAGTTTCTACGACTCCAGGTTCCTTACATTTCCTGTCGTGATGCTTTTTCGCATGACTAATCTCGATTTGATATGTATATGTATATTTCGGGAGCTGGTCCCACCAATGTCAATAGCCAAAATCTGGTAGTACCAAAAAAAGTTTGACAATTTTTTGCATAAACGGTCTCACAACGTTTTCTTGTAAGAGAGCTATTTGTGTTGTTTACAGTGAGTTGAAAAAATCAATTTGGCTTTAAAATGGAAATTTCAAGAGAAGGTTTTCGTTGGATTATTTTTCACAACTTTCTACGTGGACGATCTCAACAATAGTGTGTCGATTAAGTCTGTTCTTTGTATGGCGATAAGGCGCTGGTATAGTGAACTCAATCGTGGTCGCAGTTCACTCAGCAACGAATTCCGTAAAAGTTGTCCAAAATCGCTTGTTATGCCAGAAAACATCGATACTGTGCTTGAACTGATAATGCAAGGTCTTCGTGATTTGAGGCATCCCTAAACATTAGTTCCTCCAGCATATGTAAGATTTAACATGAACAATTTGCCGTAAAAAAGGTTTGTTCGCGTTGGATTCCGCATAATTTGACAATGGCTCAAAAAATAGCTCGTGTGGATTGGTGCAAAGAAAAATACGATCGTTCGCTTTTAGAATTCGGTTACAATTTCGACAATGTTCGCCATTGGCCTATCATAGAGCAGCCCGGAGTTCTAAGGCTAGCTACACCGATAGGCGTCAGCATTGTTGGTTTTGCAGATGACATCGCGATAGTCGCAGTAGCCAAAAAACTGGAGGACGTTCAGTGGAGAACAGAGATGGGCATGCACACATATCGTCACACTTTTCACACGCATACAAGCACAATTTGCGTGCGCCGCATTCGTGTTCTATAAATAGCTTTCAATGCTTATAGCGTACGTGTGATTTTGTGCAGTCGGCCGCGGCAGAGGTCCTATGCACACGCTGCCTCGTGTGCATTGGAACGTCGCGACGCGCCCATCTCTGGTGTAGAACCAACGACGCGATAGTGCGAGTGACCGATTGGCTAGAGGACAACCGAAGCGGTCCTTATAAGCAGCAGGAAAAGTGTGGAAACTGCCAACATCAGAGTCGGAGACCAGCACATCATATCGAAGGATGCCATAAAGTATCTGGGGGTTATGCTAGACCATAAGCCTAACTTTAAAAGTCACCTAGCGTACGTGGAGGAAAAGGCCACTAAAGCAACGAATGCCTTATCGGGAATTATGGCGAACATCGATGGACCTCGACAGCGTAGCAGATGGCTGATCTGCAATGTAGTCAGGTATGGGCCCCTGCAATGAACGTGCCATCATACAGCCGCGGATGCAAAAGCGCGTACAGGAGGTGTGCCCTCCGAGTCACCTGCAGTTTCCGGACTGTGTTGGAATACGCGGCACTAGTCTTAGCAGGAATGGTGCCGCTTGACCTGTTAGCGATGGAAAGCAGTGAAGCAGATAATCATCGACGAGAGAGGACGATGAAGCAATGGCAGGCGAGATGGAGTACTACCATCAACGGCAGCTGGACAAGAACACTAATTGCGGACATAAAGCCGTGGTTGGGTAGACAGCACGGACAAACCGACTTTTACCTATCACAGCTACTGGCCGAACATGAATGCTTCAAATCTTATCACTATAGATTAAAGCAGCGATGCCCAGCCGTATGCTCTTTGGGTACGTATTGTTATTGTAATCGCACGGAACATAGGAAATCAATGATCGTATACATGCAGGCCGCGAGGCATACGAAACGACACACATGCTAACGATTTCGTGTGTATGCGACGCGTAGAACAAAAACCGGTTTTGTTCTCTTCTTTGATTGGTGTTTGCGAGCGCAAGCAAACTGACCAACAACAATTTCATTATTGGTATTGGTGCTTATCTTTGTGAGTATTGATGAGTGCTCTGTCGTTTGCTGCTTTTGGGCATGCCTGGATTAAAGCATGAGACAGATCCGTTTTGTACACACTGTACGCGGACCATACAAGACGCAGAACATATATTCTTTGTGTGGAAGAGCTATGCCTAGGTATTGGGAGGCCATTCACAGTCACTGACTTAATGGACCTCCTACTCAGCTCGCAAAACAATTGGAATGCAATATGCACCATGGGTGCAGAGGTTCTAAAATCCTTACGTCGCGCTGAATGACAGCGCAATTCGACTTCAACCCCTAGATAGCAATCTAGTGGCGGACTTCGTGCCATCTCCCACTTGTGAAGTAATACTTAGCGGTGGTTCTGCAAGAGGTAAACGGAGAGTAGGGGTGGTTTTAGTGGGTGAGGAACTCCAAGTCCCACACTTTAAGGCTTTCAGTGCTTTACCCCCTATAACAAAAAAAAAAGAGCAGCCCTATAGGGATTGCTTTTACTCGGCGGTGAAGACCACCGTACAGGTTATCATCGGCAAAATTAACTACAATTGGGATTTGGTAGTACTGCTGGCCTAATCGAAATTTTTAATGCAACTGGAGCAAGTCCCACTGCTGGTTTCACTGCCCGAGAATCATGTATTCCAAAATGATTAGGATTTTTTTGAAATTCGAAATACATTAGAAGATATAGCCTTTTTTGACGAACAATGTCTTCGCTAAAACGAGTCATTTTTGAGTAAATAAAATAAATAAAGCTGAGTAATAACGACTGGTTCTTGAATTTGAATGGTAACATGTTGTCGCCTCAGATCGATATCGAAAATTAATCGATCTACACTATTCTTAGGCATCGAAACTAAAGCTGCGGCCGCATCTAAAGAAGGCAAAATGGCACGCAGAGCAGAGTGAGCTGCTGCTGGACACAGTTTTTTTTGAGAATGAGGAAGGTCCGCTGTATGCAGCTGGCATCGCCGACTAATATCTATATAATACACTGCTCGCCACTTGAATAGGACACCTCTAAAGTCGATTTTCTATAGTTAATTGCTGCTAAACCAAGCCATCTAGGAAAATAATTTTTGTTTTCTTATAAAGTTTATTTAAATGTAGAAATTAGACGAAAACTACAAAATTATTCAAAAGTTGTAAGTATACAAAAAACATTGTTAACCAATAAGTAACAAATTTTGGAGTCTTCATTTTGTACCACTTGAATAGGACACTTTATCTAAAAACCATTTAAGAATATTTCAATCCTTTTCAAATAACAATATTACTTAAATAAGAAATTACTAACATGTTTTTGAACCAAAAAAAGTTTTTAATAGTGTGTTGAGCCTCCTTTTTTCTCCAAAACCTTACACATTCGGTCTGGAAGGGATGCAAACAATTTTCCCAAATAGTTCAACGATATCGAGCCCCATGCTAATTTGATAGCTGCAATTAGTTCGCTGCTGACCTGATCCATATACTTCACGTGTTAGCCATCCCCACACATTCTCAATGATATTCAAGTCCGGTGAATAGGGTGGCCAGTTTAATAACTCCACGTTTTGGCTCGCTATATACGATTTAACAATCCGGGCCGTATGTATACGGGCATTATCATGTTGATAAATCCATTTTAGATTTGCAAAAAGAGTTTGGAAGTGTGGAAAGGCCTCTTTCAATATACCATTATAACACAACGCATTCATGGTGGTTGGAATAAATTTAAGCTGACAGGTGCCATAATAGGAAATGGCTCCCCCCTACCATAATACCTCCAGCATCTAGCACTGCTGTGCAACTTATCAAGATGGTGTGGTTCTTTTCGAAGATCATGAAAATAGTAGCTGTAGCCATCGGGGCCCTCCAAATTAAACTTTTTTTCGTCCGAAAAGACAACACGTTGCCACTCCGAAGTCCAGGTGACATGTGCGCGCGCGAAATCAAGGCGTTGTAACTTCCGAGCCGGGTTAAGAGGTGGCTTCTTCTTGATTTTTAGTCTCTTCAGGTGTGTAGCATTATTAATAACACGACGCATGGTTGTCAAACTTGCTTTAACGTTGCATTTTTCCCTTATCTTGGCCAAAGAGTCGTGCGAATTGGAAGCTTCTCTTAATATAAGTCGCTTGTGCGCGATGGTAAGCACACTGTGGGTGCGGCCCTTCATGTTTTTACCATAATTAGCCTCATTATTTAAAAAATTTGTTATGGCGTGACGGCTCCTGTCGACTTTTTTTTTTGCTATTTTGGCAATAGAAAGGCCAGAATCCTTGTAAGCTTGGATTTTTCCTTTCTCCGACTCAGACAATGAAGTGCCACGCCCAATTTTAATTTTTTTTAATTTTATATACACTTCAATTAAAGCAAAAAGTTTAAGTAAACCAAAATTTGTGTGCACGTGTCAACGATACCGACCAAATAAAATGCATGTTCTATTTAAGTGGCTCACATAAAGTGCAAACAACTTTATAACGGTTCTATTCCAAAACTTGGAATATACCAGAAAGAGCGAAGAATGCTTGCACAAAGATAATATGCAAAAAATACCGTTATTCTACCATTTCGTTTTCGAGTTACCAGCAGTTTTAAAGAGAGCATACAGGTGTCCTATTCAAGTGGCGAGCAGTGTATCTGAAATATTTTTGGTTACTTTCAAAACAACTTTTTCGGACTGCCAAGCCACTTTTATTCAGTTCTACAAAACCGATTTTGATGAAACAAAATGCAATTGTCACCATTCTCAAACTGCTTTTATACATGTTTGATTTTTTTTTTTTTTTTTTTTTTGCATAAAAACTATTTCAAACTTTAAGCGCATTTATCTCGAAACCACGTTTTTCGAACTGTCGTCCATGATAACTCCAGTTACACTGAACCAATTTTGATGAAACTAAATGAAATCGACGCAGAATTGTCACCATTTTGGTATGATTGAGGATCATCATTATTTAAAAAAAAAAATTTACTATTTTTTTTTACACTAAACTACAAAAAAATAGAATTTTCATTTTTCAATGGCCGCCATTTAGTCAAAAAAAAATCACAAAATTTTTGTTTGAGGTTCAGAACAGAATGACATCTAATACTGATTATAACCCCGATTTTAGTTTTTATTTCAGACAACCAAGAGACGAGAAATCATGGCCGCCAGCACTATATATTTTGACGGCCGAGAACTTTTTGAACAGCCCTCGACTCGAAGAAGAAGAAAATTTGTTTTTGTTTACTTTAATCTGTTTGTAACA
Organism: Lordiphosa magnipectinata; assembly: GCA_037044535.1. NCBI lineage: Eukaryota > Metazoa > Arthropoda > Insecta > Diptera > Drosophilidae > Lordiphosa > Lordiphosa magnipectinata. The sequence continues at coordinate 917,982 of JBAMBO010004101.1, forward strand.
CAACAAAACAAAACAGAATTGAATATACTCTGCGTTGTCAAATAAGATTTTTTTTAAAAAAAGGCAAAAGAAACAGCCTCATGGATGTTGAGCAATGAACCGCTTTTGGAACGTTCTTGGTGGCGGCCACCTACTTGAGAACTGAGGCACTGTTGGTGCATTGCTGGAAATATTTTGATGATATCAATTGCTTCATGTGGAGCCGCCAGTAAACAATATTACCTTGGATGTAATTAGAAATCTGATGCTGACAAGAATACAAAAATTTTTGCTAACTTCTGTGGCGCCAAAGAATTTATTTGAAAAAATTAAGAAAGCCGGAGCAAAGCCCTGAAAAAAAGGATAGGTATAAATAAAGGCAAAAAAAAGAGGAAAAAAGGCGTCTGTTTGGTTCAACCAAACAAATAAGAATGAAATATTTACCAAATTGCTAAACAACGTTGAAATTTAAAGCCTACTTAGGTTTCGAGAAATTAAAATTGAAATGTATATGGGGATTGTGAATGGCCTACTTGGCTTGACCTTTTTTGGGTAAAGGAAATTTACCACAAACTGACAAATTCCACGCCTGCCCATTGCTAGAACTTTAACTTTTCTAAACATATCGAGGGCAGCTTTGCAGTTTTTCATGCCGGATTTAGTAGATCCACAGCCGTTGCCGATTGACATCGCAGTAATGCCATGTTTGGTTTCTGCTACTAAACTCTCAACTGATTTCATAGAGCCTTCTGCTTTCTATAACCAGCAAGTAGAGTCTCAGGCCATCAACACCATAGTTGTCAAGCACAACAACAACCTTCTTATAAAACTATGGCAATGTCTGTTACTTATATAATAATGAGGTTTCACATCGAACAAATTCAATTCCAACTCTTATAGGCTAATTACACTGAGCACAGCTAACATCTAACATGTCACATCATGAGTCTTTATTGGGTGGTCCTTTTAGACTTCAACATATAGCAAATAGTTATTACGCATTTGCCATGATGTGGAATGTTAGATGTTAAATCTGCTCAGTGTAAAAAGCCTATTAATTTCCACTTCATATCCTCATGTGCTCAGTGTGCAGAGACTATCAGGCCTGTTTCGGTTTTCACTTTTGAAAAAAATTGAAATTGAATTCGAATTTGTTAAACGTGCTGTTGTATCAAATTTATTGGGTTTATCAGCTTAAAACGTTTTAATCTGAATCCATCGAGTTAAGAGTTAGTAGAAACTAAAAGTTTAATACGGATTTCCTTGATTGTTTAATAGAAAAGAGAACATGTTAAATATTCGAATTCACTTTAGTGAAAACCGGAACATGACAGTATAATACACTCGCTGCAAGGGCATACAAATATTTGAGAACATCTAAAAAAAGTTATGTTCCGTATCGGACAACGAAATAAGATTAGTGACTTCCTTTATGGTCTTAAGTATCAAGAAATGACAGCCATTGGCCTTAACTTTAACCTTAATTTTCCCGGTCAATATTCCACATTTTTTATTGTGGGGCTGGGTGTGAAACAAAGTTGATCTGCGTGCAGACAATAGGAGTCTATATTTAAAATTTGGTTGCTCTAGCTCTACTAGTCTCTGAAATTTAGGTGTTCATACAGACAGACGGACGGGCGGAGACACTGACAACTGACATGGCTATATCGACTCGGCTGTTGTTGCTGATCAAGATTATATGTACTTTATATGGTCGGAAAGGTTTCCTTCTGTATGTTACATTACACGACTTTAGTATACTTTTTACTCTAAGAGTAACGGGTATAATGACTAAGCTACACAGAAAAAATATCCGAGATATCCGGGCTAAAATCAATCCTAAACGATGTCAGCAGTCGGTCAAGCCAGAATTCTCTCAAACCAAGTACGAGAAGGAATGATTTGAGTATAGAGGTTTCAATACCGGAATTCTTGTGCTGATCCCGACTTCAGCTCACACGGGATTGATTTTATCCTGTTATTCGAGGTCGATTCGATTCCTCAGTCGGATACAATCAAGAAGGTCCGATATTGATTTAAGCTTGATATTCGTACTTGAGTTGATCTCGAAGTCGGTTTGGTACAAGAATACCCGAGATTAAATTGAGCTCGATACTCGAACTACATTCAATCCCAAAAACGATTGCATCAAAAATGACTTAGATTGACCTTAGCTCGATGTGTAAACTCATTTTGACAGCAAAAAAACAACACACAAGAACTCCATGCTACTTTTTTAACGAAATTTTTGATTATCAAACCAGCAATTTCTAACCGGCTCGAGGTCATTAGTTTGCATACAACTGTAAAAACAGAACGCAATCAACATTACAATGGAAGCTGGTCGCTATTTAATCTCTCTTCAATTGACTTGACCCATTAACTGCAATTTAGCAGCTACCTTCTCATGTGCTATAACTGGTAACCTAAAGAAAAAATCAATCCATACGGGATCAAATCATTCCCAATCGGTAATGAAAACAACGTAATCCCGGATATGCTTGACCCGTTCCGAAAAAGGATTGAGTTGATCCGACTTTTTTGATCCTAAAAAGGATTACATTTATCCCGGGGTAATCTTTAAAAAGAATGAATTAAGCAAAAAATCCGAGAACAATTTAATCCCAATCCAGGATCATGTTAAGCATGTTCGAGATTGCTTTTGAGCTCGAAATGTAATATTGATTTGATCCCATCAAAGATACCTCTCTTCTTCCTTTCCTCCGCCATATTCCATATTATATTCTTATACACTTCAAGACCCACACCAGTTTTGGTTTATTTAAAACTTCTGAAAAACAAAGATATATAAAAATTTATTCGGCTCAACTGGAATTCGAATCCACGACCATACGCACTACTGAACACGAATGGAATGGCATCTCATCGCTCACGTCCATCGCCATCGTTTGATGCGGCATGTCAAAAATGCTACTTAAACTTAGTCGCTCTCGCTCTCTTAATTATGAACATGTGATCTCAAAGGGGATTGAAGTAAGCACACATTTGGAATGATACAAGTTCGAAAGGCTTGGGCCATTCCCTGAATGCTTGAATTGTGTCGAATATCCTGTAACTCGAGATTGAATTTTCAAGTTCGTGCCGGGCTTACTCCAAGATTAAAAAGATTGAAAATATCCTAAAGTTTTTTTTTTTTTTGTAAAGAATTCCAAGGTAAGATTAGCGTAAAAAACCCACACCACCAATAACTGCTGTGCTATCAGACAAATTTGTGTATGTGCCTGAGAGAGCTTTTCACTCTCAGTTTCGAACTTGCCCTCGGTTTCTTTTCGTTCTCTCGCTTTAACAGTGGAATTCCGTACTTACTTCCATCTGGAGTCAGGATCATTTGATGTTCAGATAGGATCCGTACTTAAAATGAGCATTTTCGGATTGAAACAAGCCTTTTAGGATTGTTCCAATCCTTTCGTACTTAAAATTTCAATTCCGAAGGTCCAGATCAAATCAATATTTTTGGACTTGATTTTAGCTCGCCTTTTTAATACCCTTGTAGAGGGTATATTAAAATTGTCCAGATGTTTGTAACGCATAGAAGGAAGCATCTCCGACCACACAAAGTATATATATTCTTGATCAGCATGACGAGCTGAGTTGTCCGTCTGTTTCTATGCTATCTCCTCCAGCAGTTTTAAAGCTATCTTAACCAAACCTTGCACGAATCCTTTTGGTACAAATACGCTGCACATTTGTCGGAACCGGCCAGATCGGATGACTATACCATATAGCTGCCATAGGAACCATCGGTCGAAAATGTTGTTTTAGTGAGAAAATCTTTTTTGTCTTCAACGCAAACGTCCCCAATCCTCGTATTTCTATGTTTTCTATGTTTTTACATAGTTTCATCAAGTTTTATGAAAATCGGACAACTATATAGTATAGCTGCCATATAAAAGATATGTCTGAGAAAAAGTCTAAGTAGGAAAAACTTTTTTGTTTTCAATGCTATCGCTAACAAACTTGTCAATAATCAATACTATGTGCTACTACACAATTCTACCAAGTTTGATCCAAATCGGATGACTATAATATATAGCTGCCATAGGAACGATCGTTCGAAAAAGTAGTTTTAGTAAGAACAACTTTTTTGCGTTCAAAGCAAAAGTCCCCAATCCTCGTATTTCTAAGTTTTCTATGTTTTTACACAATTCCACCAAGTTTTATGAAAATCGAACAACTATATAGTATAGCTGCCATACAAAAGATATGTCTGAGAAAAAGTCTAAGTAGGAAAAACTTTTTTGTTTTCAATGCTATCGCTTTCAAACTTGTCACTAATCAATATTATATGCTACTGCACAATTCTATTAAGTTTGATCAAAATCGGATGATTATAGCATATAGCTGCCATAGGAACGATCGTTCGAAAAAGTAGTTTTAGTAAGAAAAACTTTTATGTCTTCAAAGCAAAAGTCCCAAATCCTCATATTTCTAAGTTTTCCATGTTTTTACATAATTCCACCAAGTTTTATGGAAATCGTACAACTATATAGTATAGCTGCCATATAAAAGATATGTCTGAGAAAAAGTCTAAGTAGGAAAACCTTTTTTGTTTTCAATGCTATCGCTCCCAAACTTGTCACTAATCAATATTCTATGCTAGTACACAATTCTACCAAGTTTGATCCAAATCGGATGACTATAGCATATAGCTGCCATAGGAACTATCGGTCGAAAAAGTAGTTCTAGTGAGAAAAACTTTTTTGTTTTTAATGGTAGCGTCTTTATACCTTCCAGTTGTGAATATTATCAGTTTCCACACAATTTTGGGGAGTTCGGTCAATATCGTAAAGCTGCCATATAACAAACTGGGAAGCAAATGCTCAAAGTAGTGGCGCCATCAAGCTACAAGGGTACATAAACTTCGGTCGAGCCGAAGTTAGCTTTCGTCTATTTTTTTTTTCTGTGTAGGCTGACTAAAAAGTGAAGTACTATTACTAGATTTCACCCACCTTATTGGCACCCACACCACAGTAGTAGGGTCCCTGGGGTCCTGGGAAACCATTCTTGGGCCAGCCCAATGGATGGCCATCAAAATCCAAGAACGTGTACTCCTGCTCAATGCCAAACCAGGGCTCAAGATCCTCACACTTATTGGCCACCTCGAGGCAGGATTTACGCTTATTGGTATCGGTGGGTGTGCCATCAAATTTATAGGTATCACACATAACCAAAATATTATTGCCACGACGGAAGGGATCCTTATAGATGGCCACAGGATATAGATAGGTGTCCGAATTGCTACCCTCGGCCTGATAGCACGAGCTGCCGTCGTAGTTCCATACAGGCAATTCTGTTTGGTGGAAGAAGATTGAAACAATTAGTGTTTGGGATAGTGAAGGAAAGGGCGAAATATTATAAATTTGCAAACCATTTTTGAACAATGCTCACGTTTGATTCGAATCATTTCGTTTGACCTCGATTATTAATTATCATCATCATGAGGCATCAAGCATCATTTAATTGCTGGCAATTGATTCTCATGTCAAAAGGCGGGGATCTACATATTCACAATCTAAACGATTCCTCAATGAATGAAATTATTTGAACCCACTAATTTTGCCTTGCGTTTTGATTACAACAACTGTCTATCAAGATGGCTGGAAAAAAAAACTAGTTGTTGTTGCTGTTTTGTGTATAAAAATAGTTAATCCCCCACCAACAATATGCCATATCTAGTATATCAGTTCTAATGAAAATATTTCACTTATGCAAATTTTGTTGTAAGCAGCGAGCTGTGAGGCAGTGGGGTGACCTTGGGCTAACGTTTTCATTTACAATCTGGTATCTCACATCTGATCGTGGCTAGCTGCTAACTTCTGCTCTGCTCTGCTCCGCTGTGCCATGCTGTGCTGTGCTCTATCTCTACAGTTGACTCTCCCCCGCCATGTGAATATCTGCTACAACTTATTGGCACACGGGCTTAGGGCGTGCCGCTGTGTCAATTTGATAAACAGCTGTGAGGGACAGCCGGACGGACGGACAGACAGTAGGCACTATGCCAGCCCAGAATGATTAATAGCGGGGCGATAGACGTGATTTTGAAGAACGGCAACTCGTCACTATAAGTAATTGGCAAATATTGGATTTTGATTGCATTTGGCTGAATGCACTTGACTGATAATTGGGGCTTGTCCTTGCAGAGAAAATTGCTGGAAAATTGCCTGTCATATCCAATGAAGCGGCCCGCCCCCTTTTGGTCACCCAAGCATTTAGTGTTTTTCTGCTGTTTAAAATTTTAATTATTTATTGTGCGCATTAAGTCAAACGGTTTTCCCCCCCATCTCTCTCTCTCTCTCTCTCTCTCTCTCTATCTGCGGTCAAGTGCATGAACGTGTGGATGTAATTAAAAGTGACAAGGCAACGCAACGCTTCCGAGTTCAAAGCTAAAATTACGATGCAATTCTTTATTTTTTTTTTTTGGTCAACAAACACACGTTTCATCTATACATATGTCTGTTATTTACAGCCTGGCAGTTAGCTAATTGCACATTAAAATGCCTTTTAAGTTCAACCGCATTATCAGACAACGTACCGCTCCGCAAGCCAATAAAGAAATTCCCAAGACCCTCCAACTCAAAACAAAGGTCAGCCATATAACACACAATTACACAGAAAAAAAAAGAACGAGATATCCGCTGGCTGAAATCAATGCCAAACAATGTTAGAAGTACGAAAAGGATACGATTTGAGTACGAAATTTTGTTATCCCGGAATTCTTGTCTTGAGCCCGACTTTAGCTCACACTGGTTGGACTTTATTTTGTTATTCGAGCACGATTTGATCCCTCAGACGGATCCAATCAAGAAGGTCCAAGGCTCGTACTTGATTTGAACTCAAAGTCGACTTGGTGCAAGTGTACCCGAGATTAAATTGAGCGCGATACTCGAACTACATTCAATTTGGAAAATGATTGCATCAAAAATGACATGAAATTGACTTTGGCTCAATGTTTAAACTCATTTTGAGCCCAAAAAAGCAACTCACAAGAACTCCATGCTACTTTTTTAACGACTTTTTTGATAACAAAAAAAAAATAAATTAAATGATCCATTTCTACTAAAACTATTTTTATACCCTTGGAAAGGGTACTATAATTTTGCCCAGAAGTTTGCAACGCATAGAAATATTCATTTTCCGACCCCATAAACTATATATATTCTTGATCAGGGCGACGAGCTGAGTCGATTGAGCTTTGTCCGTCCTGTTTCCGTCTGTTTCTAAGCAAACTAGTCTCTCAGTTAGTTAGCTATCGAGCTGAAACTTAGCACAGTGCCTTGTTTTTACTGCACGCTGCTAATATGTGGGAACCGACCGTATCGGATGACTATATCTTATAGCTGTCATAGGAACCATCGGTCGGAAAATGGGGCTTAGTGAGAAAAACTTTTTTGTTTTCAATGTTAGCGTTCTTAAACTCGGCTATTATTAATATTATAGGCTTTCAGACAGATTTGCAAATTTTGGTCAAGATCAGCTGACTATATCTTATAGCTGTCATAGGAACCATCGGTCGGAAAATGAGTCTTACTGAGAAAAACTTTTTTGTTTTCAATGTAAGTGTCCCTTAACTCGTCCATTAATAATATTATATGCTTTCAAAAAGATTTGCAAACTTTGGTCAAAATCGGATGACTATATCTTATAGCTGCCTTAGGACCGATCGGTCGGAAAATGGGTCTAAGGGAAAAAAACTTGTTTGTTTTTAAGTAAATCGTTCTTAAGGTCGGTGATTCATAATATAATAAACGCTTTCAAACTAATTTGAAAAAGTTGATCGACATCGGGTGACTATATTTTATGGTTGCCAAAGGACCGATCGGTCGAAAATAGTTCTTAGTAAGAAATTTTTTTTGTTTTTAATGTTAGCGACTTTAAACTCACTGATTACTAATTCTGTATGCTTTCAAATATATTCGCTAAAATTGGTCAAAATCGGATGACTATATCTAAAAGCTGCCATAGGACCGATCGGTCGGAAAATGAGTCTTAGTGAGAAAAACTTTTTTGTTTCAAATTTTATCGTTCTTAAACTCGTCGATTTTTTTATTTTGATATGTTTTCAAAAAGATTCGCGAAATTTAGTCGAAATCAGATGTTTATCTGTCGGAAAATTGATTTTTATGTAAGCGTTCTTAAACTCTGACATTTTAAAAACAGCATTTGCAAGGGTATCAAAACTTCGGCACAGACGAAGTTAGCTTGGCCTTCACGTTGAGTGTAGTTTGGATTGGTGATCTCAAAAATAGATTTCATAAATTTTTTCATGGCAACGTTTTTTGAATATGATTTTTTTTCATTTTTTCGGTAGGTTTTTATGCAATATCCCAATTCGTAATCGTTAGGTGGTGTCAAGCAAGATAGAAATAGAAAGGTCATTGAATTGTCAATAATAACGTAGAACATTGTTTTCAAATCGGTTTAGAAGTTTGAATACAATGACCAAAAACATTATAAAAAAAAAAAATTTGCTCGAAAATGCAAGAAATTTCATTTTTAATCGCCTAGGAAAAATCTAAAAAATAAACAAAAAAACTATTTTTGTTCTTTTGACTTAAGAATCGCACTTCTACAAAGATAATAAGGTATTAATGAAGAAAATCTATGAATTAATATTGTAGCTGGCTCAATTTAAGTGAAGGAACTAACAGTCAAATTTCAGTATTTTAAGTGTTCGAAAAATTTTTTTTCTGTTTTCTTCGTCTTTTGCTCAATATTAAAAGTGGGCAAATATCCAGATCAGAACAAAAGTCGTAGCAAATGAAAATTTATTTTTAAAAAATCTCAAAAAACACCACTTTTTTCAGCACTCAATTGCTCACAGCTGCTGTATTTATTTATAGATTTTGTTCATCGATTTCTTATTTTCTTCGAAGAAGTGCGGTTCTTAAGTGGAAAAAAAAAAATAGTTTTTTTGAATTTTTAAATATTTTTACTAGGCGTTTGGAAACGAAATTTATTGCGTTTTCGAGCAAAAAATCGATTTTGATGAAATATTTTGTATTATTGTACTCAAACTACTTAACCGATTTGAAAATAGAGGTTTGTGCGATTATTGACCATTCAATTACCTTTAGATTCATATCTTGATTGACTTCATCTGACCATTATGAAGTGAGATATGGCATAAAATGTAAGTGCACCTACCGAAAAAAATGGAAAAAAAACCTATTTAAAAAACGTTGCCATAAAAAAAATGTTTGAAAACGATTTTTGAGATCACCAATCCAAACTACACTTAAAAATAGTTTCAGTAGAAATGGGTATTTTTGGCTGTTAACTAGTGTTATCAAACCAGCAAGTTTTAGCCGGCTCGAGGTCATTAGTTTGCATACAACAGGACACATACAACATTACTATAGAGGCTGGTTGCTATTGAAGTCTCTTCAATAGACTTGACCCATTAACTGCAATTCAGTAGCTACTTTCTCATGATGGAAGTGCTATAACTGGTAGGGAATTCCAAGGCAAGCACAAAAAACCCACACCACCAATAACAGCTGTGTTGACAGAAAAATGTATATACCCAGCGGCGCAAATTGCCATTACAAAATCGATAACTCCTAGATTGCTTCGCCTTCAGTATGAAGAAAAAAATCACATACAATCTGCATTACTTTGCCGTATGCATGGCCGCTTTGTAAATGGGGTGCGCACAGCCTGCATTACTAGTAATAAAACAAGTATGCCAGAGCCGAACTGCCATCGGATTCTCATTACGAATGCGTATATTTTTTTTTTAAATTGTAATGCAGAATGTTTGCAGTCCGTTGACAATTCAATACACAATTTAGGGATCGTATACTCAGTCGTAAAGCACTTGTAATACGATTCAATTTACTAAAGATGAAAATGTATACGGGAGGGTAAAGTACTTGTTTTACGATGCAATGTACTATTGATAGAGAAGTATATGGGTTGGTAATGCACGTGCATTACAGCCTATATGAGTGGGTAATGATGTAGTAATGCAGTCGTTTTTATATTAATTTATTTTAAATGATTTTATTTGTTATTCCTTGATAAATCTAATGTATTTTTTTACAAAGCTTTAAATTGTCCAGACTACAAATGGGCAATACGTCGTTATCGGGGGGCATGTTCTTTTTCGTCAGCCTTTGAAGGATGGCCAATATATTAATTTGGCATTTTTCAATTTTTGGTTGACTCTGCATAATCGTGCCTCCATCACTTTTACCAATTGAGTTTTCAACTTTGTTTCAACGAGTTTGTTTTCCCGACAATTATAGGTATGTACACTTAAATTAACTAACAACTAAGCTAAATTCAAGTGACTCCTCGCCACGGATGTGTCAAGTCTCTGCTACACTAACACATTTGTTCTGCATTCAAATACAAATTTAGAAAATAAAAGAAATGACAAAAAACGCTTATGGATGAGGGGGGAAAGCACACAAGCGAACGAATTAGACATCGGCTCGTGTGTGGAACGATACCCAACCGATCTGGCAAATCGAAGGATATAGTTGCACCTCTTTACCTAATTGATTCACAGTCTAGATTCACTTCTTAATGTACATAAATACTCTTAAACATACATACACACATGTAAATACTTACGCTATTATTTCAGTCACCTGTTTATACATACATACATAGTTATACATTTACCGGTACCTGAACAAACCACAAATTACCTCTAATGAATTATAGACACATATCCTTACACTTATATTTACTTATAGATCAAAGTTACAATTTAACTAATACATAATTATTAAATATTTTCTAGGAAACACATTAAAATCTTAAAGTTAAAATCCTAACTCTTAAGTACACACATACAGCAAATCCAACATACAAATAAAATAAAACATATGAAATTATTGATCACTACAATATAAGTTATTATAGAAGTAACAGTAAGTTGTAAAAAATTTAGATCTAAGGTAACTAAATTGCAAATAAATATTTTTAAAAAAAAAAAAAAAAAAAAGTGGAACGATTATTTGTTTCAGTTTGTTTCCGATTACTATCTCTCTCACGAAAAGCAGCGGTTGTATTGCATTACTTTTACGTCAGGCGTAATGCATACTTTCGGCAGAACACGTTGAGCCATGCGCCGCTGGATGCTCTCAGTTTCTTTTCGCTCTATTGCTTTGACAGTGGAATTCCTTACTTACTTCAATCTCCAGTCAGGATCATTTGATTTTCAAGTAGGATCCGTACTTGAAATGAGCGTTTTCGCATTGATTCAAGCCTTTTAAGATTGTTCCAATCCTGTCGGTCTTGATTCAAGTAAATTTAGTACGACTCTTACTTGAAATTTTAATACGAAGGTCAATTTTTTTGGACTTGATTTTAGCTCGCCTTTTTTTTCTGTGTACAAGTCAAGTGAGTGACGTGTCACTCTATGGCACACTGACAAACTACTTGATATTCTGGAAAAAAAAGTTGATATAAATCAAAATAAATATTCTATTTTTTGTATCGTTCCGTAAGTTTCTGTCGGTTGAATAATAGCCCACAATACGAGGAACTTCTGTTAACAGCCCTTCATGCAGTGGCGTAACGTGGGGGTTCTGCCGCCTGGGACGTAACTCAAATTTGCCACCCACAACTTATGTATCTATTTCAGTTTAAAACTTGTTTTTGTGATGGGTGGCTCCCTGTAGCAGCCACAAAAGCTCAAAGACGCGCTCATTCTGAAGTTTCTTCACATGCAATCAAGAATGTTGCCTGCTAAAGCGAATTTGCTCGCCATTTCCTGCAATTGCCAAAACCTATTCTTAATTTCTACGATGATTTCGTTCATGTCCATAGTTCATCTTTGTAGGACAAACTAACGTCTACTGCGATCGATAATGACAGGGGGTTCCATGCACTCAGAAAAAAACGACCAGCCAGAACTCTGCCTCTGATCGATTGGGATAGAATTTATAACGTTATGTTTTGTTCTTGGACATACTTAAAATAACTACAAATCATTCTAGAATATAAAAACGATTGTTAATATCATTAAAATGAGAACCAACGTTTTTGAATCAAAAACATTTCGTACTTACAGTTAGCCCAAAATTTTAAGAAAGTATCGTTCTTTGTTTAAGTACAAACTTTCTTGGATTGAATACAAAATGAACTTACTATACAAGCTCCAAAAACTGTGCTACGAAAAATGGGAAATTTTTAAAGTCGAATCAGTTCTTAAAACTACCTCCTGGTTCTAACACTTTGGTTATGGAGTGAGGTTAGATTTCTGACCTACAGTTTAAACATTTAGGTCTTTGGTTGATTCATTTCCTTTGGATTTTGATATAATACAGAGACCTAGTTTCAAACAACAAATTGGGAATAGCCTAGAATTTTATAAGCTTAAACCAAGAACAATTTTAACTTATTTTATGAAGAATTATTTTGTTTCAAGAATGTTTTGGGGTTGTCTTTAGAATTTATAATACTTTGATGAAGAACATTTTGCACTTATTTTGAGAGTAAATCCGGTTGTATTCAAGACCATAGCCAACTAATAGTAAGACCAAAAAGTTTGTTTAATAGTTCGATACGTACTTAAGATATGCCGAAACAGTCTTAAAACAAGTACATATTTCGGGATTGAAAAAAATTTGAAATAAGACATTTGTACTTAAATCAAGTATTTTTGTACTTTTTGTACTATTAACACCGTTTGTACTTGATTCAAGTAAAATGTTCTTGGTTTTTTTTTTTGAGTGTGGATGATAAGGTCTTCAGACATATCTTTTGCATATCTAAGAGCGCCAAGGCCTTTACTAAGGCCCTTTGCTTGCACATATTTTTGGGTGTTTTTTTTGATATAGCACAGGTTGCCAAAGGTTCTAGGAAACGAAGATAGGAAAATGTCTTCAACGGAACTGTTGCTCTAAGGCAATTGCTTGTAGAAAGATACCCATAGCCCGCCAAATAAGGCTTCGATGGTGAATTTAAAAACGCAATTCGGTCTATTTGTATCTCTAGTTTATGTCCTATGTGGACTCGATAATGGGTGCTGTCTAGGGCTTAATCCCGAAACGAATTTCGGTTCCAGTACCGGTTCCGGTACGTACCGAAATGGATGTTTCGGTTAAAGGTTCTATTTCGGGTTTCAATTAATTTCGGTTTTCGGTTTCGATACGGTACCCGGACTATTATTTCGGTATACCGGTACGTACCGGTATTAGTACTACTTATGATTAATATTGGAAAAATTAAATTCTGAGATAAACCTAAATCATTTTATTCCTGTGTAATAAAACGAAACAAAATTAAACACAAAACGAGAAGGCCAAGCTAACTTCGTCTGTGCCGAAGTTTTTATACCCTTGCAAATGCTGTTTTTGAAATGTCAGAGTTTAAGTACACTTACATAAAAATCTAAAAATTTTTTAACTAAAACCCATTTTCCGACGGATAAACATCTGATTTCGACCAAATTTCGCGAATCTTTTTGAAAACATATCAAATTAACAATCGCGGAGTTTAAGAAAGATAAAATTTAAAACAGAAAAGTTTTTCTCACTAAGACACATTTTCCGACCGATCGGTCCTATGGCAACCATAAGATATAGTCACCCGATGTCGATCTACTTTTTCAAATTAGTTTAAAAGCGTTTAATATTAAGAATCACCGGCTTTAAGAACTATTTACTTGAAAACAAAAAAGTTTTTTTCACTAAGACCCATTTTCCGACCGATCGGTCCTATGGCAGCTATATGTTATAGTCATCCGATTTTAACAAAAATTTGCAAATCTGTTTGAAAACATATAATATTAATTATGGCCGAGTTTTATGACGCTAGCATTGAAAACAAAAAAGTTTTTCTTAGTAAGACCCATTTTCCGACCGATGGTTTCTATGACAGCTATAAGATATGGTCATCCGATGTTGACCAAAATTTGCAAATCTGTTTGATAGCAAATAATATTAATAATAGCCGAGTTTTATGACGCTAGTATTGAAAACAAAAAAGTTTTTCCTACTAAGACCCATTTTTTGACCGATGGTTCTTATGGCAGCTATAAGATATAGTCATCCGATCCGGTCGGTTCCGACATATTAGCAGCGTGCAGTAAAAAGAAGACTCAGTGCAAAATTTCAGCTCGATAGCTTTAAAAAAGACGGACAGACAGACAGACGGACGGACAAAGCTCAATCGACTCAGCTCGTCGCCCTGATTAAGATCAAGTTTATGGGGTCGGAAATGAATATTTCTATGCGTTGCAAACTTCTGAGCAAAATTATAATACCCTTTGCAAGGGTATAATGAATGGTTTCACATTTAAAGTAAAATTATCAAGACTATTTCATATTTCGTATTTTTTTACGTAGTTAACAAATAAGAACTTGTGATTACATTTTATAATCATATATATTATAGTAAATGTTATTAGTTTTCGAATTTAGCTTCGAAATCTTTGAAATCTTCAGCATTCTTGTGAGTTGCTCTCAGTAACATAGTTACATTCAATGTGGTTGAGTCCATACAACTTCTTAGCGAATTCCGTTCCACGCTAACCTTTGTAACTGGAACAGAAAGCACGACTTTTGAAATCTCATACAATTCTGGTAACTTTTTGGAGGATTTTGATCACCAGTTAAGAATGTTTTCATGGTTTCGAACACGTTTAATTGCGAGAAAAGTCTTAATGGAATCCACAACACACAATTGAAGTGTTTTTATCACTAAGTTTCTTTTCCTGCAATATCATATATGCCTTAACTTTGTCGGCGCTTTTACATGAATTAGTACTAGAACTGCATTTATCATTACGACGAAATTTGTGCATAAATATTTTGTAAAAGATTGATACAAGTATTTTTTTGCTCAGTACCTAGCGTTACGTTATATCTAGGGTCCGAAAAAATGGCAAATACAAAAGCACTGTTTTCAAGAAAGGATTTCCATCGTTTTTCTATGAACAAACTTTTTCGCTAGAGAGGACGAATTTATGGATATTTCCAATTTGCTGTGTATCCAAATGGAATAAAAATCAGCCAAAAATAAGTATTTCGGCTTGAAGTTTAGTTGTGACAACGTCCGCTAGTTTTAGTATGCGTACAATGTGTCGAACTGAGTCCCACACACTCCGGTGCAGAAGAAAGTCGTTCTCTGCAGCCGGACTGGAGCAAATGTTGAAGATGTCTTCCGCCAGTAAATATTTTAACATCCTACACGTGACCAAAACTACGATGCAGTGTGGAAAAGCGAAAAAAACCGAAACTGTACCGGTACCAACGTTTCGGTTCCGTTCCGGTGTTATCGGTTCCATTAATAACGGTAAACAGTTTTTGGTTCTCAAAAAAATATTTGTATGGGTTTATTTCGGTTAACGGTTCCGGTACCGTTTCCGGTATTAAGCCCTGGTGCTGTCAAATGTGGTACCCACTATAGCGGTTTTTCGTTGCATGTTACCATCTCTTAAGGACACATTTTATTGGTCAGCATCTAAATATGTTTAAAATCTTACAAAATTCTATCGAGTGGTTTTCCATTGATTCCATTTTCTAAGTTAGACCTCTATGGGCGGGGTACTAACCGCTTGTCTATTGGAGGCGGCAATTTAGTATAACAATTGTGGTAACCCCCTTCATCTTTGGTGAATTTTTCAAAATTTTATTGTGTTTTTTTTTGTTGTAGCCTGTGTGTTGCTAGTATAAATGTACCCATTAAACTTGACTGCGAACTTGACGTGATCAAGAAAAACTGGGTATGAGGTGTTGCTCCCTGATGCCTCTAGTTTTATAATATAAATTATTGGTCCCGTTACCAGGCATTCAAAAAAAAGTTGAATTTTGTGAACAGAATTCAATAAAAAATTTCTCTCAGTGCAACATTGGCTGTCTCTTCTGCTGCTTTGTTCAATCACAAATGGGGAAACGTGAACGATCAAATCGAATCTATTGTGTGCATTTCCCGTTTACTCACCCTTTGGACTTGATGGTATAAAATCAAGTGTACGATCCTTGCAGCGCATATCCTCGCCGGTGCCATCAATCCACACATAGGTGGCCTGGACTATATTCTCCTGCAGTGGCAGCGAGAGATAACGATCCAAAATGGTTTTGTTGATGCGCGCATTGGGCGAATCTTCCAGGATTCTAGCAGACATACTGTGCGGTTATAGTGAGTGAGTGGGTGGGGGATGGGGATGTCAAATAGAAAAGTGAATTAAGTAAGCAAACGCGACGCGTGTGAACTGTATTCCTGTACCTGACAGATTGAGTTGGTTGGGGTTAATGTTAAGGAATTTGTTTTGGTTTTTGTTGTTGGGGGTTGGTTGCGCGCGGAAGCGTTACTGGAACACGACTAAGCTGGAAAGCGTTTTTCCAACTCAATTTATAATGACAAACAAAATGTATAAACGCTTTGTTGTTGTTATGGTTGTTGCTGTTGTTGTTGCTGCCTAGTATACCACTTACAACAAACTAAGTGAGGGACAGCGACAACAGCAGCAGCAGCAACAACAGCAACAACATTGCAAACAAAAGCAGCGAACAGCTGTTGCTGCTGCTGGCGACGACGTCAGCGCTGTCGCTGTGTCGCCTGCTGCTGCTGCTGCATGATCGACATAAGCGATTAGAGAGACGCCGCTGCTGCCGCTGCTGCTGTTGCTGCTGTAGTTAGTCGGTCGCTCAATTTGAAAATCGCATGCTACAGATTAGATTGCCCATCCACCCCCGCAGTGACAGTTCACATGTTCACATGTCGATTCCTGTTTTGTTTATTCTTAATTCACTTTATCATATCGCCATCATCCCCATCAAGGACAAGCCCCAAACTTACGATGAATGCATTTTCGATATTTGTATTGTCACACAACGTCGTCACAATGGGAATTAGATTTTAAAGACTGCGCACATTCAACGTCGATTGATCCGCTTTTATAGCTTTGTTGCGACTTTACCCATCCATTTTGTGTTTCTTGGGTGGTGGTGGTGGGAAGGGGATGTGCGACTCGATTTTTTGATTATTTTTTATGGCAAAAAAACAATACGAAAATGTGTTAATTACCGTTTCAAGATTCTCACATTTGTAGACGAAAGCCACCTTGTCCAGCGGCTTCAAACAAAAAACGAACCAGAAATATACCAGAAAAATTTGGCACCTTCTCCCCCTCCTGCTGCTACCCACTTAGTAAATGCAATAGGTCTGGCCACATCAGGTCATTGGTTGGATAAATAACACAAATTCTGATAAGACAACTTTAGTTTAAATTAATGAATAATAGCGGGTAAAAGAATAGTTCCTCCTTCTGGTTGACTTTCTTTTGATTAATTTTCCAGAAGTTTACCAAGTAGGAACACGCCAGGACTGGTGTCTTATCTTAAGGCGGGAGCAACCATTTGGGTATTTCTAATATGTGACACCTGCAGGCTCTGCTCTTCAACTCCTTTGAATACTCCTGGCATATGTAGGTGACCCAATATACACAGCTGTGAGTATTGTTAGCAAAGTCGATCTTCTACCGGATTATCATATAATATAGGCTTGTGGTACTCCTGTTTGAAGACTCTGCCTGCTTTTCGCAAGTGGTGAGCTTGACGACAAAGAGTGGAACGTCGAAGATATCCATCTGGTTGTATCAGCTTGCCAATGTCCACTCTGAGCTGGTTCCCTCCCAACGCAAATCACAGGCGAGCTCAACCAAAAACAATAATAAGGAAATCAGAATTAGAAAAGGCTTGGCACTTGGCCTGGGTCACCAACACTTTCGTTCAGTTTAATAAGTTTGAAAATTTGGGATGGATTTTGTCTGCTTTAAAACCGATGTTAATAAGTTATGTCTTAAAGAACGGCTAATTATTGCCTTTATATAATGTGTGGTTTTTTTTTTACACACTATTTACACGGTTTTCCATTACCATACGGTTTACTACTTACATTGTCAATACGGGTTTGTCTTGTCCATTCTATTTACAGCGCCTATCTTAGTTCGTCTCTGTCTGTTTACTTCCTGTCAGCAACTGTCGGTCGCATCCTCCATTCTATTTAACAGTGTGACCATCATCTCTGTCTTAAAATACCGTAATGCTAAAACACTCAAGCTGCCTTTACACTTGTCATATATCTCTAAAAAGTCAGTTGTCAAAAAAAAAAACATTGTCCGTCCGTCTTTATGTTTCTACGCAAACTAGTCTCTCAATTTGAAGCTATCGAGCTGAAATTTTGAAACAGATTTACAAAATTTAGTCGAAATCGGATGACTATATCTTATGCCTGTCAAAGGACCGAGTTTGAAGCATTCTTGCACGTCCTTCCTCTGCTCTTTCAGCGCTGGGGTCCACCAAAAGGGGTCTGATTCTCCGTTTACGAACTGTGAGTTTGCATGAGTATTTTTATGCTTCGGTTAGGTTGGACGTGAGCGTCTTCACGCACATCTCAATGTCGCCTACCGAGCAGATTTTCGCTGGCGTAGGTAGTTCTGATACTACCGTTTTAAGGTACTTCACACAGTTGGTGTTCAGGAGGTTCCTGTAGGCGTTTCGAAAGAGAGTCTTTCGAGGCCTCTCCACTCTGATGCCTGAGTACTATTCCCTAAGGTCAGAGTTAGGTCTAGGACGTTGGTCGATGTTGGTCCCACGTACGTGGGTACATCTCCAACGTTTTCTACTTTAATCTTAGTTTGTGGTATAAAGCTTAGGAGAGACTCACCACTGTCGTTTATGTCTGGACACCACACGGTGTGGTGTGCGTTGGCGTCCGTTCCGATGATAAGTGGCTGGTTTTTCCTACTCGCCTCGGCCGTTAGACGTACGAGCCACAACTGTGAGGTCGTCCGTGCTGTAACTTTACATTAGGTAAGCATAGATGGCTTTTTTTTCCCAGAATGGCCGACCTTGCCTTACTTACCGCGGTGGTATGGAAAATATTGTAGTTTTGTGACCTAAGGTTAAGGTAGGTTAAGGTTCCTGAACTAAGGCCACATCGGCGGACCCTACCTTAAGGGTTATCAGGAGCTCCGCCGACTCAAGCTTGCTCTTATGCAAGTTGACCTGGAGGACCTTCAACTGCATGATCGTTGTCGGCTTCCCCCGGCCCGGATGGATCAACGACCATGGTTCAGTCGTCATCCTCATCAACTACCATGGCTAATACACCATCCCTTTCGCCCTCAACAGACTGCACTGGCTCTGTAATGTCGAGGCTGCTGGCTCTTTCGACCATCGCTTCGATGCCAAGGTCCTTCTCGACCTCCCTTGCCTCCAGCGTGTGCTCGTTCTTGTTATAATCATAGTTAAACAAGAAAAAAGTCGGTCAAGCCCGACTATACATACACTTTACTTTATAGGGTCTGTGCGTTCATACAGACGGACGGACAGACAGACAGACAGACAGACGGACATGGCTATATCGACTCGGCTGTTGATGCTGATCAAGAATATGTATACTTTATAGGGTCGGAAATGATTCCTTCTCCCTGTTACATACTTTTGCACAAACTTAATATACTCTATGCACCTTTGGTACAGAGTATAAAAATATCAATTTTATATTTTTAACATATCAATTTAATATACATGTATGTTTTAACGACATTTATGAAAATTAAACCTTCAAGTTTTTGCCGGCTCTAGGTCTCGTTATGTTGGTAAATAACTTTAAAACGGACACACCACACCACAAAGGAGGTTAGTTGACCGAACAGCTGTTTCAATGGTATCTCTACCATATCATCAGCGGTCTTCACCTGGTACCACAATCAAAAAACAACTCCCTCCTAATGGCTGTAATGCCATAATCGCTTGGGAACTCCAATGCGATTCAACAGCAAAAACAGACACAACGAGCCAGAGCCGCGCTGTTTTAATGATATGTACCAACATAACGAGACATAGAGCCGGCAAAAACTTGAAGGTTTACATATCAATTTAACATATTTTCATATCGGAGTAAAATTGATATAAAAAATATCATTTTTTTTCTCGATGCAGCACACACATGTATAATCGTAGGTCCCCATCGCAAATTCCCCCTCAAATACGAGGTTTGTTCTAAAAGTATCGCGAATTTTGTGTTATTTTTATAGATATTATAGATGACGCATGTGAAACAACAATCGATTTTCTTGGCAGCTGATATTGGATGACAATTTTTGCTTTTCGCTGCCTTTACGAAGAATATGTGTAATATATATAATATATATATAATAAATGGTTACTGGCTAAGAGCAAAGATCTATAGATATTATAGATGTCGCATGTGAAAGAAAAAACTATTTGTCTTGGGAGCTGACATTGGATCCCAAACAAAAAATTTAAAAAAGTTTGTATGAGATGCGGTATCTATACAGTGCCGCTCAACTGAATAAGTTTGACTTTTTTTTTTAGGTTTGAAACGTTGTATCTCTGTAACAAGCACTCCGATTTTAGCGATATAAATTTTGTTGTATAAAGAAATCAGTCATTTGTGAAATAGCAAAGTTTCTTTTCTGTTAGTTTTGTTTTTATATCATTTTTATTATTTTTTCAAAAACATAACAAAAAATCTTTAATATTTTTTGGCTCAACTGAATAGGTTTGACCACTAAAACTATTAAACAAAAGTATATAAAGCATAATTTCAAGGCACTGGGTAACTTAAATAATAAAGCACACTGATTTAGCATTATTTAGTATTTGGTATGCCCACCCTTGTTCTTAATGATTTCAAACATACGGTTTTGTAAGGAATTATAATATTTTTCAATTTCATTTAGTGAAATTGTTGACCAGACTTTTTTAATTGCTTCAACTAGGGTCCCAGAGTCACTCAATTGTGTTTCTTCTTCGTATACTCTCCTGGACAAAAGTCCCCAAAAGTTCTCGATTATGTTAATGTCGGGGGAGTAAGGCGGCCACTCGAGCAATTTGACGTTTTGGTCTTTAATCCACTGTTTTACAACCCGAGCGGTATGGATGTTAGCGTTATCATGTTGGTACGTCCATGGAATATGACCATAAATCTCCGAAAAGTGGGGAAAAGCCTTTTGGAGCACAGTCTTGTACACATTTGGGTTCATCTTCAAGGTGACAAACTGGAGCTCGCATGTTCCATAAAACGATATGGCCCCCACACCATTACTGCACCTGCACAAGAGTGATGACGACTTAAAAAACAATTTTCCTTTCTCATATAGTGGAAATAGTATATTATAGTAAAAATAGTAAAAATAGTCCATCGAGGTTGAACTTCTTTTCGTGGGAGAAGACCACCGTCTTCCACTTCTTGTTCCACGTCATATGTTCTCGGGCAAATTGAAGTCGTGCTTCCTTACGAGCATCATTGAGAGATGTTTTTTTTTTTATTTTCAATCTCTTCAAGTGTTTGGCGCTTCGAATAATTCGTTTTACCGTGGCCAATTCCTTCCCTAATTTTACCAGCAGAAAGGTGGGAATTTGAGGCAGTTCGTAGGATAAGTCGACTCTCCGATGCTGTTGTTGCATATATTTTTCCACCATTCATTTTTTTTTCCATAGTCTGTTTCATTACGGAGAAAATTACTCACAACGTTTTGACTTCAACCGGTTTTATTGGCTATTTCAATATAGCATTTTATTTGACCTTTTTCAAAATCGGTTAAAGATTTTCAGCGGCTCATTTTACAAAAAACTGATAGCAGTTTCTTTAAATTTTGGAATACAAAAGAATTCAACTCTTTTCAATCAAAAAGTGAAGTCAAAAGTGTCAAACCTATTCAGTTGAGCCAAAAAAAATGGGGTTTTTTCGTTATGTTTTTGAAAATATAATAAAAATGATATAAAAACAAAAAAAACAGAACAGAAACTTTTCGATTTCACAAATGATTAATTTCCTTTTACAACAAAATTTATTTCGCTTAGATCGGAGTGCTTGTTACAGAGATCCAACGTTTCAAACCAAAAAAAAAGTCAAACCTATTCAGTTGAGCCTCACTGTATATGTAGTGTCTTTGGTAGCATTCATTCATACATTAATGTGTTTTATCGCACTAAATTTAATTCATTTATTCCAACGTTTCTTCCAATACTCGAAGACCTTGCTTAGCTCCTCCTTCGATGCGGTCTTTATCGCCTCATCGTGTCGTAGTGTCGTCCTTTCATGGGTCTCTTTAGTTTTGGGAACATAAAAAAGTCACAGGGGGGCTGGTCGGGAGAATACGGTGGCTGCGGCATTATTTGAGAAACGATTTCATATTTTGGAATAGTAAAAATTCGAAGATAAGCCAAAACACGTGCAAGCAAAAAATAGCTGGCAAAAATAATGTAAACATTCTAAATGGCCGGACTCGTCAGCACAAGTGAGGGACTTGAGTGCCAACGTATCGCCCAGAAACCCGAAAATCGAATACTTTTTGAGCAAATCTCTTATTCCTAACATTTAGTTGTTAGTTCTAAAGTCTTTGGTATGAGTCCAAAATCCAATTTAATGCCATTAGGAAAAGATCTGCTTCTCCCTGTCAAATTCCTTAATTCTTTTCTGAAAGAAAATGTATAACACCTCTCCAGGCGTGCTTTTCAAGGTTAATTCATCACGTTCCCAGTCTCTGCACGACATACAAAATCAATAAACTACGACGACAAACCAGACCAGCCGGAAAGTTCAAAGACTCGATATAGTTGCAGAGCGAACGAAAAAATTTTAAAATTTATTTTATTTCGAAATAAACAATTAACAAATTCACTCACAAACATACAAAACACTTTACCAATAAGCAAACAAATAAACAAACATGAAAATTGTTCTATTAATTGGCAAACGAAGCGACATCATTCAGCTGGAGATGAACGCGTGCCCCTCCAGCCGTTCACGTGATTTGACGAGACGTTTGCCACCGTCTTTTGGGCAGACGACTGCCCCCAAGTCGAGCGGTGATAAACCTGGCCATAAAATAAACTGTGATCTTTGATTGTGTCCAGATTAGAGTTTCGGTAGACGCGTGTGATAAGCTAAATTACTTAAAACACTAATTGGGTGAGTCCAAGGGAAACAATATCAAATTCGCCAGTTTAATTGCCAAATGGTGGTCATCAATCGGTCTGTGGGTACGGGTGCATTATCCCAGAGCTATCGCATTACTTAGTTAGACATCAATAAAAATCGTTGCATAATCCGTCACGCGCCTGATAAAAAAAGAGGCCAGGCCACAGGAAGTCATCGAAGCTAGCCAAAAATGCCAAAACTGTAAGATTGGCCCCCATAAAAGAGCACACTGGCTGGATGGGTTAGTTGGAATCAAAGCTGCCGATACGCGGCGTATACGTAATATGTGTAATGTTTACTTTTGCTGGCTTATCTAGTTAGTTGAGAATCTATACACAGAAAAGTTTTAGAAAAACTAAAATCCTCCTTCAGAAGTGGAAACTGCTTACTTTTTTTTTGAATATATCAATTGAGTTTTAAGCTTGAGCAGCGGCAAGTGAATTTATGTTTATTTTTTTTATTTTTAGCCCTTATTTAATAACAAGTTTTGCTCAGTGTATACACCTATGCCCCGCCAATTGATGTGTGTGTGTGTGTATATGTGTGTGTATGTACGAATTGTGCTATAACTCCCCATTAAACAATTTATGCCTTTAAATGGCAGAATTGCTTAACTTCTTTATGACGCTCAGCGCACGCTTATTTACTCAAATTCTATCTATATAACAAAACTTATCTAATACGTGTAGTCATCAGCCGCACCACTCTTGGTGGTGGTGCCAGTCCCCGATGATCGCACCCCAAAAACGCAACCCCAAACCCCTTTCTAAATGAACTGAATATAATCCATAGGCATTAAAAACAATGTCAGGCCACAGCCAATTGAGTTCCCGGTTTGGGTCTGCTCAATTGTGGATGTAATTGGATTGCGTGTCGCGGCCACTGGTGGTGCCGCGCTGCTGCGACTGCGATTTAGCACTAAATAACTGAAGGGGCAACCCAATTGCCGTTGATTCAATTTGCAAAACTACTTGCATTTCGTGCAATTATCTATCAATCGCACAAATCGCGCAATTTACTCATAAAAAACCATGAACATATTATGCAAGCTGATATACCTGAGGGTCAGGGTCGAGGAGGACTTTGAATACTTGTAAAAGACCTATTTTCATATATTTTTTAATCAGCCTCAACAGTCGAACCATGTCCGCCCATATAAACAAACAGATTTCAAAGATGCCAAACTGAGAGTTCTAAGTAGGCAGATCGAGTTCATATTCAAATTTTGAAGGGTTCCCTGCTCTTCGGCAATTTGAAAAGAACCTCATGTCTTTGACAGTTTTGTAGATAGATTCTTCGAACTTAATATATATAGCAAGGCTCCAAACCGGTGCAGAAACGAGCCCCAGAAGAACCGGTTCGGTTCAGAGTTTTGAGTACTTTTAACCGGACTAGGAAATATCAAGGAAAAGAATTTTTTATTAATCGATAGACAGCCCGGGTTTGACACAGTAAACCACGAAGTACTATGTAAAAAGCTTAAAATCTTATACAATTTTTCCAAAAACTGCAGTTAAATTAATGAAGTCGTACCTTAACGATAGAAGCCAAGCTGTTGTTAGCCAATTGGAATCTTAAATATTTCTCGAAGTAAAATGGGGCGTTCCACAAGGCTCTGTCCTTGGACCATTATTGTTTAGTCTTTTTATCAATGACCTCCTCCCCAGTGTTTCGTCTAAAAGTGAAGTCCAAATGTATGCCGATGATGTGCAAATGTATGTTAGTCGTCCGTTAGCCCAAATTTCTGAGTGTATTAGCATTTGTAATAGCGAACTAAGTATAATTGACTGGGTTAAGAAAAATGGATTAAAGATTAATCCAAAAAAAATAAAAGTGCTTAGTTATATATAAGAAAGGTTATAAAACAGACACATTGCAAAAGCTTGAAACTGATAGTTCTCACATTGAATATGTGGAAAAGACTGCTAATTTAGGATTTACATTTAACCATACATTAACATGGGATGACCATATTAACCAAGCACTTGGAAAAACATATGTAGTTTTAAGGCAATTAAATTTAACAAAGCAGTTTATACCCACTTACCTTCTACCTTAGCTATTTTATAGCATAGAGGTTTTTGGCAACTGCAACTCAAGCGACAAACATAAATGAAATGTTGCATTTAATGATATAGCCAGGTATATATTTAATAAAAAAATGACCGCTCACATATCAACGTTTGCTAAACAGATATATAACATCAACCTTGTCTACGGGTCTTAATATTTCTTCACAAAATTATTAACTCTGAACATCCCTCCTATCTATTTGATAAGTTAAGGTTTGCTTCATCGCTAAGGATCAAAAACATAATTAGCACGAAATATAAGCATTCCACTTCTGATCGACAATTCTTTGCGCATGCTATTCGACGTTGGAATTATCTTCCACACGATCTTAAGACAATTAGGAACGCACAGACATTTAGGGAAAAACTCACAAGCCTAAGTGGCAACAACAATAACAAAATTCAAGCATTTAAATCAATTGTACTATTACTTAAACTAAACTTATATTAAATTAAATTAATAGAACTTAACTTAATATAAATGTACATATATGAATAACTTAATGGCCGTGTTCAGCAGAACAACTTGCTCCCTAATCAAGTATAAATTTGCAATTATCTTAATACTGAACTCGAGAGATGCGGCATCATAATAGCCAATTTGAGGTATCATGATACAGGAGCATGTATCAAAGAAATAGTACGCTACTTTAAAGTGATACTGCTCCCTCCAACAGCAGAAACTATTAGCTACAACATTTTTTTCTGATACCTGCAATGTTTCTGTTTCAGTCGTGATCATATGTAACTGAACTGAATTGTTCAAAGCGAAATTGAATTTGGTCTGTAAAAATCAATCAAAATCTTAATTTCTATACATTTTACGAGTTATATAAACTTACTGCTTAAAAAGTTGAAATCAAAATACAAAATGTAAAAATGCAAATTGTTAGTCCAGATATTTAAGATAATAAGTTGATAATAAGTCCAATTGTGCCGTGTATTGTTGATGTGTAATTTTAGGTTGACCCTAACGAGTGTAGCTGTGTTTCGTGGAACATCAGTTTAGCATAGCACAACGTCGCAAAAGGTTTTAAACGCAAAGTTATTAACGAAAGTGTGCAAATTAATGAGTAACTAACACTTCTTGTTACAACGTGCGAATTTCGAGAAAATCGGCTTTATTGCAGATGAATTCGTGCTTAAGTTGAAGATATTACATGAGATGTGATATAAAATTTTGGTAAATTTTGGCTTGGTAGCGTCAAACACAAAAATGTTTTGTAAGTCGTATTTAGATCTAAAAATAAAAGTACAAACCGAATTTCAGCTCAATAGCGTAAAATACCACAAAGTTGAAGCAAATCGGACAGATCAGTTATATGGCAGCTATATAAAATAGTACGCCGAATCGAACCATTTTCGACAAGTCGCTAAAGAAGCTTTAAATACGTGTTCAATCCGAATTTCAGTGCAATAGCGTAAAAACCAACGAAGTTGGTGCAAATCGGCCAGATCGGTTATATGGCAGCTATATGAAATAGTGGGCCAAAGGCGCTTAAAAAGCTTAAAATACATGTTCAAACTAAAATTCAGTACAAAAGCGTAAAAACCAACAAAGTTTGTTCAAATCGGCTATATGGGAGCTATATGAAATAATAGCCCAAATCGAAGCAGATTTTGTAAGTCGTATTAGGAGCTAAAAATATGAGCACAAACAAAATTTCAGTTCAGTGGCATAAGAAACAACAAGAGTATAGCCAATCTGCCAGATCGGTTATAAGCAGGAAATCAAACCGGAACCAGAACCGGAACCGTATACCGAAAAGAACCGATTAAAACTCAGTACCAGAACCCGAACCAGAACCGATATTTTGAATTTATTGTCTACCGGCATCCGAGATTAGATATTCTTGGAACCAAAAGGACCGAAAAAAACATAAACATTGTACCGGTACTGTTTCGGTTCTGAATGTAACAACTAGACTGCAAAGCTGACCCTTAGATTTTAGAGATTTTTTCGCAATTTGCATAAGTCGTAAGCTTTCAAAAATAGAGTCTAGCTTAGCATAACTTTTGTATTGTGAAATAAAAAACGCGAGTCCAATTCAATACAAAATGCGCAGTACGTTCAAGTGGCCCCTACGACACCTAACCGAGGCTTGATACGCGCGAACCCCATGCTCAACAGACCTAGAGAAATGTTAATTACGGGCTAAATTAGTTAAAATAATAATTTTTAAAGCAGAAAGAGAAGCTTCGGAGTTTTTTACATTATATTATATTATTCCTTAGAGAACTCGAATCGATTCATGCAATGCATAGTTAATAGTACAACGATTCAGTGATCAGGGGATATAATTACGAGTCAGTCTAATACGAACATTGAGGTAACTCAGATGAGTCGATATCACCATTAATATGTCTATATATAAAGATTACCCCATGCATAACTCTACGGTTAAAAAGAAGTCTACTTGAGTACGATGGTAAACGGAGCTAAGTATTCCAGCTTAAATCACGAAGAGTAAACAATTAGAATTGCTTTTTCACAGATCCCATTCTATCTTGATGTGTCGGAAACCACACACATGATCCGGACTCAAGAATCTGACGAACAAGAGAAGTGTACAGAATCTTCGTCGTTAGGGATCGTCAAATTTCTTTGACCAGCGACTAATAAATTTTCACAAAACAGTTTACGGCATTAATCATTATCAATTTTCCTGAGCTATAAACGATTTTAAAAATAAAGAATTTGAACTTAAAGTTGGTCAGAAAACTAGACAAAATTTCCACAATTGAGAAGGACAACAAATCGTAGAACGTTTATTTTTCGGGGTGTAATTATCAGGTCTTCGCTAAGAAATCAGATTTTGACCGGTTAATACCGCTACGTACTACGGTATACCGAAACAAGAAAGAAAGTCGGTCAAGCCCGACTATAACATACTCTGTATCCTTAACGTCGCAGCTCGCATTTACTCACGAGTTATACGCGCTCATCTCTAAGTTTCACTCTCTCTCTCTCTCTCTCACTCTCTCTCTCTCTCACTTAGATTGCCGTTCAATAGAATGCTGGGGTGATGGGTTGGTGGGTGGGGGGTGTTGACTGGCCGTTTTTTGCTCATAACTTGAGTATGGTTCATCCGATCTTTATCATTCCTTCAGCAAATCGATAAATAATTTTGTTTACAAGGTATCTCTAGAAGGTACGAACGATCTATCTTCAAAACTGTAGGTTATGTAGATATGTAGATATGACGTTTTTTCCAAATTGCGGGGGCGGGAGGGGGCGTGGTAAAAATTGAAAATAAACTTGATCTGCCTGCAAGTATAAGAAATATATGCCCCATACATGTCAAACCTCTATCTCTTACCATCTCTGAGATCTCTTCGTTCATACGGACAGACAG
This sequence comes from Lordiphosa magnipectinata, assembly GCA_037044535.1. NCBI lineage: Eukaryota > Metazoa > Arthropoda > Insecta > Diptera > Drosophilidae > Lordiphosa > Lordiphosa magnipectinata. The sequence goes on from JBAMBO010004101.1 coordinate 946,324, forward strand.
ACGGACGGACGGACAGACGGACAGACGGACATGGCTATATCGACTCGGCTGTTGATGCTGATCAAGAATATATATACTTTATAGGGTCGGAAACGATTCCTTCTCCCTGTTACATACTTTTGCACAAACTTAATATACTCTATGTACCTTCGGTACAGAGTATAATAAAAATTCTGGAACCAATAGTGAACCGAATACCGAAATAATGTTAGAACCAAAACAGAACCTTTTACAGAAACACAAGTTTCGGTACGTACCAAAACCGAAACCGAAATACGATTCGGTTAGATTCCCTGGTTAAATGGCAGCTTTATAAAATATTGGTCTAAATCAGCGATGTCCAAAATTTGAAAAGGCAGCCACGCGTGGTTGGCAAGCGAAATTCTGCCGGCGTCGCAGTTGCGCGTGTTCGGCTTTGTGTTCTCTCACGAGACATTTGTATGTTTGTTTGTTGCTCATGTTGAAATGTCAACACGCTTACTTCGGGTTTCGCTGCTATGCACACATGCGCAATGCTTGCTTGTGTGAGTTTGGACACCACTGGTCTAAATTTACTGAATCTTTGCAGGTCGTCTTTGGGGTCCCAAATATGCGTACAAACCAAATTTGGGGTCAATATTTTAACAATATTTTTATGCAAAAAAAAAGGTAAAAAAAAACCCACAATGGATTCAAAATGGAAGAGTTTAAGAACGCTAAGATTGATAACAAAAAAAGTTTTTCTCACTAAGACGCATTTTCCGACCGATGGTTGCTATGGCAGCTATAAGATATAGTATATACGACTTCGACCTTGCAAACTTTGCTTTTCGTCGCTAAACCTAAATCAATAGTCTGTTTTCTATTACGTCCTTTGGTTTAAGAGATGTTTGTATAAACGTAAGTCTTACATTTGTAGGTTCTGTGTTCACATGAAGTCAAAAGAGAAAGACCGAACACAAAGATTTGTTTCTGTTCAAATAATAAAAACTTTTGGATTGTAATTTTATAAACATGACTTTATGTTTGAAAAAAGGGAGCCGTTAAAGGCTAGTCAAGATATATGAATATATAAAATGGTCTAAATAACCTGAGTCAATGCAGTTTTCAGGGGCTTTCATCACTGGACTGGCTTGCAGCTTTATACAAGTACATATTTAATGGTGGCGAGAATGCTTCTGGTCACCAGTTGTTGGGCCCCAACCGCCCCTGGACAACCATGCCCCGTGTCAGAAATTAGTGAATCGTACAAGTTTGACGAGTTTCCCCAGTTATCAAGTACAAATTCGGATTTTGGAAATTAGCTAAAAGTGCTAATTGATGCAGTAGCTCTGATTGCGTACTAAATTCTGTTGTCGTCGTCGTCGTCGTCGTCCAGAGTCGTGATATGAATTTGAATTGATTGATTTACATTGACCTTGGCGAAACTTTGATAATTGGAAAATTGTGCTGGGCTTGGAAACTTTTCTCCTTTTGTGCCACCTAATTGCTTGAACAACAAGTCAATTACTCGGTATCCGCCAGGACTATGAAATCCTTAGGCCTCTGTGGATTGATTGCCAGTGCAACGCTTCAACATGACCAAATGGTTTGAATTCCTGCGACGGGACCAGCCACTGCCCGTGTATTTATTTGCTATACCGCAATTCTCTATGGGACTGATGGGCTATTGGCCCCAAATGGACTCACTTAGGGCACGTACACGTGCCCTGGTGCACTTTAGTATCTTGGCCATTGGCGTGGGAACAGAATTGCATGCTGGCATTGTGTATCTGCAAAACATGCAAATTACTTTTGCTCTGGAGACGCTATGTCCGGCGGGCACTTCGGCCGTGTCGCTACTGAAAATGTTCCTCTTACTTAACTATCGTCATGATCTGGCCTTTGTGGTAGCACGACTGAGATACTTGCTATTCGTGGACTCCGCCAACATCAGTGCGAAGCAAAAGGATATAATTGTGCGAAAACACTGCCTGAGGGCGGCGCGTATCAATTTCTGGACACTATCCACAGGATTCTTCACCTGTACCACATACAGTTTGAAGCCTTTGATTGTGACAATGGTCTTGTATGCGCAGCAGCGATACGATGAGGTTGTTTGGAGGACACCCTTTAACATGACGTGAGTGGGGGGAGAAGTAGAATTAAATCTTTAAGTGTTTTATGATTTGGACGTGTTGGTATTTTGTTCTCTTAGCATGCCCAAACTGTTTTTGGAGTCACCTTGGTTTCCACTGACCTATCTGTTCACTGTCTATACGGGATATGTGACCATCTTCACGTTTGGCGGCTGCGATGGTTTCTACTTTGAGTTCTGCATGCACATCTCCTCACTCTTCAAGTGTCTGCAGGCGGAGCTTAGCGCCATCTTTCAACCCTTTGAGGGTAAGACACAGTTGCAACCTTTTAATGCTAAACTCAACTCCGATCCCACAGACTGCCTTCAACTCGATTCAGAGCAGTGTCTGAATATTGAACGGCAGCTCGTTCGGATTATTGGGAAACAGAACGCCCTCATGAAGCTAACGAATTTGTTTCGCAAACGTTATGAGATCATCACATTGGCTCACTTTGTCTCCGCCATTCTGGTGATAGGCATTAGCATCATTGATCTGATGACTGTGGGTGGTAATAGTCTGGGAGTAATGCTCTACATAGCCTACTCAGTGACCGCCATGAGTCAGTTGTTGGTCTATTGCTATGGCGGCACTTTGGTGGCCGAGACTGTAAGTCCACGCAGTAGAAACCGGATGTATAATCAGCTTAAACTGTTTTCTTTCATACAGAGTGGCCAGCTGGCCATAGTTATGGGTAAATGTCCCTGGCAACTTTGTGAGCCAAAACAGCGTCGATATATTCTATTGATCATACTACGCTCGCAGCGTTCTGTATCCATGGCAGTGCCGTTCTTCACCACTTCGCTGGCCACCCTTGGCACGGTTTGTATAACGACTGATCCAACATGATATATTTTCACCCTGCACATTCTTATTTTAAGAAAAGAAATTGCTAATCAAGTACTGAGAGAGTGAGCACTGAGCATCGAGTTCTGTGTAACGAACACTGAGTATCGAGCTCTGAGTGTCGAGTACTGGATATCGTACTCTTTTGGTTTTCAATGCCAACGCCCCCAAACCCCGTATTTATGAGTTTTCTATGCTTTCACAGAATTTCACTAAGTTTGGTGAAAATCAGACAACTATATAGTATAGCTGCCATACAAAAGATAGGTCTGAAAAAAAGTCTAAGTGATAAAAACTAATTTGTTTTCAATGCAAACGCCTCCAAACCTCGTATCTATCAGTTTTTTATGCTTTTACATAATTCCAACAAGTTTGATGAAAATCGAACATCTATATGGTATAGCTGCCATACAAAAGTTAAGTCAGAAACCTTTTGGTTTTGAATGCTATCGCTGCCAAACTTGTTACACTGTGCAACACTAAAAAGTTAAGAGAGTCGAGAAGAAAAAATTCTGAACGGGTATGATGGTATTACAAAAACATTCGCTGCGTTTGGTCTGGTTAGCTGCCGTTTTCTTTTTATTGCATTTTGAAGTTTTCAGCTTCTGATTGGGACTGGCAACTCCATATCTCGTAAACTTTTTGGAATTTCGCTTTGACGTCTTAGAGGAAGTCGTTGCTCTTGGCTTGGCTTACGAAACATTCTTAAGTAGCAAGTTAAAAAAGTCACATCTTTATACTCAAAATTACAAAAATGTCTTAAAATCATCATGTTTTCCCCTCATTTTGTACAGTTTTTCATCTATGTCTTGAAAACTGTAACGAGTTTGACTAAGCAATGCAGAACAAAAATGTAGCTTGGACTTGAATAAACAAACGATTGGAACATGCCAACTTCATTCGATTGGTCCTTCGTATAGTTACGGGCCCTTAAGCATGTAGAATTGGAACCAAAACTATAAAAATTGGTACCAATAGGCCGAAACAGTCAAAAATTTCGATTGTTTTGTATTAAATCAAGAAAATAGTAAAAAAGCATAACTTAACAAGAAAGAAAGTCGGTCAAGCCCGACTATAACATACTCTGTACCCTTACACTCGCATTTGCTCAGGAGTCAAACGGCCAGTTAACACCCCGCGCACAACGCGTTGCGCTCTCTCTTGGTGTTAACTGGCGGTTTTTTGCCCATAACTTGAGTATCGTTCATCCGATCTTAATCATTCCTTCAGCAAATCGATAAATAATTTTTTTAATTTTTTAATTTGTTTACAAGGTATCTCTAAAACTGTAGGAGATATGAAGTTTTTTCCAATTTGCGGGGGCGGGAGGGGGCGTGGCAAAAATTGAAAATAAACTTGATCTGCCTGCAAGTATAAGAAATATATGTCCCATACATGTCAAACCTCTATCTCTTACCATCTCTGAGATCTCTTCGTTCATACGGACGGACAGACAGACGGACAGACGGACATGGCTATATCGACTCGGCTGTTGATGCTTATCTAGAATATATATACTTTATAGGGCCGGAAACGATTCCTTCTCCCTGTTACATACTTTTGCACAAACCTTCCTTACCTACCTTCGGTACAGAGTATAAAAAGTGATGCTGTTTCCATTGACAAATCGTCATCTTTTTGACATTCGCAATGCCACGTTGACAAAAACAGCTGAATGGCCACTTACAAACTCACGGGGACTTTTTGCAATATTTACCCAAAAAAAAAAAAATACCCGTCAGGAAAGCAATTACGCGGGGCGAACGCATTGTTATCGCCCTGAATTATCAGCAGAAAGCTAAATACACAACTTTTTTTGACTAATTTATATTTTAAACAAAATTGCGACTACTTTTTAAATTTAAATGACACTTTCTATTTCCAGAGAGTAGCGAGTTATTTTATTTAAAAAATACCAAATTCCTTCGTGGGGAATGCCATCATTTTTGAGAAATGAAAGAAATGTTGGGCAAAATGCAACAACAATTTGTATGGAAGAAATGATATAATTTTCTTCATTTCTTGTCATTTCAAAAAATGAAGCTTCATTTCTTTGGTGGAAATAGTCTATTAATTGGCTACTGTTTAAGCCACTTTTTCTGCACCTGGATTAACACCTCAATTTTTGGAATTTCTGACGGTCAATTTTTCATTCAATTCCAGTGTACAATTGTTTTCCCTAAATTATGTTTTCGCTATACACTTGTTTGGATTTAAAAAGATATGATCGAAGATGCTCCGCTCTGCCCTTTACATTCCTTTACACAAACTAATTTGAATCTTTGTACCATTAAAATAGAGTATGAATATGCTTGTTTAAAGCGCAAACAATTTTTAACTGTAGCTTTAAGCCTACTATGTTTATATAACTATGAAACCAACAATGCCTTACAACCTTTTTCATTTCATCAAAAGGATCAAGTAGGCTATAAATTTGGTTGTCACACAAATTGTTGGATACCTTCCCTGAGTTCGTTGATTTCATTTCATTTCATTGCTGTCGGCCAAAGGGTCAACATCTCTTATTTTTCTTTTATTTCCTTATTTGCCCGTTGCGATTTGGAACCAATCCGTGTCTCGCTTCAAATTCCTTTTGGACTTGAGCTGATTCTCTGTTGCCAATCGAAAACTGCAAAGATTTGTCCACTTACGTCTTATTACCAATATCCAGTTGTTTTTAGTTTTGGTTCAGATGTGCCACATTTGGTTGAATCTGGTCGTATTGACCATAAACGCTATTTTTTTTTCTTATTTCTTTGAAAATGTGTACTAGTTTTCGATAGTTTTCGTTGAATGTTAGAAACCATCAACAAGCTGATTTCAGATTGATTCTGCTTTACGTCGAAGATTTAGCATCGACTTCGGAGATAATAGAACTTTTTCTCAAGTGCATTCTGCGGTATAGCGTGCTAGTTGTTACCCACCACGAGGGTAGCCAATTTCTTGGCATACTGACAGACGGCTGGAACTCGAGTGAAGCCCGACCAATCGTAGAACAAGTCACATACAGTTTTGTACTTCGACTCTTAAATCTGGTCGATACTTTGACGTATTTTGTGGCTTTCTTTTAAGTGGTGAGTCACTCTTTAATTATCTACTCAGTACCAATATGGCCCTCGAAAACAAAGTTAACGACCCCACCTTTATACTAAAAAACGAAAGGAGGTCTTGGACATCACCCTCTTTTCGGAGAACCTACGGGACCAAATTGTCTTTGAAGGTCCTAACAGTTCACTCTTTCTCGGACCATAGGTATATAGAGTGCAAATTTAGCAATAAATGCCCCCAAGAACCAACTGGGAAACATACAGCAATTATTTTACAAAAAAATATTAACCCATTCCGTCGTTCACACCAACAAACGGCGAACAAATGGACGTACTAGTCGACACGTTCACCACAGCGTGTTCCAAATCCTTCAATAGGGCCTGACCCCCCCTAGAAAACAAAAATCCACACACAAACGTCGATCAGGAAAGAATGTAGGCATACTTTTAATGCCGCCAAATATAAGGTTGTCAAAAAAGTCTTGCGGTATTTCCAAGCAAGCTTGTCTTTGCAAGCGCGTAGTTCTAGTTGTATTCGTCGCATCGGTTCACGCTAGAGCTTTTTGGAAAGCTCTTTTCACGCGCTAAGACGTGTTTGATTTATTGTTTGTTTTTAGTCGTTCGTGAGTTATAGCGTCGCAAACATGGAGCAAAATAAAGAGAAAATACGGCATATTTTACAGTCCTACTACGATAAAGGCAAAAATGCATCTCATGCTGCCAATAAAATTTGTGCAGTTTATGGACCCGATACAGTTTCCATTTCCACCGCACAACGATGGTTTCAACGTTTTCGTTCTGGTGCAGAGGTGATCGAAGATGCGCCACGGTCCGGAAGGCCTGTCGTCGAAAATTGCGATAAAATCGCTGAATTGATCGAAAGAGACCGGCATAGTAGCAGCCGTAGCATCGGCCAAGAGCTGGGCATGAGTCATCAAACCGTTATAAACCATTTGAAGAAGCTTGGATTCAAAAAGAAGCTCGATGTATGGGTGCCACACGACTTGACGGAAAGAAACATTTTTGCCCGTATGGATGCATGCGAATCGCTTCTGAATCGCAACAAAATCGACCCGTTTTTGAAGCGGATGGTGACTGGCGATGAAAAGTGGGTCACTTACGACAACGTGAAGCGCAAACGGTCGTGGTCGAAAAGCGGTGAAGCTGTCCAGACGGTGGCCAAGCCTGGATTGACGGCCAGGAAGGTTCTTCTGTGTGTTTGGTGGGATTGGCAGGGAATCATCCACTATGAGCTGCTCCCCTATGGCCAAACGCTCAATTCGGACCTGTACTGCCAACAACTGGACCGCTTGAATGCAGCACTCATGCAGAAGAGGCCATCTTTGATCAACAGAGGCCGAATTGTCTTCCATCAGGACAACGCCAGGCCACACACATCTTTGGTGACGCGCCAGAAGCTCCGGGAGCTCGGATGGGAGGTACTTTTGCATCCACCGTATAGTCCGGATCTCGCACCAAGTGATTACCACCTATTTCTGTCCATGGCGAACGAGCTTGGTAGTCGGAAGTTGGCCACAAGAGAGTCCTGTGAAAATTGGCTCTCCGAGTTTTTTGCCAATAGGGAAGCGAGCTTCTATAAGAGAGGCATTATGAAGTTGGCATCTCGTTGGGAACTCGTCATCGAACAAAACGGCGCATATTTGACTTAAATCGCATTATTATAACCAATTTTATAAACAATTGAAAATTCAATAAAAATACCGCAAGACTTTTTGACAACCTTATATTTGATGTTTGTGAACTCGGATACAATTACTAAAAATGGTATATCTTCATTGGAAAAAATCG